>OZ022418.1:23691012-24241012 GCA_963989365.1 Rhimphoctona megacephalus | reverse complement strand
AGAAAGGTAAAATGTGTGAAAAAAGGTGAAAATGCCTTGCTGTCGGTCCATTGGACCCCGTAGTGTGCAGCTAGGGTTAATCAAGAATATAAAAATAGTGTGATGAAAAAAAATAATTTCTTCAAGTTAAATAGACCTCTATTTGGTCCTGATAGAAGGAAAAAAATTTATTTGATTTAACTAGATTCTGGTTGCATCAACTAGATGTTTTTTTCTGGATGCACGAACAAATTCTCCAAAGTCTCGCGGCTTTGCACGAATATTTCGACCGTTTGTTTGGAGATCTTATACATAAATGATTTTCTACGTCCTTGGACTCGCGTCTATTTCGGCCTGGCACTCTCGTTTCTTTACCCATTTTCAGAGCCTCGCATACTCCACGATTTACAAGGTCGAAATTCTACTATTTTTCTTTCTTTCTTTTTTTTTTTTATTGCCTTCCCATATTTTTTTAACTCTCGCGATATGTTTTTCGAAGCATGACCCAATTTTTCGGGCGTCAAAAGTAGAAAAATATATTCTCGCGTATTTGTATATGCAAATTTGAAAGAAATTTTTATTTATTCAGGTTGTATGAATTTTTTGTAGACGTTTTATAACTATTATTTTATTAATTGATGCTTTCGATTTTTTATCTGCAAAATGTGTCTTTCTAAATAGTTGAATTTCAAACGATCTTTTTATTTGATCGATAAACCTTAATACAAAAAAGGAAGTTCGACTCACGAGCATCGATTTATTGGCGTTTTTTTTGTTTCTACTCCCCGGAATTGAGTCACGAGAATGAAAAGGGCTTAATTCGATGGATTTATGGTTCGATATTAGTTCCAGTTAAACCCTTCCGGATTTTGCCGAAAGGGATAAACAAATTTCCAATATGGCGCTCGGCCATTAAGTCCCGAGCGGTTTGACGTTGATGGGTCAAAACTTTGTGAGTCCTTCTGGGAAAACACGCGCCGCTTTGGAGTTTTGTTTCGCTTCAAGTGAAAAGAGAGAGGGAGAGAGAAAGATGCGAGAGACTGAGAGTTTGCCATGGAAACGCGAACCAAGAGAGCTCGCCTTTTGTGCCTGCGATTCGTAAGAGAGCACGAAACTATTGCGTCGGTTGTCCGAGAAACCGCGCAAAAGGTGTGGGGGAATAATTTAGTTATTTTTCTCTCACCACTTGTTCTCTCGACTCGTCTTATCAGCTGCTCTTGTTGTCGAGAAAAAAATTACTCACAGAAGAGATACGCTACTGTGCTTCATTAAAATTTACTAAAAAAACTAATCAAGCTAGCAGCTTATTAGCAAATTAGTTACGACCGACTTGCTCCTCAGCATACTTCTATATTTTTATTTCTTTTTTTACAATCGGAGGATAATCCGAATTATTACAAATGAATTAACAATGTTCAAAAAAGCTTTCGATTTTATGCGAATTAAGGAGCCTCGGTCATGAACGCCTTCGCGACAAAAAAAATATTTTTTTTGTATATTACAGATAAAGTACCTATATTTACGTATGCAAAATTTCAGACAAGGTCATCGACTATATAAGAAAGACAAAAATGGTTAAAGTTAGGATTTTTAATACGGGCTTTATGGAAGAGTTACCCTCAAAACGCGTGTCTCAAGTAATATTTTTACACTCGCGCAACAGATGTTAAATAAAAACTAGAGTAACGTTCTTTCGGTCATGACGGTTCAGAATATATTTAAAAAGTTTAGGCTTATCGACTTATCTAAAAAGATATTAAGGATGTATGCCCAGTCAAATCCGCAGTACGTCTATTTGTTTTTTCAAACAGATCATTATATAAGATATCAATCATAAATATGTTTTTTATTAATTAATACTAATTATACATAACAAATCAACCCGATGAAAGTTACAGTTATTAACTTTAAGAAAAATTAGTTCTTCATTTGACTATTTTTTACTGGAGCTAATGTCCGTTCTATCAACCAATCAAAAAATTCCGTTTATATATCGAGAAAATTTGGCAACAGTGCCGGAAATTGTGTCGTTTGACAGCTAGTTTCCTAACCTAATACATTGTTTAATTTCTTTTTTTTCGTGTATAATGTGAGTGAGGAAAATGAGTGTCAATTTTCGTGTTGTGCTCAGAGACGAAAAAGGCAAATTTACCACACAAAAAAGAAAACAGTGGCTTGAGAGTGTTGCGAAGAGTGTCGAGAAACGAAGACGTTTGAACGACACCGAAAAAAAATTATATTTTGGTTAATTTATTTATATAGCTCATGTTTATCTTGCATTATATATTTGCATTGACATTTCATGATTAGATCACGCTTGTATTTATTTTCTCTCACTGCTACTGTACACTCGGTTCGTACTGCCCGCGCGTGCAACGTTGCCATATTTCCATGTTTCGCACATTTATCATGGCGACTGTAGTAGCAGTTTTCGCACATGACCCAAACGACTCTACTTTTTTTTGAGATTTTTGAACAAATACGACGGTGACATCGGGGGTTTTTTTTCTCTTTAAATAGTAAAAAAAATAAAGTTTCTAATAATATTTTTTTAAATCTGTACGCTTATATATCACGGGCTTTATTTTCTTATTTTCTTTCAAATTAGGCTACTTCCGCTACGATTAACATGCGTTTTAATGGGACTGAAAAAATTAATTTACGTAATAACTATACGGTGAAGTCTAATTATTTTTTTTCTAATCGACGCAGCATCGTTCACTCTACAACATATTTTAAATTTGAAGGTCAAACTTTAATTATATATTTTGGGCATACATCCTTAAGTGTTAAAGTGTCGAAATACTCGAAGTACCGGGAGATTTCGCGACGGTGTGACGATTCGGCAGCGTCGCCGAAATCAGATGTTTAGTACAGCGTCGAAGCGCAGTGCTCAGTTCGACAATTCTGCGCCCTTCGAGGTTATGTTTTTTGACAGAATCCTCCCACTGAAATATTGTACCGACATAGAATTATATTTGTCCGATAACATCCTTTATTGTTTTTCAATAGGTTAATTAGTACATTTTTTCTCTATCAAGTTCATTTTTCACACAATAATAATATTTTTATAACCATAACAAACCTCGTTCCCATTGACTCGCGGTTGATTATTTTTGGCAGCTTCTATTGCTCGTTTCACTTTCGCTTTCATAAACTTTACTTTTTTCTTGCCTATAACGGCACGCATGTTATAAGGCATTTTTTCGAATATTTTTTAATTTTTTAAAAAGAAAATGAAATTTTTTCGCGCAATAATGACACTTAATCACGTTACAACCCACTGCCAACTCGCTGTTATGAGTACGACAAGCAAATCCGAGGACGGCGTAAGATGGAGAATTGCGACGTTGCCACATTTCTGTGTGCAGTACCGTACCGTAAAGCTGTACCAATTTTATGGTATTGATTTATCGATATGCGACTGATAATTTTTGTGTTAAATTACCGATAATACATTTATTATCAATTGTATTATCACAAATATGTGTATTTTGAAAAAGGGGGGGGGGCGCTCATGCGCCCACGGAACCGGGCCCTACGTGACTGAGGCTCCTTAAGATATCTTTGAACAGTTTGCGTCATTCTCTTTGATTTTTTATAAGCTTTTTGTGGAAGTTATAAAAAAAAATTATTCCCAGCTGAACATTTCGATAATATGGAAAAAGTTCTCAAAAAGGTGGTTTTTTTTTTGGGGTTTTCTCAACGAAAATTCAAGTTAACAAAAATGATCGGTGTTTTCGACATTTTGGGTACTTTACAAAAATGGTTGTAGCTTTTTTTCTATCAGAAATTTAGACTCCAAAAAGGATTCACTTTATTCGTATAAAAATAACCTTCAAAATTTTAGGAAATCCGTTAGGCAGTTCGATCCCGATCCACAGAAAAAATATATAAATATATATAGTGTGAATATAAACGTTTTTTCTTTTTTATCGCAAATCGCTTCTGGTCTTTTTGGAATGATTGGACTTTTTAAAACAGATGTAATTTTCCTTTAATAAAGTAACAGAAAATTAAATTAATTAAATTAAAACAATTTCGGCATAGAATGATTCCCGTCCCTATATGGTTTCTTGTATTTCACTATATCGTCATTGGCATGCATAACATCAGGAAAGTTATTAATGGTATCTTGTACTTCTTCTATACCTATAATTAGGTGATTTGTCTTTGATAGTGAAAAGATCTACATATTTTGTACGACATACTAGTATCCACTAGTAGCAGATACTTAACTTTATATGTAAAAATGTCATTGTTGCAATTAGCATGTGTAATTAATATATTCGATTATTGAAATATAGCAAGTAAAACTATATTTTGGTGGATTACAGTAACCATAAAATATTTCTGTCACCTCAGGGAAACATACTGCATAGTTGAAATATAGTCAGAAATACCATATTTTTTTCTCAGTGTAGCGTTCGATTTTTAAAATTATCTTTATTTTTCGATTTTTGACGAATTTTAAAAATTTTTGAACGTTTTTCGTTATCGTGGTTTTGTGTTGATTTTCGGGAGCATTTTTCAAGTTGAGTCAATCGAGTTTACGACATAAATGTTAACCCTATTTTTTACGTCTATCGAAAAGCTCTGGAAGACCCTTCGGCATTCTGGGCTTTTAAAAATCGAGTCAAAAGGAAGAGACAGGGCGAACTCCAAAGTAACTTTCTATAAAAATGACATATCAGAAAAAAAGAAAAAAACACTTGCTTCGTTTTTTGATGATCTTTTTGGAGAAAAATAAAAAGTCTGAATTCCCAACCGATCATTATGCAAAAAGTGTTGAAAAAAATGCCTTTTAGAATGTTAATTTCTCCCAACATTTAAAAAAAAATGGCTAAAACAAAACAAGTTTTAAACAATGAATTCGTCTAAGTGATAAACAACTGAACAACGATCGAGAGAAATTTGGTCGAAGACTAAACGCTCTCGGAACTAATACCCCGTGGTGAGAGATTGCCTGTTTGTTAAAATTGCTCAGGAATGAAGAATCAACGAGAAAAATAGACTTGAGAATCAACGATTTCGAAAAATTGCTTTTCATTTGCCAAAAATGAACTTGTTCGTCGATTTAGGTCCTTAAAGATCCCGAAAAGCTTTCAAGGGGCTCTCAAGGGCTTCTTGAATATTCTGAAGTTTATTTAAAGCTCTGATTTGACATTAGCTTACGGAAAAAAGAGTATGACGCCATTTTGGAACAAAAGGTCCCTCGTTTTGTGTCTATTAGTAGTGAACAAACATAGTCGTGGTAGTAGTGAGCCCAGGGACACAGAACGTGGGGCTCGTCGACGTTATAATTTCACTTCGCCTAGTCATTCAAAGCCCCACCTTGGTGCGCCTCGGTCTAGCCACGCTCGGACGTTCCATTCAATTGTTGCTAGCTAGCAACTGCAAATTCAAGGACGCACGACGACGACAATGCGCGGCGTTTACCTTACCACGATTCAAAAGGGAACGGGCGGGAGGGAGAGGACAACATATAGTTAAGTCTCTTTGAAAACCATTGTCAACAAATACGTACAACTTATCGAGTAAACAATCTCAAGCTGTACAAATTGTATCATCATGGAAAAACCTTCCAGCCACTAAACTCGCCATCATTAGTTTTCCCATAATTTTAGTCAGCGAATGCTCAAATGTCTTTTAAAAACATGAGTTTTCGTAAAAAAAGATAAAAGCTGATGAATGGGAAGAATAATCGACAATCATTTTTCTCAATACGAATCTTCAAGAATGACTATATTTTAAAAAGAAGATAGAAAGCTCTGTGGCAATAATGAAAATGCTAATTTTTTCTTAGAAATGCAGGGAACCTATGAATAATTTGATGGGGAAATACCCAGTGGAGAAATTGGACACTTTCACTTATAGATTTTTGAATATCTTCGTCTCAATAATCCCACTTAAAGTATTTTTCTTCCAAATCCGCAGAAAACATCGGTAATTGAATGAAATACAAATAAGAGCGATGCTGAAGTACAAATCCTAAAATTCGACGATTAGGTCGTACAATTTTGAAGAGAAAAGTCCTGAGCCATTTTTTTCTGCGATGCACCGTTGATGAGATATTTGTTTTTTGGTGACAGCGAATAAGCTGCGTCGATGAAAGAGCACTCGGCGTGGGGGAACTGCGCGCGACTCCTCACGTGCCCCAACCAATTCTTCCCACCGATGCACCCGATTGGACCATCACCAATTAATCATTATCTCGTTAACGGTACATCGGAGAGAAAAATAGCTAAAGACATTTAGTTTCGAAATTTCGTAATCTAACGATCTTCCGTAGCTTGAGTCAGACTTTCGATATTGCCTATATATATAACGAGAATGGTACTTACTTGGATCATTATAATCAATGTACATAGTCGTTGGTCGTCATCATCATCATCATCGTAGTCGGTGTAGCGTGTTATTTTCTCCTGTATCTATCCAACATCATGACGTGACTAGCATGCTCTCGTGGCCTTGACAGTCGACCCGCGACCATTCTCTTCGTCTCTCTCTCTCTCTCTCTCTCTCTCTCTCCCTCCCTCCCTCCCTTCCTCCCTCCCTCCCTCCCTCCCTCCCTCCCTCCCTCCCTCTCTCTCTCTCTCTCTCTCTCTCTCTCTCTCTCTCTCTCTCTCTCTCTCTCTCTCTCTCTCCCCCCCCCCTCTCTCTCTCCCCCCCCTCTCTCTCCCTCCCGCCCCTCCCCCCCCTCTCTCTCTCTCTCCCTCCCTCCCTCTCTCTCTCTCTCTCTCTCTCTCTCTCTCTCTCTCTCCTCTCTCTCTCTCTCTCTCTCCTCTCTCTCTCTCTCTCTCTCTCTCTCTCTCTCTCTCTCTCTCTCTCTCTCTCTCTCTCTCTCTCTCTCTCTCTAGTATACTTCTAAGTCGCGATCATCCCGATATCACTGAGTTTCCCCCGTTCAATTAATCTCCGTGTAAAAGCTACTGTGCTGGAATCTCTCCTACGAAATTATGGATAATACCTAAACGTATGCACATACACACACACTCCGGACAAACATTATCCGATTGTCATATGCTTTTGTGATTTGTGTGAAAGTTTCTCAACGTGATGACAATTTTTTTTCTCTTTTATAATAATGCGAGGCTTGAGAAAATATTTAATCAGTCAATTAAGCTTATATTTGTCTACAAGTCTGTTCAAGTATTAATCAAATTGTTAACCAATGATAAATAAATATTGAGTACAATTTTCCACTCTATATAAGTTTCTATTTTTATTAATTATCACTATAATTTGTGATTTGTGTCAACGTTTTTCAAATTGATGACAATTTCTTTTGCTTTTATGATAATGCGAGGCTTAGGAAAATAATTAATCAGTCAATTAAGCTTGTGTTTGGCTACAGGCCTGCTCAATTGTTAATGAAATTCTTAATTAACGATAAATAAATATTGAGTAAAATTTACCACTGTATATAATTTTCTTTTTTTATTAATTATCATTATGATTTGTGTTTTGTTAATTTTTTATTATAAATTTGTATTTTAATGTGATTTTTCGTGTTCCTTTTTTTTCAGGGAAACAAAGTAAAGATGGACCCGAGGAGAAAAAGGATGCGGACGGTGAATTATGGGGCAACGTGGAAGCGCAGGCCGCCTTCCTCGGTCCTAATCTTTGGGATAAAACACTGCCCTACGATGCCGACCTGAAGGTATTGAATCATGTATGTACACAGTCGCGAGACGGTAAGCAGCGTTAAAGCCAATCATTTTTGCCCTCCCCCACGTTTCAATTGTCTTATTTGCTGGTTTTTTTCCTTTGGTTTTGTTTTCCTGAACGAATTATAACAATTATCTAAAAAAAATAAACATTTAGTCCGAATAAATTTCAATGACAAAAAATTTGACTCCAAAATCCAGCTTGAAATAAATTTTTCGTTAACCAAACCTTTGTAGTCACCAAGAAAAAACAAATTTCAAAAAATCCTGCACTATTTTAATTAGTGTAAGAAAAATAAATTTTTTTATCGATGCCAAATCGCATCAGGCTGCTGTGTGTGCTTCCGACTTCATCCAACTAACCAACCATACGTCATTTGCATTTTTTTTCACTCTTTTTTTTTTACTCACTCGCATTTCCCTCATTCTTATTGCAATTTTTTCACCTCCTCCCTCTCGAGATTTGCTCTCGTAGAGAAAACGATCATAATCTCGTTACGCAAGAGATTGGAGGTAAAAAAAAGAAGAAGAAAAACAAAAGAAAATCTTTCAGACTTGCTCTGCGTTGGGGCGAAAATTGGAAACTCGATGCGGTGGTTTTACGTTGCGATTTAAACTCGACGCTACACTTTCACCCTCGTCAATATTTCTATTTTAATCGTTTTGTTTTTTTTTTTTTTAATTCAATTTTTAATCATTTTTCTATTCGATTTCATTTTTTACGGAGAATCCGACGTACTTTTTTTCCGGAAATACGCGATAATCTCAAGACCGTATAATTTCGTTACAACGTATGGGCGTTCATATATAATCTCGATCGGCGACTTATACGAGAGACTACTTTCTCCGGCTAAAACCGACACGAGTGTATTATATCGCGCCCCTAAGAGATTTACGAACATGTTCCGCGCGGAAGTTAGCCGAGGTGACTTTCTTTCGTCCCGTCTCGGGCCCCATAAACAACCTAATGCAGAGTCCTTTATCACTCTATTTAAAAAAGCAACCAAAAATAACAAATTTACATGCAGATTTTTCTGGATTCTTCACGTGGGCGGTTGGGACGTGAAAGTTTATACTTTTTTTTATTTTCCTCGTAAGAAAGTGAAAATTTGTCCTCGGCTGGGAATCAGTAATAAAAATATTCAAATTAAATCGTTAAAAAATCGAAAATAAACGTAAATTCAGGGGGGAAGCGACACGATTTTATTACTTTTTTTTTTTTTTACTAATTTTACGGTATTTTGGTTGTGGCTGGGAACAGTACGTGGATCTGGATGAATTCCTGTCCGAGAATGGTATACCGGTTGACGGTGTTGCGAGCAGCGGTCAAGGGACCATGCAAGCGAACCAATTGCACAAGATCAACAGCGGTGAGGCTACGAGTCATCAGGGACCAGCGGGCTTACACCTTGAACCAGTTACCAAACGCGAGAGATCGCCATCGCCGAGCGAATGTTGCTCACCTGACACCCTTAATCCACCCTCACCAGCAGACTCCAGTAAATATTTTCTTCATTTATTTTTTCACGTATTTCATCATTTCTTATGAAAAATATTCATAAATAACAATTTAATTAACTTATTTAATTGTGTGTTAAATTAAATTCAATAATAAGTGAAAAATTACAAACAAAATTGTTGAATATATAAAAAAATAATTTTTGGAAAATAAAATCGATTGAAGGGATTCACCAGGGCAAAAAGTCGCAGCTTGCTCGTAAAGATTTTTACAATGACAGACGGAAAAAGGATTAAGACGATTTGTTTCGTGGTCCAGCGAGTGCAATTTTGCATTTTATTCTTTTTATTTATTATTTATTCTATTTTATTTATTATTTATTAATTAAGTATTAGTAATCTTGAAATCGAACTTAAAAAGCGTTTTTTTCGAAATTACATTTTTTAACCACGTTGATAGCAAAACAAAAAATCTAATGATCCAAACGCCTCATTAGAAATTTCATTTGACAAAAAATGCCAGGAATTCATTATTGATAAAATTTACTTCATTTTATTGGACTTTTCTTACCCGAAACGTACGAAAATAATGACGTTTTTTTTTCATTTGCTCGCCATTTTGTTATTTTTCAATATTTTTGAATTCTCCTACTTGGAACGATACTTATATGCACTGAGAAAAAAAAATTTGTTCATCGAACAAAATCCCATTTAGTTGGACTAGAAAATGGTGAATTCAACTATTTTTTTGTTTAATAAACTTAATCATTTGCCATTCCAAAAAAAAAAATAATTGAATCCATCATTTTCTCGTCCAACTAAATGGGATTTTGTTCGATGAACAAATTGTTTTTTCTCACTTTGTTGTTTCCGAATTTTTGTAGGTTTTTCATTTCCGATTACTTGTACGGCTAATTCGCTGTCGAACGTACTGCAGCATTTTTTGGAGGCGTTTATTTTGAACTCGTAAATTTCACTCTTATGCACTGCCAGAGCGATAGAAATATTTTTAATGCGTTGTTCCATTGTCATAGTTTACGTATCATAAAACAAAAAAATGAATATATCACATTGGAATATATCACTTGAAAAAAAATCACAAAACCACTCGAGATTTTCGACTCATCACCCTGGTGAAATTCCTTAATTGACAAAAAAACAAAATGCTTCCAGAAAATGAATGATATTACCTCTTTTGAGCATGCACTTTCCTTTAGCTTGTACGATTTACTTGAAATTTTGCATACATAAGTTTTTGAGATGGCTGATTACGAATTGGAACGGAAAAATCTAAAATTCTAAATGGCGGATCGAAAAAACAATTTTCAGATGAGATCTGGAAGAGAAATTGCGGTATCTTTATTTTTTTCAAAAAAAGAAACAAGAGGAAAAATGTTGAAAAAATTATGTAAAACAAATTGGACTCTATTAAGTTTATATAAAAATTGCGATCTCAATTTTTTCAATAGATCAGTAGAAAATGCATTTTCTCATGAAAAAGTACGAATTTCGACTATTTTTTTATACATGGTATTTGTGCAATTAACAAATAATGATAGTTACAATTTTTGTTGCACTTATGAATGTTCTAGGGAACATTTAAAAATAAAAAAACTGGCATTTGTTGTTAAAAAAGTAATTTAATAAATAAAAAAGTGCAAAAAAGGTGAAACGCTCAGCGTCCCAACGTGAGGTTAAGGGTTAATAAAATAATGAATTTGTGTATTTGCAGCGCTCTCGATGGCATCATCGGGGCGGGACTTTGATCCAAGAACTCGTGCTTTCTCTGACGAGGAGCTCAAGCCACAACCAATGATCAAGAAGTCACGGAAGCAGGTGAGAGCATCGCTATATTCCTCATTGGTTTGTATAAATTCATACAAAACTATATAAACCTAAATCCAAGATTTTGAAAAAAATGACCGAACAATAATAATTTTGGTGTCTTTCTTTTTTGTTTCTGGTGTTCGTTCCATATACGGTTATTGGCTCTGTTCGTCGTCACGACAGTTTGTTCCGGACGACTTGAAGGACGACAAATACTGGGCGCGTCGCAGGAAGAACAATATGGCGGCGAAGCGGTCGCGGGATGCACGCCGAATGAAGGAAAATCAGATTGCACTTAGAGCTGGCTTTCTTGAGAAAGAGGCAAGTCTTTATTTTTTATTCATTTTTTTCTAATATTTATTTAATTATTCATTTTTTGCTTAAGTTGAAGTTAAATCGATTATTTTGTTGTTCAACTATCTTTTAAATTATTTTTTAATTATTCACCAATTGCCAATTCATTATTTAGTCAATTCATTGGTTGGTAATGATTTTTTGGTCCTTCCTATTTTTTTTAACGAAATGAAACGCAGAAGAAATTCTAATTTCCCAATTAAAACTTTGTTTTTTATTGGAAAGTGACGAATTACAAAGCTTATTATGTGTTTGATCAATTTCTCTAATTGTTTCTATTCTCTGACCTTTTTTCTATTTTTAATAATAAAAACTGATATTAACCCTCACGATTAACACTAGGGTCACGCATAACCCCACTTTATAGACTGTTTAGGATGAAAACTATAATTCTCAAATTATAACTTTTCAAAAATACGCACTGAGAAAAAAAATTGTTCATTGAACTAAATCCGATTTTGCTGGACGAAAAAAAACGATTTAGTTTATTCAACTAAATCAGGAAAATTTCTTGTAGATGAATCAACCAAATCACCGAAGTCAAATAGTTTTGTTCGAACAACTGGTACAATTTATTTGTTTACACAAAGTTTTTAGTTGCTCTAATGAAATACTTTTGTTTGAATCTCGATTATCAAATCGACTGAACGACAATCGTTAGGATGAACGAATGAATTAGTTTATTCGAATGATATTTTGTTGCATTAAAATTAATTTGTTTGGCTGCGCGGAAGTTTTGTTGGTTCGGCCAATAGCTTGTTTCAGCATTCACAGATTATTTTGTCTTATTTCAAAAATATATTGTTGCCCGTATCTAACTAAATATTTTGGTTGAAAAAAGCGGAATTTCTTTCGGTAAACAAAATTGTTTTCTCAGTGCATTCGTCAGAGTCTATACTTTCTATTAATATCATAAAAATTGATTTAGTGCATAGTTGCAACTGATAATGAGGCTATATTTCATTTTTACGAAAATTCTAAAATACAATGACTATAATTTTTCATTTTTATTTCCATAAACAAAGTTTGTATATTTTCGTTACTGTAAAAGTTCTTAAATTGTTGTTCCAATTTGATTTTTCCATTTTTTTGCTTATACTCGATCGTCCCTTGTCGATTTCTAAATACATTGTTTATTAACTAATTAAAAATAATATAAATTGCTAATTTTAAGTTTAACCCTTAAAGTAAAACCCGGGGTCTAGAGGACCCCAGTATTTCATGTATTTTTTAAGAAACTACAGAAAATTCTGTACTTTAAGTGTTAATACGAATATATTTATAAAAATATTTGCTGTTTTCGCAAAGAAACAAATTTTAATGAGAAAAATAAAAACGTTTCAGAACATGGGGCTACGACAAGAGTTGGATCGGTTAAAGAACGAGAACATGTTGCTGCGAGACAAGTTGAGCAAGTACACGGACGTTTAACCTTGGCGAAAGGTCGCGAAATGACGAGAGTTTTATCGTGAATAATAACATTTGGCCCTTGGATCGATGGAGGACACGTGTGTCGCGTATTTTTATCGAGTCGTCCGGGACGAGGGAGAGAAAACAAAAAAAACAGAGATCAAGGACGTTTGGAGGGTAGATAGCGAGCGAGCGAGCGAGAGAGAGAGAGAAAGAGCGAAAGATTGAGGGTGTCGAGAACAAGAATTGAAAGGTCAAAAGCAAAGGACGAACAGTGTAGAGGTAGTGCGAAAGAACAAAAAAAAAGGAAAAAGTAAACAAGAGCAAAAAACGCAGTGGGGAGTTTTGACCTTGGAAGATCAACCTTCGGTACCGATTTCCGTCTAGCTTGAGAAACAATAACTGCGAGGAAAAAGAAAAATGAGGCCAAAATCCCCAGATCCGAGAACCTCCCCTCACTTGTACATAGTTATATGTATAGTTAGATTATGTATAAAAGAAGATGACAAAAACAAAGAAATAATACAAAACAAAACAAAGAAAATGAAAAATAATAAAGAGAATGTACGTGTTTGTATCGCGTACGTGCATATGTGCCCGCCTAATATCGATTATATCACATAGTACATCGTAGAATACGAGAAAAAACGATTTTAAAAGAAAAAAAACAAAATACAAATAAAATAACGCAGAGATTTAAAAAAAATAAAAAAAACAAAACAAAAATTGAAAAAAAATAAATACAAATAAGTAATTAACAATAAAAACATCACAGAAATAACGACGACGAATAGATACCGGAAATGGTACTCGCTAATGTACTACTTTTAGACGTATATACGAAAAGAAAAAACAAAAAAAACACCACGACGATGGGTAAAACAAATAATTGAAAAAGTAATTTAAAAGAGAAAAATAGGCAAAAACCACCCGACACGGTGTTATCGGCGCATTAACGATACGAAGAATAAAATTGAATGAAAACAATTTTTTTAGTACAGAGGAAAACGCGCCCTCTCTTGGGACGACTTTTCAACGTGAAAATGTTAGGATTTGTACAAAGAAAGTATGGACAATTTTTAATTTCTTTCTTTTTCTTTTCGTTTTTTTTTGTAGCGATGGCTCATGATGAATCGACGTTTTCTGCGCACTTTATCCTCCCCCCCCCCCCCCCAAATCCCTCTTAAAATAACGCTGCTTGATTGACAACCTGCGAAAAGATTCGAGTGTTTTTACATTCTCCGAATGGAGAAAAGTTTTTTTTTGGAAATTTGGAGTACTCGATCATTTCGTTTCTTGTTTCTTTACCGTGTTCAAAATACTGGAAATTTTCGTATTTATTTATTTTTTTATTGCAATTTAATTGTTCGTTCGATTCGTACTACGATTTTTCTATTGAATCTGTTTTTTTTATGATCTTCAAATCGTTATTTCCTGATGCATGAATGTTGGTAACAATGCAAAGAATTATATCGAATTTTTTCTTCTTCCATGCAATTCAATTATTATTAATTTTGGTGAAATTAATGCTCGTACTCAATGCCTTAATTAAAAAAAAAAAATTCGGATCATCGAGTATACTCAAATTCCAATGAAGTGAAATTTTCATCTGGGAATATAAAAAATGCGCGATCATCGATACAAATAATCCATAAATATTCCTTGAAAACTTTTTGTTTTTGTTTTATATATTTCCTTTTTTTTTTTTTTTTTGAATACCAGAGATTTTATTCCCAAACTTCCCTCGAAATGTTAATATTCCTAGAGTATCCACGTGGTGATGGTTACAAAGTGATTCTAGTTTTTTGTTCATTTCTTTTTTTAACGTAGATCGAAAATATCTCAATTATTGTTTTTTTCCTCTCTTTTCTTCTTCTTCTCCTTCTTTTACTCTTCGTTAATTATTTTTCTTAGCTCAATAATTCTTACGAATTAGTCGAATTGACGATTATTAACACTCAAAGTGTGGCTCGAACGTGCGAGTGTGTGCAATCGTGAATGTGTGATTCGTGTGCGTGCGTGTGCGTAAGTTTATGAGCGTGTGTGCGTGCGTGGAAAGCGTCAAGTCTCCGAAGGACTTTCGGCGTGGCTACTCGCCTGCGAGGATAAACATTATATTAAAAAAAACATATGATTGAAAAAACAAAAAAATCCGCAAAAAAAAACAGAGATATATAACGATTAAGAATAAATAGATAAGTCGCGAGAAGAAAGGGAAAAACATCCTCGAAACACGAGGCTCAATTCGTCCTCGTATTCTCGAGCTATTTTTCTTTTTTTTCTTTTTTTTTAGCTTTTTCGGGCTGCTACACACAGCACTAGCCGTCAATTTTTAAGTTTCTAGATGTTTATTTACCGTTTGACCGAACTAATGGTCCCATGAACGTAATGCAGTCGGATGAGAGAAATAATAATAATAATAATAATTAAAAAAGAAAACAAAAACAAGTTAATAATTTTATTATTTCCTATGGTTTTTATTACCTTCTCGTCTTTGTTTCATAGCTTTTTTTGGCCACTTCGGAACGAGCGATTTCACACAGGGTATTCATATTTATGTCCTTCTTGAATTTTTGCGGAATTTTGAAAATTTGTCATTTTTCTTTTTAATTCTTTGGGGAATTTTGAAAATTTAACATTTTTCTTCTTGAATTTTTGCAAAATTTTATAAATTTTTCTAACGCTTTTTGAAAAAAAGAAAAAAAAAGAAAAAAAACACGAACACATTTTTGAAAACCTTTTTCATGTTCGTTAATCATTGGAATTTTCAATGGGAAATTCAAGATCCGAATTTTCTGAATTCATATCAATTTTTCGATCTTTTTTCACGTTTTTTTATTTTTTGAGTGAAAAATTCGTTGACCTTTGTCACTTTTTTAATTCTATCAATCATTGCCATTCGAAATCGGCCTAATTTGTACAGATTTTAACGAAATCGAATTCAGCCAAATCGGGTGAAATCGCTCTTAATTTTTTTGCTCAATCGTCCTGACAGCAAATTTTGTCGATCCCAAAAATGTTTACTTGGCAGTCTTAATTAACGAGATTAAAAAAAAAAAAACGAAAAAAGCTCATAAAATAAATCGGAAATGAGACTACAAATTTTTTAATAAAAACCAATTAAATGATCAATAAAAAAATATGTAGAAAAAAATTAATTCCCGATTAATTAATGAACAAAAAGAAAAAAAAAACAAGAAAAATCGAAACTACAGACTGGTGAAAAATTGCTCGATTTTTAAAAATGCCTCTGGTTCATCGGGGCTCTCAATAACAAAAGGGCCAAAAAATAATAAAAAAATAAATCATTCAGGACGATTGTAAGTATGTTCATGCGTGTGTGTCTGTGTGTGTGTGTGTGTGCGCGCGCGCGTGGGACTTCTCTGCTCAAATCCATCAAAGCGGAGAAGAGACGAGATGAAAAGTTGTCAAAAAAAAAAAGAAAGAAAAGAAAAGAAGAAAAAATGAAGGCAAAATAAAACCACCAGAGGTGAACAAATCATCCGATCCATAAATGTTAAACGATCGTGTCGAAATAATGAGAGAACGTCGATGACTATACCAATACAAAAAAATTACTGTATCACATTTCGAAAGTATATGTATTTGTTATTGTTTTAATTGAATTTTATTGTTTTTTCTCTTCAAACACCCATTATTTTAAAATAAAACCTCCAGAAAATTAAACAAAAAACGTAGAATTGAAATATTATTAAAATCAATTTTACAATTTATTAAATTTTCTTGGATTAATTGGACTATTATTTCCGCAAGTTAATAAGGTAAATCTATCACGACAATATTTTTATTATTTAAATTAAAATATATTTCAGTATGGAAAATCAACTTCTATTCTAAAACTGTGAGACACTGTAAAAATTCTTGCATTATTGTGTCATCGAAGCAACATTTTTACAAATATGGGAAACGATCAAGCAAAAGACACGAGCTGATGTTCTGTCATATAATTATTAAGGTAGCAGTCTCGACGAAGCGTTTTTCTATAGATTCTTTTTAAATTCTGAGGATACATTCAAAATACTTAATGTGATTATGTGCAAAATTTCAAAAGGATTCACCGTCTCATATTCGAGATATTGGAAATCAAAGATTGCATAGTTTTTCACATTTTTCGCAATATTGAATTGAATTGAATTCAATGTGAGTGATTATCGGTCGCTCAGTCTTATTGGACCATTGTGTCCAAGCCCTGTGTGGGCAATCCTTATCAAGGCACATTCGGGAGAAGGTCGACCTTCCTCGCAAAGCGTAGCAGCCCGCTTACTCCCTCAGCCTCTAGCTTGTAGTTATCGAGGTCGCGAGACCCAAGTGCATCGTATCTGACGCCCTCTAGTCCCTTGCACCTCGTTATGAGATGTAGAAGAGTTTCCTGTGCTTCGTTGCAGGTTTGGCAGATCGGTTCTGCTGCCAGACTCAATCACACTGCGTGCCTCCCTGTGAGCCAGCGCCCTGTCATTAGCCCTACCATCAGTCTTAGGTGAGTTCGATCAAGGTCTAGAAGTGCGGCTCCCAGCTTTTCTGAGGGGCCTGAAAACAGCGCCCTCGTGTGCTCCAGTGACCATAGGCGTGCAAACCGCTCCTCAGTCCACTTGTTTGCCTCCCTACTCACTGTTTCCAGGGTAACACCCAATTGGCATGAGGCTACCTCCTCGTGCCTAGTGGCCCCAAGTTTGGCTAGCTCGTTTGCCTTTTCATTTCCTTGGATGCCGCTGTGACCTGGTACCCACAGCAGCTTGACGCTATTATCCCTGGCAATCAGCGATAGTAGTTCAATACAGTCTCTAGCGAGCCCAGATTTCACAATCACTGCGTGTAGAGTTTTGAGCGCCGTCCGACTGTCGCTCCATATGTATATATGTTTGCATCTATACCCTTTCTCAAGGATGGCATGGGCACATGCCCGTATTGCCAACATTTCAGCTTGGAGAACGAAGGTGGAAGGTTGCAGAGAGAAGTTAAGCTCCGTTTTGGGCTCCTCACTCCATACTCCGGCTCTCGTCCCCGCCCCCGACTTAGATCCGTCCGTGTACCAGACTAATCCCTCGGGTGTCAAGAAGCTCCTGGGATCCTCATCCCATGATCACCTATCGGGGATAAGGACTTGGTAGTTGTAGAGAAAATGGTGCTTCAGTGGGCAGTTCTCACCTTGTAGAAGACCGATCCTCTCGAGAACGTTCCCCTCTGTAGGGCCGAGGCATGTCCCACTGCCGCTCTCCTCCACTTGCCATTAAATAGTAGGCGGATGGCCGCCTTCCGTGCTTTTGACTCCGCCGTGATATGCGGAGGCGAAAGGTTCAACAGCACGCCCAGTGTCAGGGTTGGGGCTATGCTCATCGCTCCTGTTATCCTCAGCCCTGTCAGGCTGTACTCCCTGTCTAGCGCCTTCCTGTTTGTTGCCCGCTGAAGCCCGGGCCACCATACTACAGACGCGTATTAACTGGGAATCACTATGGCTGTGTAAATCCACTTAACCATTTTGGATTTCAAGCCCCATGTTTGTCCAAACATTCTCTTGCAAACCCAGAATGTCGCCGTCGTCTTCCGAGCCTGATTGGAGATATTGGCTTTTCTAACTCAGTTTTTTGTCTAGCGTCACCCTCCCGTAGCGAACTGCTTGTGAAAACACCAACTCCGAGCCGAATATAGAATGGGGCGTCATATTGAAGCGCTTCTTCCTGGTAAAGCGTATCATCGCAGTCTTGTTAGGGTTAACCCTTAAGGACTGGAATGTGCACCATGATGGGACGAGGTCAAGTGCTTTTTGCATTCTGCGTCGACAACCATGAGTCACATTAGGGGGGAAGTGACCCCGCCCTGCGGGCACCCTCTGCCGACTCGGGCTCTGACTCGGTCCTGTTGAGGCTAACAGTGACAATCCTTGTTTTTAGCATGCAGTAGAGCCAGTCTATGAACCTTGAACCTTCTTGCCGCATCGCAAATAGCTTCGAAGGAAGTATTGTCAAACGCTCCCTCCACGTCAAGGAAGACCACAGCGTGGCTTCTTTTCTAGAGAGAGTCCCCTCAATCTCGCGAACGAGATCGTGAAGCGCCGTCTCTACGGATTTGCCAGCCTAATACGCGTGTTGAGACTGTCGCACTGGCATGACAGCCAGCGCCACGTCTCTGATGTATCTATCAACCAGCCTCTCCATAGTTTTTAGTAGGAAAGATGTCAAGCTGATAGGCCTAAAGGACTTGGTTTGGTCGTAGCTAGCCTTGCCTGGCTTGGGAATGAAGACTATTATGACCTCTCTCCAAGCTTTTGGTACATATCTCAGTGCCAAGCAGGATCGGAACGTGTAAGTTAGATGACTGACTAGGTCCTTTCCGCCCTTTTGGAGTAGAGCTGGGAAGATTCCATCCGCTCCTGGGCTTTTGTACCCATCAAAGGAGTCTAGAACCCATTTTATTCTGTCAGGCGTTACTACTCTGGCAACTGTCTCCCAGTCTCCAGGTCTGAATTTGGTGGGCACTTCCTCTTCAGGAACCCCCTGCCTCATCAGTCTCGAGCCAGGGAAATGTACCTCAATGAGGTGGGCCAGAATGTCCTCGTGTTTCTCAACTGTCTGTTCATTAGGCAGCACATGTCCACCAGGTTTGATATGAGGCCCCGACATGAAAACTCTGTGAAGCCTGGCCACTGATGGCAGAGCCTCGACTTCCTTGCAGAATTTTTTCCAGGCTTCTGTTTTGGATTTCTTTATGAGCCTCTTATAGGTTCTTTGAGTAGACCTATAAGTGGCCCTCTGAGCCTACCACTTAGTTCCTCTTTGTACAAAAGGTCCAGTCGGTGGCCCTGGGGCTCCTGTAGATGGTTTCGGGTTGCTATATGCCTCACCTTCTTCCACTATGAAAGATATACGACGGTGGTCCGAGAGATTGTCCTCATCATCCACCTGCCATTCTCTGATCCACTGTGTGATTCCCGGAGTTCCGAGAGTGAAATCTATCATGTCTTGCCTCCTTGCGATGACGAAAGTCGGCTTGGATCCTTTGTTTAAGATCTCGAGGTTTGTTGTCGCGAGATATTCTAGCAAAGCAGAACCTCTCTCGTTCACGTTGGTACTTCCCCAGACGAAATAATGAGAGTTTGAGTCACAATCGATCAGCAGGTCTAGTCCCTCCATGCGGCAGTGTTCTACAACCGCTCTGAGCTCCCTCATTGGAGGTGGCTCTTCAGAGTCGTATGGCAGGTACGTTGAACGGACCACCAGGTTTGTCGGCATCCCCCCCCCCCCCCTAGTCTTAGTCTGACCGAGGCTACAGATAAGTCTCTACCATAGAACCTGTTTCCTCAGAGTCAGAGAGGAAAACGTACTAGGTAACTGTACGATGACGTCAGAGGATAGTCAAATGTAGACTTTTGCCGCAAAGGATGTGTGCCCAGTGTAAACAAACCTGACTTACGTCCTTCTGTCTCCAAGACATAACATCCTAAAATGAAAATCCCAAAGTAGCGAAATTTATTACGCAATGTTGCGTTATCTCCAGAATCCGTGGACCAAACGACTTCTAACAAAAACCACTTGATAGTAAAAAAATCCCTTGCATTGCTCAGCCCCTCTTAGTTTCATTCACTCCACCCGTTGCTGCATGGGAGGACTTTTAACGCCTTACATACGTCCAGCAGCGCCTAAAACGCGCTAAAAGAAAAACTGTTTTTAGAAGAGATAGCAATAGAAATTAATAAAAATAATTTTGACATATTGTTTATTAGTATTTAAACTTTATAAAAAAATTTATTTAATTTTTTTTTTCAAAAATTACAACATAAAAAATCACGTTTCCCGAAGCATTATGAAAAAAAAGTTGCTCCACGGTCTGCATCATTTCTTCTTGAAATGCTGATGGATCTGCAAAACGTAAAAAAATTCTTGTAAAATAAAGTTGTAGTTATAGTCTGTCGAGCCGGATTTTTGAAATTCGAAAAATTTTGGCAATTTACGGCAGTTTAAAAAAAGTGTGCATTTTGTGTCATAAATGTCACACTTTAATTATGTTTATAAAAATTTTTAATCACAACATCAAAAATCCGACTCGACAGACTGTAGAGAAAACAATTTCGAATATTTAAAAAAAAAAGCATCAAAAAATATTAAAAACTGTATGAGTTATCATGCAGACCGTGCCAGAAAAAGTAGTTTTGAGAAAAATGCATTTAAAGTTTCAAGCGCGTTTCGCTCGAAACATCTACCTGCGCGCATCAGACTCTCGTTGGGCAGTCACGTTTTCTATAATAACTTTCGATCTATGGGGAACTTGTACAATCGACTTACACAGAAATACGCCTAAAACTATAGAGAATAATAATCTGTAAAAAAAAATCGATTTTTTGAAAATTCTGGACGTATGTAAGGCCTTCAAATTTAAAAAATTCTAAAAAAACTCATATTACTGTATATAAGAGTCCAGCAGCGCTCGATGAAAATTTTCTTAGAATTTTTTTTTATTTTTAATACTTGGCGTCGAGCCGCTACCGCGTCTCTTGATATGTGTATGTGTCCCATTGCTAGGTACCAGCTGTGTACCGCCGAGGCCGTTTTGCAATATTGCAAGTTTATATGGGAGAATTTGATGCACGCTGTCCCCTTATTGGTACCAGCGTAACCATTTCTCCGTCTTCTCTCTTTGTTGGTCTTCATTTATAGTCCCACGAGTCGTCAGGAAATAAAATGTCCGTCACCGCAGAGTCTGAATGCGGTGATAAGGCTAAATACAATGGGGGGGCGCCTGGTACCCCAAGAGCATCGTAAGCGGCACTATAACCCAAGTACCATCCAGCCTTTGGCACGATAACTCCCACCTTGGCTTGGGGGTTGGTTCGCGATAGGGCCTTCGGTCCCTTAGGCCGATTTTTACGTCAGCCGGTTTCCTTAAAGCACCCATTGCCAGGGCTTTTTGCAAATCCTTCCGCACCGGGTCTCGGTCGTCTTAAGATGTCCCGATCCTCTGGTCGTCATGGGTTCGCTTCCTTCCCTGGACGTTCTTCTATCCGCCATCTGAAGACGCGCCCGGTTGGTATCACTTACGTTCCCCACACCTCTTTATGAGGGGCAAGGAACTCCAGGTTTCTCGTAATAACTCCGAAACTTTTCTACAGATTTTTTGTTTTTAACGGGTTATATCTAGTTGTGCTCAGGAAAATTAAGGGATCTTCATGATTTTTTTTAGCCGTGTTAACAACGTTTTATTAAAATACACTATACAGTATCAATTACTACATATTTTGAAGTACTTATATAAATTTTTTTGTGAAAAAATTTTCACTACTGGGGGAAATATGGCCGTTGTCCTAAAACACCTTTTTTTCAACATCACTCGCGGTGAGCATGATATCTCTGGAACGACTCATTTGAAATAAAAAAACTGAAAAGATTTCGTTAGTATATAATACTATACGCTCTTCGTGAACGAAAGGTTTTGCGAAATTTTGATTTTTTAAAAAATGTCGATTTTTCCGAAGTTTGATTTTTGAGGTTCCAAAAATAAGGTTTTTTTACCCAAAAAAATATAAATTTTGGTTTAAATGAAAATTCCTTCGTTCACGAACAAGCCATTGTAATTAGAAACAAACTCGTGAAAGATTGAAATCGATCGGTTAAATTGCTTTCGAGAAATCGTGCTCACCGCAACAGCACTTTTTAGAAAATATGATTCCGAGATAATCGCGTTTAAAGTCGTCGATCGCTGCACTGGGAGACTAGCACTCTCAGATAGCGCGCGTAAATATATTCGTTCTAATGCTCAGATCCTTATAATATTTTGGGAAAACGTTCTTAAGATGATGTACTTTGAGAAAATGCAAAAAAAAATTTCCATTTTTTCAACCCAAACAACTAAATATAACCCCTTAAATATGTTTCTCAAAAAAAAAAACAAGAATTTTTATCATTTAGTTTCGGAGATATAGCGCTATAAAGAATAAGTTGTGTATATATTAGATTGTATAGGGAAACGTGGTTATTTCTGAAACGCTAATCTTCAAATTAGACATTTTTCCTGAAAGTTTACATATTTTTAGATTCCTGTAAGATGTAACAACTATGATTATTAGATTATTTCGCAAGTTATATTCAAGTTTTCGAACATCGACCGGAGAGTTAAGTTTTGAACGTGACTGTAGCGAGAAAACTACCTTAAACCTCGGCGCTTTATAAATGGTTAATTCGTGACAAGCACTGAGGGCATTTAGTGCTCTCACAAATTTTCCTAAGAGTGGTGGCATGTAGAAATTTGTGATGAATTCTTTTTCCCTCACCATTAGGTTTTTATTTCAAGATCCCAAAGAATCTTGAATGGAAGCTACTCGAAATTTCGCCCTAGCTTCAAGCACGACGATGTTAAAATTTTGTTCTTGCGTAGTGAAGTAATATTTGTTTTTTCTACCATAATATTTGACGTCCCACGGTCTTACTCGCTCTCTTGGGCATCGTTGCCAAATCGCCAGTGTTTATCTCTTGTGTCGCTCGTTCACGACGAATAATCGTCGACACGCATGCTTATCATTTATAGCTTCATTTTCAAAAACAAATGATTGATAATGTTGATTTTTTTTACTAGTGTTCGTGGAGTATTCTTTTATGAAATATCCTTAAAAATTTTTCTTTTGTCTTTCTGTCGATTAAACATATAAATATAAAATTCTTGTATTCTTCGTAGTATAAATTCATGAAAAAGCTACAATCTTTGATATCAATTATTTCGGAAACGAAATGATCGATTCTGTTTTAAATTTAACATAAGAGTCTGTTGCCAAGTTCATTGACTTGAGATAAAAATTTTTATTTTTTTTTTGTTTCGTGCGATTTCCGAGACGTGCTTATGATATTCTCGATGGAGTGAAAATTAATTTACAAAAATACCAATTTTGATAGACTAATTTCTGAAAATTCAAAATTCTATAAAATCGAGAAAATATCGTTGTTTGAATCTGCAGAATACATTTTTCGAATGAATCCATATTTCGCTGAC
This sequence comes from Rhimphoctona megacephalus, assembly GCA_963989365.1. Lineage (NCBI taxonomy): Eukaryota > Metazoa > Arthropoda > Insecta > Hymenoptera > Ichneumonidae > Rhimphoctona > Rhimphoctona megacephalus. Next base: position 24,217,322 of record OZ022418.1, on the reverse strand, counting down.
TTCTGAGACACCCTGTAGAGTTTGAGAGCAGTAAGACCCGCGAAATTAGGCTACAACACGTACCAGGCAAGATTCCGTTCTCAGAGCTTGTAGTTCGCATCAGCTCGTCAGGCATCAAACAACTACGTGTTGGTTCGCAAAGAACAAATATTGCGTTTCACTGTTGCGTTTTTGTCTCGTCATTCACGATAAGATGAAAGGTGTCTTAATTATATTCCCATTGTTATTATTATTTTACATCGTTTATTCGTTTAATTATGAAAAAAAAGTTGAAATACCGGAACTTCCCGAAACTTGGTGGGGACCCGGAAGTGAAAAAAATTCGGATATTTCTATCAGGTCTTTCAACATATCCTTCAGCGAAGAGGTAAGAAGCAAATTACAAATTCATCAAATTACTACGTAAAAGAATTGAAAAAAGGTCGATGAAAAAAAAAGTTTCATAAAAAATATAAATTTGAAATAGTATGAAAAAAATTAACAGTGCCAAAATTACTCTTCCAAAAAAATAACTTTGTAAAAGAATGTTTTATTCATTAAAAATATTAATACTATTAAGGGAACTAGGCAGCGAAAACAGCCCGAAAATGGGATAAAACTCAAATGGCATTTGTGAAGAACCGAAACAACATACATACATTTACTTTTTTGCAACGTTTTTATTGGAGTTTTGGCTATTAAATTCAGTGGTTGAGGTTTCAAAAATATAAATATTTAAAGGAGATATGGGCGGATAAAGAAAACTGCTCCCTCATTGCCACGATTCCGAGTGGCCGGTTAAAGTTTTCGACAATTCCCAAACGGCATTCTCTTCAGGGGATGTTCCTCCACACACTGAATCCAAAATTTTTGAAAAAACATAAAAATTAAAAACATGGCGGCTAAAATTTGAAAAACATCGAAAAACGGATGACATTTCTTGTCAAATTTAAGCCGCCATTTTTTTAATTTTTATATTTTTTCAAAAAATTTCGGTTCAGTCTGTGAAGGAACATCCCCTGAAGAGAATGGCGTTTGGGAATTGCCGAAAACTTCAACCGGCCACTCGGAATCGTGGCAATGAGGGAGCAGTGCATGGTCTTCTTTATCAGCTCATATCTCCCTTAAATATTCATATTTTTGAAACCTCAACCACTGAAATTAATAGCCAAAACTCCAATAAAAACGTTGCAAAAAAGAAAATGTATGTATGTTGTTTCGGTTCTTCACAAATGTCATTTGAATTTTATTTTCGCTGCCTAGTCCCCTTAAATTGCTAATTGAATTTATTGAAAAAAAGTAAACGTCAATCAGAAAAAAAGTCGAATAAACAAAAAATATAAATTAAAAATAATTGTTAACACAAAAAAGTTTGAAATAAAAATCGATTGAATAATTTTAGAGTACGTTAAAAATAATTAATAATAAAAAATAAAAAGTGAAAAATTGCTCTTCCAAAAAGACAACTTCGTAGAAACATGTTTAGTTCATTAAAACATATTCTATTTTTTTTTCTCATTTTTTTACCATTCTCGATACAATTTTTTATTTACAATCCGGTTTAGGACATAAACGACCTGAGATCACGGTTAAAAAAAACGAGACAGTTTCCAGCTGCGCTGGAAGGAACCGGTTGGAGTTACGGTGTAGATGGAAGTTATTTGCCCATTATTCTGCAACATTGGTACGAAAAGTATGACTTTAAAAAACGCGAAGCTTATCTCAATCGGTACCCTCAATTCTTAACGAACATCCAAGGTAATATGAAGATAAATTGTATTTTAAATAAAATTTATTTAATTAGTAGCTGAAAAAGTATAGTAAAAAATTAATTATTCGAATTTAAGGTTTGGACATTCATTACGTTCACGTAAAACCACAAAATGTGTCTCCGAAAAAGCGAGTTTTGCCTTTGTTGTTAGAACACGGTTGGCCGGGCTCGATTGTCGAATTTCACAAAATTTTGCCTATTCTCACAACACCTCGCGACGAATTTGATTTCGTATTCGAGGTAATCGCCCCCTCACTTCCGGGCTTTGGCTTTTCGAGCTCAGCCGTAAGACCTGGACTCGGAAGCCCTCAAATGGCAGTCGTTCTCAAAAATCTTATGCTACGAATCGGTTTCGACAAATTTTATACTCAAGGTGGTGATTGGGGAGCTGTGATCACGGCTCATCTCGCTGCCTTATTTCCACAGCAGTAAGCATTTTTTTTCTTATTTTTATATCCAATATAATTATGAAAAAATCGAAAAAACACCAATAAAAAAGATCGAAGTGTTTAAAAACATGAAAATCAAAATGTCGAACGATTCCGAAATCAAAAATTAATCTTGAAAATTAAAAAAACATATCACAGATTTACAAAAAATCTGTTACAGCAAATTCTGCATTTTATTTTGTTAAATTTGAATCGCAATTATTTCTTTTAATTGCTGTATTTTTTTAGCAACGCGTTTTTTTAATGGCTTGAAATCTACAATTAATTTTTGTATAAGAGAATAATTTATTTTTTCGTTTCGAAAGTTTTTATGAGGTTGTTTTTTCTGCTAAATTAAATGGAATTAATTAGCGAGTTAATTGCCAATTATTTTGACAGTGTTCTGGGCACGCATTCGAACATGTGCGTAGTTCTGAGCTCGAAAGTTTTATTCAAAACAGCGTTATACTCGATTGCGCCTTCATTGACGGTGTCAAAAGAAGATGAAAGTTGGATGTACCCACTGAAAGGAAAATTAATGCGGCATGTCGAAGAGTCCGGATACTTGCATATTCAAGCCACGAAACCAGACACAGTAGGTACGTACGAAATCGCAAAAATAACAGAGGAAACAGCGATGTACATGGAATTGTAAACTTTGTATTCAGATAATGAAACTTACATTTCTTTTTGCCAATTTCTCCTCATGGAAAAATCATCGAAGATTCCCGGAATTGAATTACGTAAATTTCAGCCGTACAGAACGTAATAAAAATGGTTTAATTCAGCGAATAGAAATTCTGTTCGAAATGAAATACATTGCGAAATGTTTTTTCTCGAATTATTATTGTTTCACGTTATTTTAAAAAAATCAAACAATCGTAATTCAAATAAAAAAAGTTTTCGGAACAAAAACTTGAGTAAACAAATTTTTTTCAACTAATTCGAATATAAAAAATCTTATTTTCGAATTAAATTTGAAGACAAACGTTTTTTTTTTTTTCAAAATAAAGTTAATAATAAGTCCAATGGCCAAAAAAGAGTAAATTTTTTTGTTTTCTGAAAATTATCAGTCATTTGCTATTTTTATTTTTCAGGAATTGGATTAATCGATTCACCTGCAGGATTAGCTGCTTATATACTTGAAAAGTTTTCAACAGCAACAAATAACACGTACAGATTCAGAGCGGACGGTGGTTTGTTTGAAAAATTCGAGGCTGACGAACTTATCGATAATTTAATGATGTACTGGATACCCAGGAGCATGACGACAGCCATGAGAATATATGCGGAAACTTTCAATATAAAAACTCGCAGCCTTGGAATTGATTCGTACGTTTTTATAGAAATTTTTGTTTGCTTTTATGTTTTATTTTTTAAATAGACTGTCACAATTTTCGTCTTTTTTTTTTATTACAGAGTCCCAATTAACGTTCCAAGCGCCTGTGCACAATTTCCCAACGAGATTATTCACCAACCAGTGGAATTTTTGGAGGATCGTTTCAAAAATTTATTACGTGCTACAAAAATGCCCAGGGGTGGCCATTTCGCGGCTATGGAAGAGCCTGAATTATTGGCCAATGATATTTTCGAATCCGTTGCTGAAATGGAGAAATTCTGGAAAAATTCTGAAAATAAAAAAGTTTGTGAAGAACTTTAAAAATTGAAATTCGAATAAAATTCAGTTTCTTTCTCTAATTTTCGCTATTTTGGACTCGAAATCATTGGCTTGTGAATGAAAATCAAAATTGGTGACCTCGAGAAGACCAGAACTTACATTCAAGAATTTTTCGAACATAAACAAGGATCAAAAGTTTTTATTTTCCATATTTTATATCAGTTTAAATTATTTTTTTGATACATTTTCAATTTTATAGAAAACATTTTTATGCCACAATCAAATTTGATAAGTTTACTGCAGTCGGTAATGCAAGCGACGTTTTATTTTACTCGTTCCCACTTATTTTACGAGCTTCGATGCTTGCAGCAAATATTTTTTTCCTTACAATCTAACCTGGCCAAAAATCCCCTCCCCGGGGAAAAAACCTTGGACAAGTACATTTGTTGACCCCTGTTTCCATTTGTTTTCACAGAAAAAAACTACCCAAAAAAGTACAAAATTTTTAAAAAATTGGCAAGATTGAAATAGGAAAAAGAAGATTGTTTCTATAAAATAACTATACTCCAAATGACAAATAGAAATAAAAAACTTCACATGTTTTATCGAGATCCCAAGAAAAAAAGCAACAATGCCCATCGTGAGTGTCTGGTAAAAAACAGAGTCTACAAGTAAATGATCAATTTGCGCATAAAAAAAATAATTACTTTACAAAAACAGAAATGGAAAAGCCAATGATTTACGTTCAGCACTAAAATTTATAATATCAATAATAGGACAAGTATTTTATTGTCGCTTGAGGATAGAGTATTTAAAAAAAAGCAAAAATTAGTTGGTTATTGAAAAAAGTCACCAATGTACAAAAATAAAAATCGGTCAAAAGAACAGAGTCCAGAAAAAAAAATCGGGATGAAAAAAAACTTGAAGAAAAAAATTTCAAACGAAAAAAATTAGATTGAAAAAAAAATTTCGGCCGAAGTAGTTGGCGAGTTTATAACACATACAACATTACGTGAAATACATTACGTGATCCAAGCTAAGCAAGAAAACTCGCCAAGTACTTCGGCCGAAATTTTTTTTTCAATTTAATTTTTTTCGTTTGAAATTTTTTTCTTCAAGTTTTTTTTCATCCCGATTTTTTTTTCTGGACTCTGTTCCTTTGACCGATTTTTATTTTTGTACATTGGTGACTTTTTTCAATAACCAACTAATTTTTGCTTTTTTTTAAATACTCCATCCTCAAGCGACAATAAAATACTTGTCCTATTATTGACATTATAAATTTTAGTGCTGAACGTAAATCATTGGCTTTTCCATTTCTGTTTTTGTAAAGTAATTATTTTTTTTATGCGCAAATTGATCATTTACTTGTAGACTCTGTTTTTTACCAGACACTCACGATGGGCATTGTTGCTTTTTTTCTTGGGATCTCGATAAAATATGTGAAGTTTTTCATTTCTATTTGTCATTTGGAGTATAGTTATTTTATAGAAACAATCTTCTTTTTCCTATCTCAATCTTGCCAATTTTTTAAAAATTTTGTACTTTTTTGGGTACTTTTTTTCTGTAAAAACAAATAGAAACAGGGGTCAACAAATGTACTTGTCCAAGGTTTTTTCCCCGGGGAGGGGATTTTTGGCCAGGATATAACTTCTTTTTTTCTGAACAGCTCCGAATCCTAAAATTTTTACATGATAACAGATAATCCTTGAATATTTACGCTGACATAACCAGTAAAACCCTAGCTCAATATCAAATATGCAATGCGATGCTATAAAGAAAAAGCGAACAAACTTGGTACAGCTTGCACAAACAAAACGCAGAAATTGATTTCAGTTAACATCTCGCGTTTCCTGCAGTATATTGAGAAATTCGATACATATATTTGGTGCGTCTCAGCAATGTGCATTTCACTAATATGAGAAAAACATGAGCGAAAGGCCAAAAATGAAACCGTATAGAAATATTTGTGGAACACTTTTTTTTTAACAAATCATATCACAATGCACACTAAAAACTTAAATGAATTTTGAATTTTTACATTGTTTTCTCATGCTTTTATTTCCACTTATATCTTTTGCACAAGCCTGACCGAGCGATGCCATTACACTATTGCTGAATTTCTGATTCTCCGACTGGTTGTGAAATATGATAACAGATGATCCTTGAATATTTACCCTGACATAATCAGTAAAACCTCAGCTCAATATAAAATATGTAGTGCGATGCCAAAAAGAAAGAGCGAAAGAACTTAGCACAGCTCGCAGTAACGAAGCGGTGATCCTTGTATGCAAAGGAAATAAGGCATCTCTTGTTTCCGCAAGGAATAGCAAATGCTTCATTGCTTTAAGTTTCACCAGTTTTTTTAGATCAAATTGTCGAAGCAGAGAATCTCAGTCCAATTCACAGCTCGCAGCACCTTCAGTATATTGGTAAATTTCTTGAAGCCGAAAAGAAAAATCAAAGGAACTGAGCACAACCTGCAGAATATTGGAAATTTTATGTTTATTTGTAGACCGCATCTGAAAAGTATTGAAAATCATGATTTCACGACAAAAGTTATTTGTCAAATTTTTATAATTAAAGTATTTCATCAACAATTAATATTTTTACAGCTTTTTATTTATGAGCACATGATACATCTTGTCATAACTATTTTCATACACTCACTTTTGGAAAAAAAACACAGTCTTTTGATCTGTAAGAAAAATTTAAGTGACATGATTAAAAAAAAAAATCGTTGCGTTCTAGATTGAAACTTCAACATCATTATTTGCGAGTTCACACATTTTCAGAACGTATAACACTGATTTTTAAGGTTATGTTCGTTGTATTTTCTAGCACTTATTCCGGCCACACTAATTAACGGTTTTATTCGGATTATTTTATACGGAAAAATAAAAATGATAACCTCAACGAGTGGTGAGGTTTGTTTTTATTTGGCTTTTCTGGAATCCGAAACAAAAATGATTTCACCAGCGGGTGCGAGGTTATCTTTTTTAATTTAGCTGATGATTAATTCCGAGATATTAAAAAATATTATTATCACATTTCGCAATATTTATATATTACCGTTTTATCGCACTATTTATATATTTAAACTATTTATGAATCACGATTTTTCACAATCTAAAAAATACGCGATTTACACGACTCGCACTTTACACTGTCAAAAGTCAAAACTACCGTCACACTGGTTAAACATTCAAATTTCCGTGGTATGGGTGCAGCAGAGGAATGTAGTCACAGGGACACGTTCAAAAACATCACTCGTGTGCACACTGGTTTACCGGTTTGGGAACACAGGGAAATGACCACACTCGTGACCAATTAGAATCTCGATAGGCACGCTGAGGCCTTTCATTGTGATATATACAGACACGTCAAATTCTTCGATGTGTTGGAATTTTCGCATAATTTTGAGCCTGTGCAAAGTTTTTTCTCAGCAAATACGGCATCAATCGTGCTGATTTAAAGCTCAATCGAAAGATTTTTTCTTAACTAGTCTCCAGTTCAATTTTCAAGTCATCATCTGTCTCCTGAGCTTCGTAATTCGAAAAAATGACTTTCAGTTTTTACCCCCACCACCGAAATTTACTTTATTCAGAGATAATATACTCTGGCGAGCCTCGGGCCAGCAGACGACAGAGCTGTCAAATGTACTTGTCCCGAGACTATCGAGTCTCTTGATCATAAAAGTAAAACTGATCAACTCATGTTCACGTATTCCAGACGGGAGAGAGAGAAAAAAATACAATGGTACGAAAATGATTACACAAAACCTTCACTAAAAATTATAAAAGAGATTTTCTCCCAAGAAATCCAACCTTGCAAAAATTCTCTGATTTATATCAAATCTCTCAAAAAATGATAGGAGAACCGCACAAAAATTTTCTCAATAAATTAGAAACTCACAAGAAGTTATAAGAGCCTCTCAAAAATTTATCAGTCAAATCATAATTTCACAAAAGATGCCAATTCAAATCTGTCCAAAAATGAAGTATAAACTTCACAAAAAGTTATTAAATAAATAAAAATAATAAAAGCATTAATTAATAGTCAAGTACATTAAAACCTATTAAAATCCAATAAAAACACTTTCAACGAATTGAAAATACAGTTGTTCTACACAACAAAAATAACAATAAAAAATAATTATGAGAAAAAATTTTGATACAAAAAAGATTTCAAACGCAAAAAATTAGATTGAAAAAAAAATTTCGGCCGAAGTACTTGGCGAGTTTGTAACCATAAGTGATATATTATGTAAATTAAGCGAAAAAACTCACCAAGTACTTCGGCCGAAATTTTTTTTTCAATCTAATTTTTTGCGTTTGAAATCTTTTTTGTATCAAAATTTTTTCTCATAATTATTTTTTATTCTTATTCTTATTGGGTAGAACAACTGTATTTTCAATTCGTTGAAAGTGTTTTTATTGGATTTTAATAGGTTTTAATGTATTTGACTATTAATGCTTTTATTATTTTTATTTATTTAATAACTTTTTATAAAGTTTATACTTAATTTTTGGGCAGGTTTGAATTGGCATCTTTTGTGAAATTATGATTTGATTGATAAATTTTTGAGAGGCTCTCATAACTTTTTGTGAGTTTCTAATTTATTGAGAAAATTTTTGTGGGGTTCTCCTATCATTTTTTGAGAGATTTGATATGATTCAGAGAATTTTTGCAAGGTTGGGTTTCTTGGGAGAAAATCTCTTTCATAATTTTTAGTGAAGTTTTTGTGTCGAAACTGAGATTTGTTACCGGACAAACTATTTGGGGGGAGTAAATGTACTTGTCTCAACTTTTTTTACAGCATTTATGCTGTTTTTTTTGCGGGGATTTGATGACTTTTTGTATGGAATTCATACCTTGTCAATTAAATATGTCTATATTGTGTACGTACTTGGGTGATACAAAAAAATCAGCATTTTTTTTCGGTGTTGCAGCAAAATATAATAATATTTGATCAAAAAGTGATTTTATCAAGAATTCGATCCTTAATAAAAATTTTAAAGACCGCTCTAGCGATTTTTTTCTGATTTCGACTAAAAATGGATACATGATCGAATTTCGAGCTACTGTATCGCTATTATATCGGGACTAAAAATGCATTGTGAAATAGTTCTCTAAGAAGTGTTCAAGTGAATTCAAACTTCGTAATTAACCGTCAGAACTTATAAAATTATTAGATTACTTAAAAACTTGTAGTAGGTCTGAAAAGATACGATGTATAAAAGAACCACGAACAAATAAGAACTCATTTTTTTTAATTTTGTAAAAAAAAATTGTTCAAAAAAATATTAGACCGAAATATACATACCAACAGAAATAAAATGCACTAAAAGTTTTCGAATTTAATAAAAAATCTAAATAAAACAAAATTCTCGGAGCAAAATAAAGTAAATTATACGTCGAATTAAAAAAAAAAATTGTTAGGAAGAAAAAATTCCGTATCGAAATACCATAAATAATTACACCGAAAAAATACTTCAATAGCATCAAAATGCACTTAAAGTTTTTGAATAAAAGAAATCAAAACGAAACGATATTTTGAAACAAAAAAAGGTATGTGCGCAGAATAACGAGAGCAAACGTTCGATTAGAAAAAAGAATTTTGGCAGAAGTACTACACCAGTTTTTTTATAACGTTTATTGATTACGAATTTTATATCATCAGCAATTGGTAAAAAAAAAAAGAAATTGTTAAAGTACTTATGAAATTCGTTTCTTTTAGCTCAAAATGGTTTCGCATCACTTGCTTACGTTTTGAGTTGGTTTCATTCTGATTGTTTTTTTCATATCAAAACTTCAGGTGCATTTCATTACTATTAGAATATTTCTTCATATACTTAACCTCTTTTTGAATTTGCAAAACAACCAAATTTATGCTGACAAAGTTACCGACTAAAAAAATTTGGATGGAAAAAAAAAGTTTCGACCGAAGTACATAGCGAGGTTAAGACAACGTTTATCAATTATGCATAGTACATTGTGTACATTTAGCAATAAAAAATGAGCGAACTACTTTAAGCCAATTTTTTTCCAATAAAAATGATTTTTTTTATTTAAAAACTATTATTTAGTTTTTTTGATTATAATTTATACAATGTGTTTAATTCAATTCAATTTGCTGAATTCATTCATGGTTACAAACTTGTCAAGTACTTCGGCCGAAATTTTTTTTTCAATCCAATTTCTTCCTTTTGAAATTTTTTGTTGTATCCCAATTTTTTTTCATTCCAATTTTTTATTCTTGTTCTTTTTGCGTAGAATAACTGTACTGCACATCCATATTTTTAATTATTTGGAAGATTTTTTATAAGAGGTTAATAGGTTTTAATGTTTTTTACTATTAATGCTTTTATAGTTTTAATTTATTTTTGTAAAGTTTAGACTTCATTTTTGGTCGAATTTGAATTAGCATCTTTTGTGAGATATGATTTGATCGGTAAATTTTTGTGAGGCTGTCTTATAAATTTCTGTAAGTTTCTAATTTATTGAGAAAAATTTTGTGGGGTTCTATAATTTTTTGAGAGATTTGATGTGAATGAGAGAATTTTTGCAAGGTTAGTTTTTTTGGGAGGAAATCTCTTTTATAACTTTGGTTAGGGTTCACGTTCAGAAGGAGATTTTTTCCGGAACAACTATTTGGGGGGAGTAAATGTACTTGTCCCAACTTTTTTTACAGCATATATGCTGTTTTTTGCGAGGATTTGTTGACTTTTTTGTATGAAATTCATAGCTTGCCAATTAAACATGTCAATATTGTGTACGTATCTGAATGATGTAAAAGAATTAACATTTTTTCGGTATTGCAGCAAAATATGGTAACATTTTATCAAAAAGTGATTCTCTCAAGAATTGGATCCTGAATAAAAATTTTAAAGGTCGTTCAAGCGATTTTTTAATTGTTTCTGCTAAAAATGGATACATCATCGAATTTCGAGCTGGTGTATCACGACTATATTCGGACTAAAAATACAATGTGAAATATTGATCTAAGAAGTGTTCAAATGAATTCAATCTACATAATTAACCGTCAATACTTATAAAATTATTAGATTACTTAATACGTACAGTAGTTCTGAGAAGATACGACGCATAAAAGAACAACGAAAAAGTAAAAAACTTGAATTTTTTTAATTTTGAAAAAAAAAAATCAAAAGATATTACACCGAAACATGCGTGCCAACAGATCAACAGATCGGAAAATATTCCATAAAAAATGATACCGAAGAAATACTCCAATAGCATCAAAATGCACCGAAAGTTTTTAAATAAAAGTACTCATAACGAAACGAGATTTTGAAACAAAAAAGTATGCGCACGAAATTTCGAGAGCAAACGTTTGATTGGAAACAAGAATTTTGGCCGAACTACTACGCGAGTTTTTCTTTTATAACGTTTATTGATCACGAATTATATCTTATGAGCAATAGGTAAAAAAAATTGGTGAAGTACTTATGAAATTTTTTTTTCTCAAATCAAATATCTTTTCGTTCAAAATTATGTCGCATCACTTGATTCCGTTTTGGGTTGCAAGCGCAAATAGTATTTTCATATATTTAAGGTCTCTACCACTCTAGGGTGATTCAAAACCATATATAATTCAAACCTAGGGTGGTATCATACACCATTCTCTCAGATATATAAAAACGAAGAGAGTAGTTTCCGAATAAACGTTATTATTGCAAGCAAGGGACATTTTATGTTAAAAGAGAAGAGGGAAGAGGCACCGTTTTCGACTCCATTCAAGAGTTTACGTGCAGAAAAATGGATTGTTGGGGCTAGGGTTAATAAAAAAAATTATTTATTTAGGCATTATGCAAAAGTTTATTTATTGAGTTACACTTTATTTTTGCATTATCACTCTTCTATCTAAAAAGTCACTTTAACCAAAAGTTGAACCTGACCCCAATCTTTATAACCTCACGACAAAGATATTAAATAATCATCGAATACGAGTTTATCATACACCATTCTCTTAGTAAATAAACCTTATTATTGCATTCGAGGAACATTTTATGGTAAAAGAGAAAAGGTATCGTTTTTGAATCCGTTGTAGAGTTAGATGTGGAAAATAAAAATTACAGGCTTAAAAATAATAAAAAATACATATTTATTCAAGCACTGTTTGAAAGATGATTGAAATGAATTGCACTTTATTATTTTCGCACTATCACTTTCTTATTATAATAAAAGTCACTGTAACCAAAAGTCGATCGAAACTAACCGCGATCTTTATAACCTCATGACTGTTCAAAAATATAGTACGGTTGTCGGTTAGCTGTCATATCCAGCGATCGTTTGATTGAATATTACCAGAGTTTTACCAATATCACTAATGTCACTAGACAGCGACTGCGAAAAAGACAGTTGCGCATCAAAATGTGTGCGAAAAAATGCTCATTTTTTCGGCACAACGAAAAAAAAACATTAATATTTTTAATACTATTTAAGCTACGAGGTTCTAATTAGTGACGATCGAAAAAGAAAAAAAAAAAAAATATTTGAACTTAAATGAACCTCCAAAATGCTGTAATTTAGTTTATATTAAAGAAACAATTTTCGAGAACAAACAGAATCACGGTCCTTCTGGTAAAAGTGTCTTGTGCGACTCGCTTCGTAAATGTACTTGTCTCGAGTCGCTACCGCGACTCTTAACATGACACGATACATCGGCAATTCAAACGATTATGAATTTTATTTTATTATGAATTTTGTTTTTGAAAATGAATGCAACATTTTTACATTTTTATCGATATCTTTTTAATTATCGCGGGCTTTTTCACCTCTTGATAAAAACTTTATCCGGTGGATAAAAGACTTTAACTTTAACTTTATGAGCAAAAAAACCAGCCATTAATTAATTGTATCAAAATAATGAGAAGAATAATATTTTTGAATAAAATAAATAAAAAATAGAATGTTTTGTTCAATCCATCATTATTTTTTATGCAATAAAAGTTGCAAATAAAGTCAATTGCCTTCTCTTTTTAATATTGCACAATTCTATACAACTTTTTTCGAAAAGATTATATGAAACAATGATTTTAAGGCTAGGAGTCATACCGACTGAGCCGCCATGAGTGCGAGAGAGATAGCTGCAAATTTCGAAAGTGAAATTCTTCGACACGGTTTAACCGATTACAAAAGGCCCTGTTAGCCCATTTTTGCCATCGTCCTGCGTGGGCTGACAGAGCTTTTTTGTAATCAGTCAAACCGTATCGAAGAATTTCAACTTCGAAAATTCGAGGTGAGGTTAGGTGACTGACCCATCCCCTTAAGGTATTACTGAATGGATATTAAAAAATCGCCAAAATTCTTGAAAATTTAAGAATTTTTCACTAAATAATTTAGTAGTTATAAACATACACGTAGAGAATTTTACGCGAAAAATTACTAAATGTTCACATTGCATCGTGGAACCATGTCGTCGCTTTTGAGCAAAATTTACTATGTTTTGAATAGAAAAACGTAGTAAATTTCTTCACAATGGTCGACATGGTACCACGCCGCAATGCGAACATAGTAATTTTTCGTATAAAAATCTCCGTGTATAAATTTAACACGGTCGCTTATGGGAAAGCAGCTTTTGCAGTTGTTAATGGTTGCAAAACGGATGGAACTAAATCACCGTAAATTCTAACAATATCATATAACCAAGATTTAGGATCAAGCAATTGATTATGCTAAGTTTCAAATGAATCGACTGAGTAATTGTCGGGAAATTAATTAACGTAATGAGGAGTATCGCCTTTTTATGAATTGCGCTGTGTAAACGTGGCAACGTTGTAGAGTAATATGATGATTGTTCTGTCGGTATAGTAGACATTTTCTCTCGAGTCAGTAGACACGCACTAAAGCCACGCTTGCTCACGCTATTTTGAGCAGGGAGACTAGAGAGAAGGAGTGGATACAGCGTGCTTTAGAAACGTACACGGAATCCCAACCTGAAGGAAGGGCGCTGTGATCGAAAGATTATGGTAGGGTGGAGATTCGCCGAAGAAACAACTTCAGGCCGTACGAAAGTGACTAGGGCTCAAGAACCCAGCCTAACGTGAGAGAATGCTTATAGATGCGGAGCACAGATGTCGCAACGGTTATTTTCGTCGGTAATTCGACGTTTACAGATTTGGTGATAGTGGTTCTCAACTAAATTGAGATACCCGAATACGAGACTTGTTTTTAATCTAAGCGACGTTATTCCTTCGCAAATTATCATATTGGGGGGGCTTGTTCTTAATATTTATTATTAAAAGGGTTATACATAGCAATAATCTGGAGCGATTAGCTTACTATGACAATAATTAATAAATATTAATAAGTAAATGAACAGAATAAGAAAAAAATGGAGCTACAATTAAGAATAATAATAACCATTGTTACTATTATTCAATATCAATAATTAATAATTGTTGTTATAAATGTTTTATTTTTTATTTATTATATTTAATACTATATTCCTGCGTATGATGGAACAAATGAGGAGAGGGGGAAGGGTGCACGGAATACTCAAGTATTATGTGCATGTATATATTTGTGAGGTTCTCAGATCAATTTTTCAATGAATAAATAACAACAAATTGTAATGACATCTGGCTTTTGCTATTTTGTTTAAACATACTTTATCAGAACAATGACTGCTGGGTTTCAGCTCTCAATATCTAATAATAAAAAGATAATTATTTATTTAATATAAAGCTGGAAAGTTGAAAAACAATTATTAATATATAGATACGCGAAGTTGCTTGCCCCAATCGGAAATATTATAGAAATTCCGTGGATGACTGTTTTAATTTTCATAGCAATGAGGCTATTGTTGTTAAATATTAAGAAAAATTTTAAACCACAGTTTTCTACTCCCAAAATCTTTGTCAAGCGGCTCTGATAAGCATATACCATTTTCCACCGATAAATTTAAAATACATTCGTAACAGATTGAGTCAGAGCTAAACTCATATCCCGAAGGTGGTGAGATCGATTCCACTTTCGAGCAGTTTTTTTTTTTTTATAATGTAACGAATGTGAATAAATAGTAATATGCTAATAATTATTTTTCTTTAATTATTAAAGAAATGAATTATTATTAACTGATTATTATTAATTATTATTTTTTTTATGTTCCTTTCATGTAGTTAGATATGCGAATTATTGATTCTGTTTTCAATTTTTTGACAAATCTAATTATTCGCGTAACTAACAAGAAATAAAATATAAGCGAAAATGAATATGTGTCTATTTTACGTTGTACTAATAAATGATTATATTGTTATTAAATATTGAGAAAAATTCCACTTCTAGACTATTAAACTAATTTTAGACTAATATATAGACTAGACTAGACTAACAAAAATTGAAAAACGTACTAAATTTACAAAAAGCGTACTAACGTACTAAATACTTTAAAACTGTATTAGATTAAGTACAATCTAGTACGTGTTTAAATAAATAGTTATATTGTTGTTGAATGTTCAGAAAAAATTAACTAGTAGACTACTAGACTAATTCTAGACTAATAGAAAAATAGACTAGGCTAGACTCATAGATTTAGTATAATTAAGAACATTTTAAGGTGTTTAGTACGTCCGTACGCATTTTATAAATCTAGTACGTTTTTTTAATTTCTATTAGTCTACTTTAATCTATTAGTCTATTATTATATTATTTATTATTATTGTATAGTAGTGCAATTTTTCTTAATATTTAACAATAATATAATCGTTTATTTCGAATAATTGAATAGAATCAATTATTCGCATATCTAACTACATGAAAGAAACACAAAAAATAATAATTAATTAATTTAATTATTAAAGAAAAAATAATTATTCGCATATTACTATTTGTTAACATTCGTTACATTATAAAAAAAAAAAGCTGTTCGAGGGTGGCACCGATCTTACCACTTTCGGGATATGAGTCTAGCTCCAACTTAATCTGCTACGGATGTATTTCAAAGTTATTGGTGAAAAATGGTACACGTTTATCAGGGCCGCTTGACAAAGTTTTACAGAGTAGAAAAAAGTGGTTTCAAATTTTTCTTAATATTTAACAATAATAGCCTCGTTGCTATCAAAATTAAAACAGTCATCCACGTAATTTCTATAACGTTCCGCTTGGGGCAAGCAACTTTGCGTAGGGTAAAGCACCCAGTCGCCAGCCATGTTCCAGTAGTCGGCCTCTGTCCATACTTTATATGTGTGGGAAGAGTGCCGAAGACATCTTCCACACTCTTCCCACTCATACAAGGGAGACTACTGGTACATGGCTGGTAACTAGGTGTTTTACTCTGTAGGTATATTAATATTTGTTATTCAAGTTTCGAACTTTATTTTAAATAGAAATTATCTTTTTATTATTAGATATTGAGAGCTGAAACCCAGCAGTCATTGTTCTGATAAAGTATGTTTAAACAAAATAGCAAAAGCCAGATGTCATTACAATTTGTTGTTATTTATTCATTGAAAAATTGATTTGAGAACCTCACAAATATATACATGCACATAATACTTGAGTATTCCGTGCACCCTTCCCCCTCTCCTCATTTGTTTCATCATACGCAGGAATATAGTATTAAATATAATAAATAAAAAAATAAAACATTTATAACAACAATTATTAATTATTGATATTGAATAATAGTAACAATGGTTATTATTATTCTTAATTGTAGCTCCATTTTTTCTTATTCCGTTCATTTACTTATTAATATTTATTAATTATTGTCATAGTAAGCTAATCGCTCCAGATTATTGCTATGTATAATCCTTTTAATAATAAAAATTAAGAACTTAATTAAGTCCCCCAAAATGATAATTTGCGAAGGAATAACGTCGTTTTTAGATTAAAAACAAGTCTCGTATTCGGGTATCTCAATTTAGTTGAGAACCACTGTCACCAAATCTGTAAACGTCGAATTATTGACGAAAATAACCGTTGCGACATCTATGCTCCGCATCTATAAGCATTTTTTCACGTTAGGCTGGGTTGTTGAGCCCTAGTCACTTTCGTACGGTCTGAAGTTGTT
This sequence comes from Rhimphoctona megacephalus, assembly GCA_963989365.1. Taxonomy (NCBI): domain Eukaryota; kingdom Metazoa; phylum Arthropoda; class Insecta; order Hymenoptera; family Ichneumonidae; genus Rhimphoctona; species Rhimphoctona megacephalus. Next base: position 24,200,490 of record OZ022418.1, on the reverse strand, counting down.
TCTTCGGCGAATCTCCACCCTACCAAGATTATAGCTATACGTATATTGAGATCAAACTGTGCAAGCACGAAAGAACGGTCACTTTCATCATGTGGACTAATTTTATTACTATAGTTATTATCTCTCCGGCCCATGCGATACTGGTGGCAGAGCGGAGAACTAATTCAAGACAGGATTTTGAGGACGCCCCCACCACTTATTTTCCTATGCTGTGTCCACTCCTTCTCTCTAGTCTCCCTGATTTTGAGGTTAGACTGACTCACTGCTACTTACCAGGGAGGCTAGAGAGAAGGAGTGAACACACCGTATTTAAGAAGTGTACCCAAAAATTGGTAGAAAATGAGAGGCGCTGCGATCACAAAGTACACGGTCAGTTTCACGTTACTGAGGATTATTATTACTATATGCATTAGTACTTTCGATCACGAGCGCTGTTAGTGGGAAAACCAGAAACTATAGCATTAACGTGTTTTGGGCACGCTGGATCTACAGTGCAACCTCGATTTTCTACCGCTTGGGGAAACTGGTAAAAAATCGAGGTTCAGCTGAGAGGTGTGACTTAAATGTTGTGGGGAGGTACGAAATGGTGCGAGCATGCGCATACCTATTTTTACCCTTAGAGTTTGAGGTTATGTTGCCGCAGCGTCTGCGCGCCAGCGTGTCGGACGAGTGTGGTATACTATCCCCCTTGGCGAAACAAAATAGAGTGGGGGCAAGAATTAAGAGGAATGGAAAAAAATCGAGGTGTAAAAAGATCAAGGTCGTACTGTACGAATTGGCTTACGTTGTGTTCACTCCTTCTCTATTGGCTGGGTGCATGTACATATACTACTTTAAAAATAAGTGTGTATTGCGTATACGTTAAGCCTGAAAAAATGCGGAGCATGATTTTAGGTGGCGCTGACAGTATGCATGAATATGTAACACACTGATAATTGAATAGTATTAGTATTTTCGTGCACCCTGCCAATAGTCTCCCTGCTACTTACGAAGCAGCATCAACGCGGAGAGCACAACGCATACGTAAACAGGTCAAGCAGTGCTACCTTCGATGAAAAAAAAAATTCAGACTGCTGCGTTATCACGTTTAGCAGTCAATTTATAAAATAGTAAAAAAATATTTTAACGATGAATTAATTAGCAATGATTGGGAAACTCAATATATATTGAGTTTTTAGGTAGCTATTGATAATAATAAGATGATCTGAACGTATTAATTAAATTTACAAATTGAGAAATTTTTTTGTTGGACAGTTGGAACAGATGTACAATTACTGACAGAATCTCAGTCAAGCCCACGTCAATATCGTCGAATTTGACTTCAATTATTATTAAAAGTGGAAAATTAACATTTCTAAGTATTAATTTATCATTAAATTAACGATTTGTAAGGCTAAACATGTACGACATAATCTAGACTTGTAAACCCACAATTTACCCATTTTGGACTAACTTTTTGGCCGACGGTCCATCCAGTAATACCTTAGGCCTGTGGAAGTCTGATAGATCTCTCTGTGCGGTATGACTGTACTGTATTTGAATTTATGACGATGATGTGGGAAATTTCGGCTTTGTTTCTTTTCCAATGATAAATGATACGAATATTCAGAGCATTTTGTACGACTCCGCATTGATGGAAGTACATGAATGCTTGAGGAGGGATATACCTGGATCTGAATTGTGATATGATGGTGGATCGATCAATTTGGCACTCTGATGATGGTGTTGTTTATGTTTGAGAGTTTGCTCAAATAGTCGCGGGTTAGTCATATGGTGAAATTGTCGATTCGTGGTATATTGGCCATATTGTAAAGAATTTTATTACTAACACATTTTTTGTATTCGAATTAAGCGGACCGGTACGTGCTTAAGCAGGCTCTGAATCGTAAGTATTTCCGTTCAAAGAGACGTAAACTCTCCACGGACGAGGAGTTTATGTTCCACCATATGGGGGCAGCATGAGTACTTATAGGTCGGATGAGAAGCATGTAAATGGTCACTTTTGCTGTTGAAGTAAGGTGTTTGTTATAAAAAATGCGATGGTTGGCTTTAAACGCCGCTCTAGCTTTAGTTGTGTGTCTCGATATGCACCTTTTCTCGGAGGAGGTAATCGAAATTTACTCTTAGATATTCAATTTTTTTTTAAACAGGATGGTGGCTTTGGTTTTGGTGCCCGGAATCATCGTGTTAATTGTTAGGTGGCTGGCGCTTAACCTTTTGTTTTTCGATAAGCACGCCACCGGTTTGCCAAATAAGATAGTTTTGCATTTAACAAGGTTGATTCTGAGGTTCCATAACATGTAATACTGATTGATTTTTTCGACTAATTTTTCGAGAGCATCTTGTATCAGCGCTGGGCGGGTTCCCGCAGTGTAGATAATCAGATCATCCGCGAAAACTAATGAGTAAATCTTGTTGTTACTATTAAGGTCGAAAAGGTTAAGGAGGTCGCTCGTGAAGATGTTAAAAAGAACCGGTACATTTACCGTGCCCTATTGTAGTCCTTCTCTAATGAGGAATTCCTTTGTGGATAATTTGTTACCATCCCATACCAAGAACGATTTTCCGAAGATCATTTCCCATATTAATTTTGTAAGCCCAGAAGGGAATTTTTTTCTCTCAAGCTTCAATATGAGCCCTTTCAGCCACACAGAATCAAAAGCCTTTTCGAGATCTAAGAGAGCTGCTCCAATCAACTCTCCCTTATGTACCCGTGTGGAAAATTATTAGGGCAACCCGAAATAAATTTGGGGCCCGTAAGGGTCGAAATGTGGATTCCCTACTAGGGACTTCCACGCCACAGCCAAACAAGGCCCTACAAGGGGAATAACAGGGCTGGTTGAGTTTACAAGAAAAGGCTTCAGTGAGGAAATTTATTAAGGGCCCGGACGGGTATTGTCAAGGTAGCCTTAAGTCTATCGTCCTAATACTGCCAGGCCGAAATCCGATCGAGAAATGTCAGGGTTGCCAAAATTATTAAAACATATGATGCGTTTGAGTTAAATTTTTGAGGATTTAGTCCTATTCTTTATCACAGTAGCTCTCATTAAAATAAATTGTAATATTTAATATCAAAACTGATGTGGATTCCTCTGATTAGACGAAAAATCTGAAACTGCTTTTGTCATTTCAGTTCACAAACGAACGTATTTTTTTTAAGCAATAAAACTTATTTTCGCAACATCGAATATATTTAGTTATTTATAGACAATTAGAAATAATTATTTATTAATAAATAAATAATAAATAATCACTATTATTACATATTAATAATAAAATATAAACCATAATTATATTTATTATTACGTTAATAATATAATAATAAATATTATTCTATGTATTTTTTATTAATAATTCAATTCATTATCATTTATACTTGATATAAAAGACTGGTTCATTTATGAGAACTTCAGGTCGAGAGGAGTTAGTAGCTGAGTTGTTGGCAGAGAAATCTGTAATGGTAACTTTGTTATCTCTTTGGATGCTGAGGCTGTTAATAATTTCGTTGGCGATGTTCTTTGCCATGTCTTTTATTCCAGAATCGTTATTAAGGTGTCGTGGGGAGTTTACCGATTCGTAATAAGAGCCTAAGATATTGAGTATTTGTGGCTGGGTATGGAAGATATATTTGTCGCCTTCTTTGGTTATTTCTTGGAGGTCGCAGTTACTGTTTTGAATCAAGAGATTGTCGCGTTCATGTACACCGATTTCATCGATTTTTTTAAAGTGTTTTGATCTGAGTAATTAGTTAATTTTTGAAAAAAATGTCTCGGTCTTCTTGTGGTTTATGGACTTTAATTGCGTAATCTAGAACTTTTGGGTAGCTGCGGAAAATTCGCGATGCAATATTTTTCTCACTTCATTAAGTAAGTTTTTCGTGAGTCTAGTTTCGGGGCGCCTCTCGGTGGGATCCTTACGTCGCAGATTATGGAGTGTGGAAAGGAAAAAAGGATTTGTCCTTCTGGAATCTTTTAATTTTGAGGAATACATATTTGTGTAGGGAGTTGTGAGTTTTATATGTGGGTAAAGAGAAAGATTACGGTGGTTATCAAACTGTATGTTAAAGTTACCTTCGAGTTGAGTCTCAAAACGATTTCATTATTTGGTCGATTTGTAGTTGAATAAGGTTTACCTATGAGCGATAGCGTCAGGTGAAATGTCAGAGGATAGTTTTACGAGGAATATTAAAGTGTCGTGATCCAAGTCGTAGGGAGCGGAGTCGATCTAAGCATCGGCTATTCCCGTTATATTTAGTCGGGTGTTTACTAGGAAAACGTCTAAAAATGTGTTGGCAGGCTTGAACGTGGGATTTGCGGGTACATAAGCAAATCCCACAAAAAAAACAAGAACATCTTGGAATTCAAGAGCGTGCATTTGGGACTTGTGAGAAATGTTTATTTCGTCGAGTCTTCTCGATTTTCTAAATCTGAAAAATGTTGCTATGATAGTAAAATTTCAGAATGTGATTGAAAGTTTAGTGTAGTCTAGAAAAAGTGCTTATGTGCTTTTACGATTTCCTGTTAAAGTCATGTTGAGATTTTTGTGGCGACTGAAAGCTGATTGTTGTCTAGAGCATACGTGCAACTTTTATGTTTGTACTTTGAAATTGAAAGTAATGTTGGAAAAAATGTATGAGAGTGTCAGGTGTCCTATAGGATGTGTCATCTTATATTATGTATTATAATTTCAGAGTATATACGATTATTTGAGAGTATATACTCGATTGTTGAGCTTATTATTAAATATGAATTAGTTATCGATGAATGATGATATAGGTTTGAAAGATGTACCGTCTGATGGTACGCAATGAATAAAATATGATGAAAAAAAATATGGGAGGGGACCTAGCGTAAGGCTAGAACGTAACATGTACACTCCCCATCGCGAAAGTGTACGTTCGCGAAGAGTGTACATTTGAACTCTCGTTTTAGCGGAGATGACGTCCGATGGCGCTGTTCACGCTGAAATTGCAGCTGCACTTGTATACAATTATAGATAAATGTAAAACAAATAAGGCGATATCGGAGTATCGAGTTTGTATAAAAAGTAGCGAAAAGCTATAACAATAACGGAACAATATATACTAGTCTGCGAATTGCATCGACTGATTTATAACTGAATAGTCGAATATGTAAATGACATTGGAAAGACTGACTGGATAATATACAAGGTGTAAAATAGATACGTAACGATGAAATTCTTTTTTAAATCTTTATCATGTCTGATTACTTGATTGTTACAGAAAAGAAAAAAGAATTCGGGAAAATTACACGATGTTATTTAAGAATCATTTGACTAAAAAATATGTTGACGGTTAAAATATTTTACGTATGTTCTGTATACTCAAAGGATGAGAATAAGAACGTTTCGAGGGAAGAAAAAATCACGAAAGAGGAAGACGAGAATATTATTGATAAAAAATTGTTTGTTGAGAAAACTTATATAAACGAACGTACGAAGTCGACGACAGTACGAGATAAGATTGAAAAATTGAAAAAAATGAATAAAGATACTTACGCGAATGAAAAAAAAGAACATACGATTAAAATTCGAAAACAATGATAATCGTGACAGTGATAACGATTCAATAGAAGAAAGTGAAACAATGGAATCGTGTGATGATTCAGATTTTGAACCAAAACCTGACGCCGACAACTACGATGTAAATTGATTTGTACAATAGAAACAATTGCATGCCAAGAGACAATGGAAAACGAAAAAAATGTTGCAACATTGTGCTCACAACTCTAATAAATATATGAATGTCATGATAAAAAAAAATATTGAAAAAAGAATATATGTACGATCGATAATGAGACAAATATTTTTGATTAACTGATGATGGTAAACTCCAGTGCGAAACTTTTCGAGAAAAAAAAGGAAATAAAATTACCGGTAATAAAAAATTGTTCCGTACAATTGGATTGAAATCGTTGCTGAAGTTAAGAAAAGGGCCCTACGCAGAAACAAGGCGAACTAACAATGACAACCGTTCCCACAAAAAGAAAAAGAAACCATTGCAATTGAAATACTCAGACGACAATGACAATCCAGGTAATACTGACGACAACGATTCTACTAACGGATTAATGAAATTCAATGTAGACCCACAGCAAACTGATGACATGGATTTGGTACCAACCTCCACCGATGACTGCATGGAAGACAAAAATGTAAATTCATTTGTAAAATCGAAACACTATGATAACGAGCCAAAGAACAACAAACGACGACGATTTTTTTGCGACGTTATACTCACAAACCATAATAAATATATAAATTCGACAATAAAAAAGAAACAAAAAAAAGAAATGTACGATAAATATTTGATTTATTAATATAAAGGTAAAAATATTAATATAAAGGTAAAAATATAAATATAAAGGTAATTAATATAAAGGTAATATAAAGGTAATAAATATAAAGGTAATTAATATAAAGGTAAAAATATAAAGGTAAAAATATTTGATTTATAAATGGATGACTTGAATATAACATATGTTGCACCGAAAAACCACGATGAAATGATCGATAAAAACGTATCACTTGGAACAATGAATACCTCCGACGAAAAAGAATTCAGAGACGAACATGAGCGTCGCTATCGTCAATATAACGATGATGATGAAAGTTGTAATGAGAACGTCGTGTGGATGAATGAGCATTCGCAACGCAATAAAAGACAGGATTTGTCATCGAAAAACGTAAGTGTCGTTTCCATTTTTTTTATCGTTCGTTTCGGTTAAGAATTTGCAATATTGTCAAGTATAATCGGAACATTCCATGTCAAACCGAGCAGTTCGTGTGACCCTTCGACCATTTTTTTATTTTATAAAAATTCGTTTATTTTCAAGTAATTATCGAAAGGAGTTTTCAGGATTTTTTTTACATTTGTATCTTAACCCATTAAAAAAAAATAAATTCTTCAAAATTTCGTACAAAATTTTTGTAAATGCTCATAGCTTTTTCAACAACAAAAATATTGAAATAAAATGGTAGGTCATTTTTTTCACCTTCAATTCTAATTTCATAAAAAAGATACAAAAAAATTATTAAATGTCAGGTTCAAGTTTTGTTTTAGTTTTAATCCAAAAATATTTTTTTTCTCAAAACGTCAACCGTTTTGATCTTTTGAAAAAATTCACCATTATTCTAGACATTTTTACATGTCTCAAAAAATCCACAGCTTGTGATATACATTCTATTTTTTTCTCATATTTACCACGTGTAAACAAATAATTATTAGCTGTCAATCCTGAACTATATTTTTTTTCACTCAGAATTCCATTTCTCAATGAATTATGAATCGAAAAAAAAAATAAAAAATTTGCGGAACTGATTTCTGTTTTTGGTAAAGGTATACAAAGTGACCCCACCTCCATAGAGGGGGGTCACTTTGTGTACCTTTGTACACAACAAAGTACAAAGTGTACTTTGGGTACACTTTGTGTAGTAGGGGAAGGTCCCTCCACCACAACCTCGATAAAAAATGGCGGCGGTCACCCCCCTCCTTTGACATTTTACTTCAAAGTTCAAACAGTTTAATAGCGATTTTTTCAGATTATCCACTTATACATCCATCCAAATGAGTCGAAATACACACACAAACACGAACGCACACGAACAAACAAAAACACACACACACACATTTAATTTCGTGTATACAGCCATAGATGTTTTGAAATTATGATTACAAATATGGATTACGGATAATACGGCACGGCACCTTGTTTCACACCCAATGAATACTAGGAATACAAAATACATGATAATGTATATATTTCGAAATTACCTTTATTTACAAATTTGTGTAATGTTTCAGTCTAGTTCTGTCGTCCGTGGAATCATGAAGCTATATAAATTTTTGCGAATAGTGGACGATCGTAACGATTTATTGGAATATTTATTCCAGCAAAAAGTATTAAGAGAAAGTATAACGTGCCGGCTGTGCGGTTCTCTCGTTACAGCAAAATAAAAATAGATTGAAATTGCAGTGCAGTTCTTCCAGTTACAAAACTGTAAATAAAAAAACACGTCAGAGGGTACGGTGTACTTTTCGCATTTCCGCGTTTACGGGAACGTGGTTTTCTTCGGTGCACCTTCAATTACAAACAATATGCAGGTTCATAGGGTATTTTGTGTGGCTACCACCACCACACGTTGCTCGTTTAATGAGTGAACTCTCAATAACTAAGAAGACTGCCATCGATTGGTGTAATTTTTGTCGTGAGATAAAAATGCAAATATTTGTTGAAGCGTGGTTTCTTCATTTTTAATTCATCCCCATAGATTTTTATAATTTTTATATTTTTCCCGTACTAGGTTTTTGTATATTGAGTGCAGAAAAATTTTAAAAAAATCGGTGGCCCCGGCTGTGTGGTAGAAATTGACGAAGCGAAGTTGGGAAAACGAAAATATAATAAAGGTCGTCTCGTAACAGGACAGTGGGTATTTGGTGGCATTGAAAGAGGCAGTAAACGACTATTTATTGTCCCGGTAAAGGAACGGAATGCCCATACCTTCTTAACTGTGATTAAGGACGTTCACGAATGAAAATCGGAGACAAAATTTCGGCATTCGCTCGGCTTAGTTCAACTATCGCTATGTAGCGCGCGTCGCGCCCCCTACTCCGAAACTCTTAGCACGGACTCTACGCACTAATACAAATAAGGCTCTGGCGCACCCTATACATATACACTAATCAAGTATCCTTAGAGCGACGCGGAGATCTGCCAGCGTTGCTTGCCTGCCTCGTGCTGAAAGCACGAGGCAGGCAAGCAACGTTGATAAGGCAGTTGTCGATAATTTTTCATATCTCATTTTAATATTTATAATCTCGATTGCAAAGTTGAACTTTCATATGAACAACTTATTTTTAGAAAAAGTGTCGTTATTCCTAAAAAGTTTCCAAAATTGAGAGATGCATGCATTTTCTTATGATACATTAAAATGTCTAGCCAGAAATGCTTAAATTGGCAATTCTTTGTGAGATAAATCATTGAATATCATGAAAATTAATCCATAACAGTGTGCATACGCGTGTAGTCCCCCCCGTCCCCCTCGCTCTTACGTACCGTCGCCCGGCAGCGTTGCCGCTGCGCCACAGCGTCATCCCCTCCATGGCGTGGCACCCTCGAAAATACCGTCAAATTTATAGGTTTGAATCGCTATTGCGTATGAACGATACGGCTGAGCATCTCTATTTTTTTACATTTTGTTCCTCATATCAATATCTATCATTATGCAGTTTTTTATCAAAATCTATAGAAAATTGTGACTGCTATGAATTAAAATGTCTCTCAAGCTCATGCCTCGCCTATACCTTGCATGTTAAATTTCCCAACTTCAACAACGAATATCTCCACTTTGGTACGGGCATGGTCTTCAGAATTTTGCAAGTACATTAAGGAAGCTATAAATAATGTGTCATCCAAATTTTAAGAAAATCTATAGAAAATCGATTTACTCGTGAACGTCCTTAAACAGTGTATCAAGAAATGCACAACTATATATTAGCATTGTTAGCGTGTGTATTCTGCGCTGAATAAACATCAATTTAAACATCTCACAGTGAACCACAAAATAAACTTCGTGGAGTCCAATACTCGTGCTCATACGCAAAACATTGAGAGAGTGTGGAGAGACTTGCGAGGTGCCGTCCCGAAATACGGTCGAATTTCCAAAAATTGGTCATTTTATATATCCGAATTTTTATTCAAAAGGGAATTCGAGTATTCAGAGCGAATCCCAACTTTTTTCCGGATCATGCGAGAGTTGTTTCCCATCGCAGACGATTTCCCGGTTCCTGACATGCAAGCCTAAGTCATGGCCTCCCTCCCCGTGGGTTAAAAATTGAATTAAACAATAAAATTAAAAATTGTGTGCGTGTGCGTGTGCGTGCGTGTGTGTGTGTGTGTGTGTGTGTGTGTGTGTGTGTGTGTGTGTGTGTGTGTGTGTGTGTGTGTGTGTGTGTGTGCGTGAGCGTGAGCGTGCGCGCGCGCGCGCGTGTGTGTGGAAAGAGGGATGGGGGTTTAGGTCATAATCCTAGGAGTAGGGGTTTGCAGGTTTGAATTTTATATGAGTGCAATTTTTATAAAAATACAATTTTATTGAGGGGGGGGGGGTGACCGACGCCATATTTCATCGGGATTGTGGTGGGGGGACCTTCCCCCACCGCCCCTCCACTCCCCCCTCCAAAAGTCGCGGGGTCAATTTGTATAATTTTAGCCAAATTGAACTTTGACATAAAAAATCAAAGGAGGGGGGTGACCGCCGCCATTTTTCATCGGGGTTGTGGTGGGGGGACCTTCCCCCCACTCCCCCCCTCCACAAATGGTGGGGTCACTTTGTACACCTTTACCTTCACCGTCTTTTATCACACATTTTTACATGTCCCCAAAAATCCGCAGCCTGTGATATTAATGAATAAGTATTAAAGTAATTGATAAATAATCTTTGATTTACATGTAACAGAAAATTGGAAAAAAAAAAATAGAATTTATGGACATCACAAGCTATGAATTTTTTGAAACATGTAAAGATATATGCAAAAAATGGTAATAATTCACCATTTTTTGCATAAAAAAGAAATCAAAACGGACCGTTTTGAAAAAAAAAATATTTTTGGATTAAAACTGAAAAAAAAAACATGAATCTGACTTTTGATAATTTTTTTGTATCTTTTTTTATGAAACTATAATTGAAGACGAAAAAAATGACCTACTATTTTATTTCGATATCTTTGTTGTTGAAAAAACTATGAGCATTTACAAAAAATTCTCGCGAAATTTTGAAAAATTTATTTTTTTTAAAACAAGTTTAGATACAAATGTAAAATTTCCTAAAAACTCGTTTCGGTAGTTCCTTGAAAAAAAAGAAAATTTCGACAAAATGAAAAACAGTCAGAGGGTCACCACTACTCTGTTTAACATGAAATGCCCCATTCGCACTTGCTCGTTTACACCAAAAATTCAAACGTCGGCACCGTACTATATAAAGCCACCACCTTTTGTGCCACCAAAAGGGCATTTCGCCGCGAAGCAAGGAACTAAACTTGTAACGCGTGCTCGAACTCATCTTTTACGAATATCAAATTCTTTATAAAAATATTGAAAAAACGTCATGTACTTCATAGTTTTCCTTGACTAAGTCCTAATTGACTCTTCAAATCACTTCATATGTACAAAAGTTTCGCGTATTTGTTGCAGACCATACCGGTAATAAATAAAGAAGGTAATACTGGAAAAAAAAACTGCCAAAAATAAAAGCGATAGAGATCTTTCATCCACCTCAAACGGAATCGATCCACAAAATAATTACATCAATCGTCGCTGATACACATCGCAGGTAACAAAAAACATAAATTGTGAAGAATACTAAAAACCGCAGTTGCGATCGCCTCAAAACTCCCGCAATCTCCTGTCAGCCGCCTCCTCTTGCGCCACCATCAGAACATTCCCTTGCGAAGCGAGACTCCCCCCATTCGGCTATATTTGTAATACGTGCACAGACTCATTTTTCATGTATCTTCAAAATTCTTTATGATAATTTATAAAAAAAAAACATCATGTACTTTGTGTTCTTTTACTTATTTATATCTTCTTGACTCACTTGAACTCACTCCATATCCAACGAAACCTTCGCTTATTTATTACATATAGATACCGGTAATGAAAGGAGACAATGCTGAAATAAAAAATCTGTCAAACGTGGACAGTATCAAAAAATCGGCCTGCAGCTCTTCTGCTCACGATCCACTTATGGAGGCGACTGGCAACGATATCTTGTCACCAATCGCATGTACAAACGGAACAAAAAAACCGTAATTTATCAAAAATTCAAAAATAACAATACAAAAATGGGAAATATTTAGAGGCTGGTCAAACAAATTAAATTACTCGTAACACTGGACTGTAAAGGGATACACCAATGAAAGAAAAAAACGTGTAAGACTGAAAAAAAAGACAAAAACGCTGAAATAGGAACAATTTTAATTATTTTGAAGGTCGTGGAAATAAATAAATTATTAAAAATGTATAAGGCTGAAGGAGAATGAAACGAAAGATGGTGAGTTAAACGTAATAAAAGAATATTTACAGAAAATGAGTCCTGCGTGTTGTAATAACAGCGATGATAAAAACACGCGCTGACGGTGTCAACTTCAAACGCGTTTAAAATATCGTAAACGTTTGAAATCCGGGAAACGCTTCGACAGATTTATTTCTACTTACATGTAGATTAAGAACCCGTAATAAAAAAAAATTGATTTTTTGAAAATTTCAAGGACAAAGTCTCCCTTAAGGAAGTTCATGTGGTACCGAGTTAGTGAAAAGAAAAATTATTGCGACTAGCGTAGTCGGCTCAGTGAGTTTGGCAACGCCGCGACCGCGTAACCTGTACAGCTGTTACTTACTAGGAATTTTTCACTCGCGTTCATCTCAATGCCAAGCAATGTATGAAAAAAAATCGTTGCTGCCGGTATAAGTTACGATCTCATAATGGATACTTACAAAGAACATAAATTAATGGGCTTGATGAATCTTTTTGACGAAGATGAAAATGGAAATGTCAAAGTTACTAAATCCCGATGTGTGTCAAACAAGATCTGTGATTATTTGGAAAAAAATATTTCATGACCATTGATCTTGTCAATAGGTTTCATAATTTTTAATTCGTTGAAATTGGAATTTATGAATGTAAGATCAAATATTTCCGAATACTCGTCCAAAGATTTATTTGTTACTTTCCAAAGATTGAAAAAAATATAGTAATTATCTTTACATGTTGCATTTCTAGATTTAAGATTCTAGTCGCTATTTTATGTGATTTGAATAATATATTATGGTTGAATATAATTCCGAAAATATATGTGTTATTATTCACTTTTTTATATGTGTTATTATTTCATATCACTCATTTACATTTATAATGATTTTATATGTGTACAACTTTTTTCAACCCGATTCATTCATTACATTAATATTTTCCCGCCCGTCCTTCATAATTTGTTGTACGTGCATAGTGTGCGTTGCGTAGATCGAAAAACATAGTCTCCAGTTTCAAAACTGTAAGTAAGAAAGTAACATGCAGGTTAACCTCACAATAATCACCTTTTTTAGAGAAAAATTAATTAATTGCGAACTTTATAAGTATTGAATGGATTTTACGAAGCTATAGAAATATTCTTTAGATATTTTTCTATCGCTTATGGAAGTTTCTGCGAGAACTGTTTGTCAATGCCTGCAAATTTCATATATACCCCGATAACCAAAGCTGACGTTCAAAAGTATCTAGCCTTAGACTAACGCTAGAATCGGGTCATACTCCAGCATTATATGACGTATTAAACGTAGGTTTAATACGTTAGTTTATAACACATCCAACATTACGTGAAATACATTACGTGAAATACATTACGCGATCCAAGCTAAACAAAAAAACTCGCCAAGTACTTCGGCCGAAATTTTTTTTTCAATCTAATTTTTTTCGTTTGAAATTTTTTTCTTCAAGTTTTTTTTCATCCCGATTTTTTTTTCTGGACTCTGTTCTTTTGACCGATTTTTATTTTTGTACATTGGTGACTTTTTTCAATAACCAACTAATTTTTGCTTTTTTTTAAATACTCCATCCTCAAGCGACAATAAAATACTTGTCCTATTATTGATATATTATAAATTTTAGTGCTGAACATAAATCATTGGCTTTTCCATTTCTGTTTTTGTAAAGTAATTATTTTTTTTATGCGCAAATTGATCATTTACTTGTAGACTCTGTTTTTTACCAGACACTCACGATGGGTATTGTTGCTTTTTTTCTTGGGATCTCGATAAAATATGTGAAGTTTTTCATTTCTATTTGTCATTTGGAGTATAGTTATTTTATAGAAACAATCTTCTTTTTCCTATCTCAATCTTGCCAAATTTTTAAAAATTTTGTACTTTTTTGGGTAGTTTTTTTCTGTAAAAACAAATGGAAACAGGGGTCAACAAATGTACTTGTCCAAGGTTTTTTCACCGGGGAGGGGATTTTTGGCCAGGATTAAAATTTCTTCGAAGAAATTTTTTTTCTGGTTGTTGAAAAATGATAAAATCTTATAATTATTTTAGACTAACAAGTAGACAAATTGATTCGATTACCGAAAATGAACGGGCGCTTGTGTGCAATTGATTTTTCTTTTTCCAGAAAAAAAGTGAAATATAATTTCGAGGTGTGTTCGGAGAAAAAAACGTCGAACGGCAAATAATTATACGCGAATCTGCTTTTGTTTATGTACATTATTGATAAATACATATAAAAACTAGAGTGAAATTATATACCAATTTTATTTCCAATCTGCTCTTTTCCTTCCATCCCTTACTGATTCAGTCATGTCGGCAAACGTCAGACAAAAAATATCGAGTTTTCAAGCTATAATATACCCTTTCTTCATTGTTCTACCAAGAACTTTGAAAAAATATATAAAAAATCACGAATTTTGCTAAAGTGTTGTAAAAAATAAATTCACCATCAATTACGCTTGGCACGGGTTTGCCTTATATATAATATAATGAACACTTTTGTACATTCAAAAAATTTATTTGTAATATTTTCTTTTTCCCTCTCTTTTGCTTTTGCAACGATAATTAAGGAGTATGGCCACGGTAGCGGGTATAAAATCATGTGCATATTCAACAATTTTTTTTTTGTATAAAAAAGTAATTTATTTACAAAACTAATTGCAGGTATTTTTAGTGTATGTATGAAAGTAACAAAAATAATTTTGTTTATTCATTTTTTTATGCAAAATGGCTGACAACTTCTATTTGCTTTTTTCATCTTTTTTCTGAGGCGCTCCACGGCGTGACATTTGGCATCCACAATTTTTGACCTAGAACAAAACTAAAAAATTCTCGTTAATCTATATAAGAATACCTAGAGAAGTACATATGAAATTTTAAAAATATTATTTTTTTCGAAAATGGCAGGTATTTGAAGTTAACAGGTGAATTTTCAGTAAATAATTTCATATAAAACTGCTCATAAAATGGAAAGTTTGTAATTAATCAAAAAATCCGTATGTACTTCTCTGCGAAATACAACTCAAAAGATGATTTAAAAATTTGAATTCAATCGGAAGAAATTTGTCGAAGTTATTTATCACGCGAATTAGAAAAAAGCTGTTTTGAGAAAAATGCGTTTAAAGTTTGACGTATAACTTTTTTGTTGTTAAACTTGAAGAATCGAACCAAAAAAATTTTTTACCTTTAGTCTGCGATACCAGCTCCGTAAAGTTGGCCTTCAAAGGCAAGATTTTCCTCCTCTTCAGCTTTCCTGGACGATAGTGCGCTCGAGCGCGCGTCCCTCGCCGCATCCGACAACGATCTCTCGGCATAGTCGACGCGCAGTGCATCCACTTCTAAGCAAAAATTATAGCATTGCGGTCCTACAGTCATGCCCAAAACTTTCATGATGTCCATTACACTGCTGAGGCCATCATTGAAGGTGCACACTGCAATATCGGCAGCTATATCAAAAACCAATTTGCCGCTGGAAGTTCTCTTGGGCGCAAGGCTCCATACAGTAGAGTTAAAACTCTTGTTGTTGTTTTGTGTAAAACCCCCCAAACAGCGAGTAAAGAGATCGACGTTCGAGAGCTCTTCATAAATTGGTTTTATTGCTTCGAAAACTTCGGTGCTGAGCGGCTTCTTATGCCGGTACCAAGCAAGAACATCCGTAGCCTTTGCTTTTTGCCACGTACACCAGGAGTCGGTACCGAAAGGGCAATTGCCGTGCTGCGGTTTCTCGTCCGTAGAAAGCTTGTGGTAAAGAGTGCCCCAAATTTCTTTTTTCATATTTTCAATGCAGCCTGTGTTTCTTCGTATCGCTAATCCATAATATATACTCAATTCATCAATTAATTTTCCTGTCAACTTTCCTTTGCCGCCAAGTCCTTTCGTTTTCTTTTTCAAATTTCGGAGCCGAGTGCCCATACGCTTCTGGACGTGATCGATACACTCTTTTTTTCGTACAATTAGATTTTCATAAGGAGCTGAATCAATAATACCCTTGAAAGTTTTACTATCGCCGTCGCCAATATAATAGGCATACTTTGTGCTGTGTAATTCTTCAGAGCGTCTGAACATTTCGACAACGGAATCGACTTCCAGTTTTCCTGCAGAGCCCTCATGATTGCTTCGGCATGAATCTTCATGTTGCTCATACCATTCGTCATATACTGCCGTGCCTTCTTTACCTTTCCAAAATTCGCAGGATTTACAATATTTTGATTTAACTTCTATATCGACGACCTTTCCCGTGAACCAACCAATTAGAGATGTAATGCCGTACAGAGAAGAATATCCCCTCTTTCGCCAAGATCCATCGCCTGAAACTGTCATTCCATCGGTTTGTCCTTTTTCAAGCGACATCGCTTTCTCTTCTGCAGCTGCCCTTTGCATGCACGTAGTACGCACAGCTTTCGTTCCTACACCAATTGCCTCGACAAGTTTGTCATAAAAATAATGGTATATCGGCCGCGGCAATTCCATGAAGGCACAAAACTTTTTTATGCCATTCAAACCTACACCTAATAATCGCATCGCTAAGGTGATTCTGCGATTAATTTCACACCCATTTCTCACATAAGGGCAATTAGGTATTTCAGTTTTTTCACACTGGTTACAAGTAATTACGATCTTGAAACCCATACCGCGCGTGGCCGATTTAGTGAATTTTACATCTTGACCGCACGTTTTGCAAACAACCACTTGAGCAATTGCGTTCATAACAGTTACAAAATTTATAAATCTGTAACCGAATGCGGCGTTAATGTCAGTATCACGCGAACTTGTTGACAGTCGTAATTTCTTGGCCGACGCGCTCACGCCTTTTACATCTTCCTCTGCTAAGAATCTATTTACCGGTCTACGCTTCGAAATATTGGTCTTATGCGAAGACCAAGTATTTGATTTTGACCCCTTCTTTGATAAATAAACCTTTTTTTGGCCACTCATTTCGGCTGCTCACAAAAAAATGCTTGATCTTGCACGATACAAAATCATGCACAACAAGCAGAAGAACAATAGAATGGCGTTCTTTCAACGGTCATACTGGTATTAGATGATGCTCTATAGGTATGTTTGCGTACAGGTAGATAACCAGTGCCTTCTAATGGTATAGCTCCGAAAATCCGAGGGCGTCACGCGGCGCGCTCGGGTACCTACGGCCGCGCCACAGATAGGTTTACGTTACACGCTCAAAGTCGGTAAAAAAAATTTTTTGCGCTATAAGTCGAATGCTAACTTATTCTTATGATATTAAAGCTTCGTTTAAGCAAAAAAAAAAATCGTTTTTTTATCTTTCTACCGTGGCCATACCCCTTAAAGATTCTTGAGTTGTAAATGCTTGAGTACGTGGAGCATAAGAAGCGTAGCGGGAGCACAGAACTTGACAAATTAATTTAGTACCGGCAGCAAACAAACATTTTTGCTGCGGTTACTGATCGGCCGTCCGCAGGGGTGCTCCTGTAGCAAAATTGATATGTAGCGGTAGCAAATGCTGCGTTACATCAGTATTTGCTACGCCAGCAAATCTATCTCAAATTTGAATTTTTTGTCTCCATAGCAAATATTATTATGCTACCGCAGGGATAATAATGCTACACGCACTTATAGCAATGCTACCGTAGCTAAAACACCGTTAGCAAATGATTTTTTGCTGTCGTAACATATACATTTCTCTCCGTGCGTTAGGTTATAACAGCATCCCAGTATTAAGTTTTAACTGCAGTCTAGCGTCAGCTTGTGAGGGTATTCTAACGTTAAATTATAGCAGCATTCTAGCGTCATGTTTCAACAGTATTCTAGCGTTCCATTTTGAAAGCATATCATACGATTGATATCTAACCGAACGGTGCTATCACATTATGTGATAAACGGTGATATCACATTATGTGGTAAAAACTTCATGAATAAAAAAAGAGAAAAGTCATTCAATCAGTAAGTCATTAAGTTTTTTTGCTGTATATTAATTGACGGTAGAACAAGTACTTTGCATGCGAAAATTAAAAATCAAAAAGTAATAATGGAATGTTAAATGGACGTACGGAGAACAGAGGTAATGAAAGATACGTATAACGTAGATAAAATTAACAAATATTATAATTATATTCGAATTTAGCTGTGTTCTAGAGCCATGCCCCTTATTTATTCAATGACTTGACCCATCAGCGAGTGCGCTGCTTACACCTTAAACGTTGGTCACACAATAAGAAATTTTCTTACATGTATAGTTTCAAGTATTTGGTTTAATAAATAAGACATTAAAAATTATTTTCCCACGGTAATTGTGACTTTTAAACATTTTCATTTCTTGAAAACCCAAAGCATAAAGATAATTGATACTAAAAAATCTAAAATAAAATTTTTAATATTTTTTTTTCATTTTTTAACTTTTTCATCATACAGAAGATTCAATTTCAATTTGATAGAAAAAAATTCAAACATTCATGTTATTTGAAGTTTTCGAGTAAATATCGTTTTACTGAAAGTGTGAGAAAAAATTTCACGGTGCGACCAATGACATTTAATAGTTCATTATTACTTTTCGATTATTAACTTTCGCATGCAAACTACTTTTCTGAATGCCAATTTACATTGACCAGAAAAATTGAACGACTCCTTCTCTATTTGTATGCATCTGTTTCATTTTCGTTCAATTATTATGTCGCATTTTTCGGAATTCGCTACTATTTTTGCAGAAAAAAAAGTTGATTCAATAGCATTGATGTTATTGTTCAAAGATATTTCGTTGATTTAACCGCAGTATTCTCGGTCAGAAGAAATATGCAGTATGATCTAAATATTCTAATCATCATATTTTTATTGGAAACCCATAGTGAGATATCCTGTTCATTCGACAATATTTTTTATTAGCGAAGGTCGTTACAATCTTTGCAGTCAGGAGTATTTCTGTTTTTCAAAAAAAATTTTTTAAACTATTTCAGAAAATTGTTTATTTCAAACTATTTTCAGTTCACCACCGTTTTTTTACAATCAGCTTTCTCATTTTTTATTTTTAGTATTCCAGTGTACACATTTTTTAAGTGTCAGGTTTATTTTTGAGTTAGGCAATTTTGCTATTTTGTATTTCTCGGGATTCAATACGTATTACGACTCAACTTTTTTTTCTCATCGTTGATAACCTCATTCGTAGCAAAACAGCGGTCGAACAAGATTTACATTGTAATTTAATGCAGTGATCATATTTACTTGGAATGAAATCAATTTGAAAATTAAAATAATTAAAAAATACATAAAAGTCGATATAGCCACCTCTATAGATATTAAACAATTGAGCTCAGATATTTACAGAAATTTTGTTTCATGAATGTCTAACAGTATGCATGTTAGTCATTCAGTCAGCATGTGAATCGCAAGAAAAAAAATTAAAATTTTTTTTTGCATCAGTGTATTGTCTATGGGCTATGTGCAACTGTCCTTGTGGCGCCGCCATGTGGCCATGTTTGAAAACGGCTGCCGATTTCTTTGTACGGTGCCTCACGGTGTAAATAATATATTATTTAATTGCCCGGTGAATTATTGGTAAATGATTGAACCCTTTTTATATATGCAAGGTAAGTTTCCATTATTTTTTAATGTCAATTTTAATCAGGCGTTACTTAATCTAGATTGTTGCAAATTTAAATTATAAGATGATGTGACAGGCTACCCTTTCATTTTCCTCATACGTCAAGTTTTGTTTATTTGCAGAACGCTTCGATTTGATGCACTTTTTGGTTATGGCATGTACTATTTGTGCTGCGATTTCGATCGCTCGCCTGTATGCCAGAATTTTTCCGTAACCAACATACTTGTATAATAAAAATTTTAACAATTGGTGAATCTCATTGATGTCAATAATACATTTTTTTACCGCGATTACACATGATATTTGCAACTAATATTTAGGAACTGACGTGAGTTTAAACATACGAGACAGGACTGCAGCCGTTTTCTTATTTCGCCATCGCGAGCGTTTCAGTCGAAAAATGTTTAGCCCCGCCCACACGCACATAGTCCATATCCGACGATCGTTCAGTCGATGATATACGTACTGGACACTTTTTTCGGACACAAGTAAATTTTCGAGAAAAATGAAATTAACACGTTGTTCTCTCTTCACCAGAGAATAAGGTGTAACTTCTTTTTCCCAAAATATCCAGCATCTCAGGGAGAATCTGCTTTTGCGCTATTATTTCTCCCGTACTCACGAATAACGCGAAGAAGTGATAGATCGCCTTAAAGGCAATTCTGGACTGCTGAGCGTATCCTTTTTAACTGCCTTTAGCTACTCATTCGAATTAAAAAATGTGAGTCAAAGCTGTTCAAAAATTTTTTTTTAAAGCCTCGATTCAATTTTTTGTATAATTTCGTAGCACTTCGTGAAAAAATACGAAACCATTTGAGTACTTGTATTTTTTCGATTTCAAAGTATCGATAAAAAAAGTGCAAAACCTCCAGGCTTTTAGATGTTTTTCACTATAAGCCCATAATGGTCACGTATGATACCTCTGTTAAAATTACAAAAAAATAACCTGTTCTGCGTCTGCACAATTTTTTATTATCAAGTTTCAATCAATAAAGAAAACCGATTTTATCACTATCATTGATTTTTTTTTAAATTTTCTAATCGTTTCTGTTGTTCAACAAAATACAAAATAAAAAAATTCCAAGAATGAGAAAAAGGTTTAAGACGCAAAACAGGTGAGTTTCAGTGATTTTAACAGAGGTGCCGTATTTAGCCGTTGAGGACCTATAATTTTGCGGTTTCGTACATTTTATATCTGTACTTTGAGCTTTGTACTTTTGTTCCTTGTTTATTAATGCATCAAAAAACATTTTTTTCACATTTTTCACGCCGCATGGTGGCGCTGGGGAAGCTCTCGCGTCATCTTCGCAGTGGTTCGCGGCACGCAGCAGAACTCTCTTCAACGTCGATCTGAAAAAAAAATACCGAGTGTTTTCGTTAATAATATGATATTTTGAAGAGAAGTACATAGGGATTTGGAAAAATATTGATTTTTAAAAAATAGGCACGCCTTTGAAATTAAAGAATGATTTTTGAGCAAAATTTCTCGTCGAAAATAGGCTATATCTTTTATAATTATTGAGATATCGAAAAAATCTTATGTACTTCTCTAGATAATCTACTTTTATTGATACAGTAAAAATTTGAAGTCGATCGGATAAAAATTGCTCGAGTTCTGCTGCGTGCCGCACTCAAAGAAGTGGTTTTGAGAAAAACGCGTTCAAAGTTGGGACTCCGAGCGTCGCGGACCGCTGCACCGCTCCACAAAATATTTAGTCCAGGAACTGGGTATTTTTACGTGACACTGAGCCAGAACGATTCTAACCGACGGATTCGTGTAGGGCTGATGTCCCTGATGAAGGCCTACCACTTTCCAACCACAGATTTTGGGGGTTTTTTTTGCCACGCGGTCAAAGTTGGCAAAACCATGTTTTTGGGAGATAGCGTCGAAACTATTAATCAGAGAAAAAAAAAGTTCAGTAACTATTCGTAGATATTAGAAAAACGAACAATTTGGCGGATCGCAAATTAAAATCGGTTCATTAGTTCGCCCGCAAAAAAATATAAACCAGTTAAAATGGCCATTTCTATCATAGCCTATTATTAGTTTAAAAATGCGTATACAGCCTCCAAAATCTCAGGATATTTGCCCCTCGGTACACTAAATAAGTGTGCAAAATTTGGGCTTGATCGGAAAAATAGTTTTTGAGAAAAGCCATTTGTTATTAAAAAACCGACTGTTTTTGCGAGGAATTTCTACACCGGGAGAGTGTCGCAGTGCAATAAAACCAAATCGAAATTGATCCGAAAGAGTCGTACTATCATGTACACTTTGGGGTAAATCGATTTTTTATAATTAAAAGGGTGAAAAACGGCTCCAAAAATAGGGTACGATTTTTACTCATAAACAAATGGAATTCCATCGCGAATTTTTAAGTCACAGAGTCGGAATTGACATATTTCGAAAGCGTTTATTTTTCTACGAATTTAGAAAAAAAAAATTTGCAAAAAGTTTATTAGGGGGAGATAAAAAAATTTGTTTTTCAATAATTATTGCAGCTGCTCATTTCAACATAGAGAGCTAAAAATTGGACAGCGTACAGAGAAAGAATATATATTTTTTTAATTTAAATTATTATGCACAAGGTTCAGGGTACAAGCAAATAAAAAAATATTAACGCAGGAAGAGGTTGAAATGATGGTATATTTTTCACCACGCCACGAAGCTTACAAACATTCAATTTTTTTTTCCTCCGTTCAGTAGTTGGAGAACAACACAAAAATAACATTTGAATCTGATTTCACCCAAAAGTTAAGTACAAAATAGGGTAAAATAAACAAATAAAAAATTATCAATAAATTTGGAGGTGAATTTTCAATTTTTCAGAATTTTTAATAACAAAATTATGATCAGCGGAAAAAGTTAGCCCAGATTAAAAAAAAAAACAACTCGATAAGTTAATTTGTTCCCGAGATATTCCATGTTTGTCGAATTTGAACGCGCGGATTAACTTTTCACGCGAGCGCGCACGAGCCCGAGACGGCTACCCCCACTCTGCCGCCAAACGCGACGTCACATTTGGCCTCTCATAAAACCGCTGAAATAAACAATAAATTTATATGGGATTTTTCCGCCGATTTTTCTCCAGTTAGCACAAGCCTTTCTCTGTACGCTGTCCAATTTTTAGCTCTTTATGTTGAAATGAGCAGCTGCAATAATTATTGAAAAACAAATTTTTTTATCTCCCCCTAATAAACTTTTTGCAAATTTTTTTTTTTCTAAATTCGTAGAAAAATAAACGCTTTTGAAATATGTCAATTCCGACTCTGTGACTTAAAAATTCGCGATGGAATTCCATTTGTTTATGAGTAAAAATCGTACCCTATTTTTGGAGCCGTTTTTCACCCTTTTAATTATAAAAAATCGATTTGCCCCAAAGTGTACATGATAGTACGACTCTTTCGGATCAATTTCGTTTTGGTTTTATTGCACTGCGACACTCTTCCGGTGTAGAAATTCCTCGCAAAAACAGTCGGTTTTTTAATAACAAATGGCTTTTCTCAAAAACTATTTTTCCGATCAAGCCCAAATTTTGCACTTATTTAGTATACCGAGAGGCAAATGTCCTGAGATTTTGGAGGCTGTATACGCATTTTTAAACTAATAATAAGCTATGATAGAAATGACCATTTTAGCTGGTTTATATTTTTTTGCGGGCGAACTAATGTACCGATTTTAATTTGCGATCCGCCAAATTGTTCGTTTTTCTAATATCTACAAATAGTTACTGAACTTTTTTTTTCTCCGATTAATAGTTTCGACGCTATCTCCCAAAAACATGGTTTTGCCAACTTTGACCGCGTGGCAAAAAAAGCCCCCCAAAATCTGTGGTTGGAAAGTGGTAGGCCTTCATCAGGGACATCAGCCCTACACGAATCCGTCGGTTAGAATCGTTCTGGCTCGGTGTCATGAAAAGGGCCTTTTTCATACCCGGTTCCTGGACTAATTCAATATCTACGAAAATAATTATTTTTTCGACCTGGGTCCAACGGCATTTCAATCTTAAAAGTATTTTAGATTTTTTTAAATGGTTTTCAAAAAATCGATTTTTTGAAGCCGTCACAGTGGTGTTGTCCGTTAAAAGTAAGTTGACAAATAGAAAACGTAAATTCATATTGCGATACATTGCAGTAAGGGGGACAACGATGTGCTCCACAACGACTGCTAATGTGTCGCACTAATATAAGAAAACGATATTAATCATTAAACTAATGATAAAATTGTTTTCATTTACAGTCGCAGCTGAATCACTGGATGGAATCAAATGTAAAAAAAATGGTAGAAAAATTTGATTTCGAAGATTATAAAAAAATCATCTCAGACGTAATAAAATGTGAACGAAATCGATGCAAGGAAAAACTTAAACAGACAAGTATGGATAACAGAGTTCCAAAACATTTAGACTCTAATGCGAGCCAAAGCCCAAATGCCGAGAACCAAGGAGAATAAACGCAATTCATGATTGAAAATACAAAGAAAAGTAAAATCTTTTATTGAACATCTATTATATTTTCATATTAAAGTTACCTTTATTTACGAATTACGTTTACTTTCCTCGTCCCTTGGCATAATAAGTGGATAGCTTTATACTTACACTAACTGCGCCAAGTTAAAATTAAAATAATATAAAAATACCGGTAATATTTTTTGTTTATATAATAATATACTTTCAATAAAACTTTCTGTTAAAGATGTTCGATAACAGATATAACTAATCTCAAACGTTCCGTAAATGTTATACGAAAACATTTTGTAATCGTTATAAATATCGAATATTTTTAAACACATCCATTTCTTTATAAATATCAGACATTTTTTTCTTTTCAAATATTCATTACAACATTATATTTTCGACAAATGATAAACGTGTTTCCGTGGATACTTCAATTGAAGTAAAAACTTTGTGAAACAATATTAATATTATATAAACATACCAGTAACATTTTTCGTTGAAAGAAAATTCTTTGACTGAAACTTTCTCTAACGAATATTCAATAAGAGGTTTCACTAACCTCAAATATTTTATCATCCTAATAAATAAAAAAACATTTTCAAACACATCCATGTTTCTATAAATATGAAAAAACGCTCTCATTTATATCAATCATGTTACCGAAAAGACACGAATAAACGATATATCATATCATTAAGAATAAACTATTCAAGTCACTTTCTCTATCTCTGTATAAAAGCTTGGTCTTGATAGGGCGCAACCCTCGAAAACTATGTTTTTTTTCGATCAACTATCAGACGGGATAAAATGCTAAGAATGAGAAAGAACGCATTTACATTATAAATTTTTACTTAACGTGTAATCGATTCAATGGCATGAACTATAAAAGAGAGCACGCTCTACCTGAATTTTAAAATTAAGAATTACAGATAAAGACAAAAGCTTCAATAAAAGAAAAGCGATTAACGAAGAAAAAGATATTACATATACATTGTGATAATCAAATGTTAACAAATTAATGTAAATAAGCAATTTATTGTAATTATTGTAAATGTAAACAAAAGATCGATACATTGTACCGCTCCCCTAAATCACTTCTAAGAGCAAAATTCAAATGTAATTGCTCTTGGGATCTTCGAAACTTCCACAGCATCCTTTGTGTATAATTTATTTATCCCAACATCCTAAAACCTCTATAGAATACTCAAGTTTCAACACCGAAAAATAAGAGTGTGACACGTATCATCACATACACACACATACATACACACATGCATACATACATACATACGTACATGCATATATATATATACACACAGTTTCAACACCGAAATTTTACGGCATTGAAACCTTGTATGTATATTTGTGCACGCTTACATTTTAACACGAAAAATTACTAGGCTTACACCGAATTTTTGCGCG
The DNA here is from genome assembly GCA_963989365.1 of Rhimphoctona megacephalus. Taxonomy (NCBI): domain Eukaryota; kingdom Metazoa; phylum Arthropoda; class Insecta; order Hymenoptera; family Ichneumonidae; genus Rhimphoctona; species Rhimphoctona megacephalus. The sequence goes on along the minus strand of OZ022418.1, from coordinate 24,174,988 downwards.
TACAAAAATTCAGTGTAAAACCGTAATTTTTTAGTCTCAACACCCATTGACGGACGATTCGAGACAACCAGGAAAAATTCGAGACAACCGACGAACCCACTGTTTTCAAATTCAACACTCATGGACAAAATTCAAGACATCCATATAAGGTAATGTGTTAACACTCAATTTTTTCGGATCAAAATCGCCCCTCTGACACCCACGATTTCCGTTGCATGATTCGTCAGGGATTAGACATGTTTAGCACGAAATGAAGCATGCAAAAGAGACGTATCGCTCCTGATGTCCGAGCGATGATAATAGTGGGTGTTACGTAACAAGCAAAAAAATAAAGAAACAAATATTATGGTCGATGGGAAGACGTAATGCCGATCACACACGCTTTCGCATAGCGTAGCATAACATAGCATAAAAAATTTCAATCAATCGCGTAACTCCAGGCGCATATATATAGTACATATGTGCGCTACATCCGATTGGTCGAAATCTCTTATGCTACGTTATGCTACGCTATGCCAAAGCAAGCGTGTGTTATCGGCCTAACTGTGACTTGGCACTTTGAGACATACGAGAACAGCCATAATCTTATAAATTAGTAATATTGCAACGAGCGAATATTAATAAATAAATAAATGTATATTTAATGAATCGGTTAAGCAGAAATATTTGAAGCATCTTTAAATATAAAAATTCAGCACGTTTTACCATTGAATGGAAATCAACGAACAAAAAAACGACAAAAAAATAGCACGCAGTAAAAAGAACAAATGAATTCTCGAATGGAGCGTTTTTCATGTAAAAAACCAAGTTTTATGGTGTTTTTTAATGCGTCAATGTTTTATCGAACTTTTTGAACTGAATGTAATAAAAACAACTGTAATATTAAGGAAAACTGATTCGGTGTAAGAAAGCAATTTAAATGATAGAATATTTAATTTAAGTATACATTTTAGCGGAAAGATTGCAGAACAAAAAGGGAAAAATTCGTTAATGAGAATTCAAATATTCATACGGGTCAGTTGTTCAATGAATTACGGATTGCCGAGTATTTGTCGACGACAGAAGAAAAGATAAATAAAAACTTGGACGCCAGTCAAGCTGTGCATTGGTGTGAATACATGTAGAGTGCGACCTCGATCTTTTTGCACCTCGATTTTTTTCCATTCCTCCTAATTCTTGCCCCCACTCTATTTTGTCTTGCCAAGGGGAATAGTGGCTGTAAGCATTGCTATACCCAAGGAGACTAGAGAGAAGCAGTGAACACACCGAACTTAAGAAGTGTTCCCAAAAATTGGTAGAAAATGAGAGGCGCTGCGATCGCAAAGTACTAGGTCAGTTTCACGTCGCTGAGGATTATTATCACTATATGCATTAGTACTTTCGGTCACGAGCGCTGCAGTGGCAAAACCAGAAACTATAGCATCAACGTGTTTTGGGCACGCTGAAACTACAAATTGGCCTGTGCTGTGTTCACTCCTTCTCTCTAGTCTCCCTGGCTATACCTACCACATTCGTCCGACACGCTGGCGCGCAGGTGCTGCGACAACATAACTTCAAACTCTAATGGCCGATTGTTCCACCTCCAGGTAAATTTTACCCGATAGTTAAAGGTCTGCTACCCAATGCTACAACCGTCAGGTAAAATTTACCTGTAGGTGGAACAACCGGCCCTAAGGGTAAAAATAGGTATGCGCATGCTCGCACCATTTCGTACTTCCCCACAACACTTTTAAGTCACACCTCTCAGCTGAAGCTCGATTATTTACCAGTTCCTCAAGCGATCAAAAATCGAGGTCGCACTGTATGATTTTGTAAACGGTCGTCGCAAATCGGGAGTGGGGGAACCGGGAGAGCGCGAAGGAAAGGAAAAAGGGAGAACGAAAAAGAGAGAGAGAAATATATTATGGCGTATGAGCCTGCGCGAAGAAACCCGCGTTCTACACCCAACGTGTTCGTTGAGACACTTTAGATTCTCTGATCGCAGGCTGGATCAGTTAAAGTTTGCGAGTCGAAGCAAAAAGAATCATTTACGCGATGTTAAGAGTAGCCGGTCTCGTTTTTTTTCTCGGAATCGGAGCGACTTACATTTTCGAGTGAGTTTTCGTTTAAGTACGCAGTTTTTCATTGATTGTTCAATGTTTTTATAAAAAACACGCTGATCAATTTCGCATTTTTCAGTTATCTCGGCAGTGATACGGATTTCGAAGTCCCCAAACTACCGGACACTTATTGGGGACCCCTCGAACCCAGAAAAGTCGACACCAGTATTAGGCCTTTTCGAATCGATATTCCTAGTGAGGTAATTCAAATTTGTTTTTATCGTTTTTTCGTTATTGCTCTCACGCTTCCTGATAACGAAGCTTATCGCCCGGCGTATACATAACCTTGAATATTTCTTGATCTTCGTATTACCAGAATCATTGAACATTCATTATTCGATCGATCAATTATTTGCAGCTTTCATTTTTAACGTTGAAAATGAATTATTTTCACACAATAATTAACCCTAGATACCTATAATCTATTTTTCCGAACGCAAACCCTACAACGAGGTCGAAAACGAGTTTAATCTTCTCTGTAGCATACAATGTTCCTCGTACGCGATAATAACGTTTAATTATACACCATTCTCTTCGTTTTTTGATAATGAAGAGAATTGTGTATGATGAAGTCGTCGTATTTAGTGAACATTTAAGAGCTAAAATCACGTAACGGCCTCAAAAAATACCTTTTTTCGACAATTTTTTTTCGGGTGGAAAGAAAGGTAATAGAATAATAATATTCGAGGGAGTTATTAAGCATATATTTAACTGTACAACAAAAAAATATGATTGAAAAATATTTAAAAATGGCGACACCTGAGCCATTCCCGCGAGTAGGGAGACTAGAGAGGAGTGAACACGCCATACTTAAGGTGATCTATCAGTTGCATGAGTGGGGGGTCGATAACTGAAAAGTAGATACTCGTTTTTCTCGGACACGCTTGATATTTCGAGAAAGCGAAGAGTTACACGTTGTTCTCTTCTTATCAGAGAACAACGTGTAACTCTTCATTTTTTCGAAATATCAAGCGTGTCCGAGAAAAACGTGTATCTACTTTTCAGTTATCGACCCCCCCACTCACGCAACTGATAGATCACCTTAAGAGTATGGGTCAGTCGGTATCTCACCACCGTGAGTGCGAGAGAGATAGCTGCAAATTTCGAAAGTGAAATTCTTCGACACGGTTTAACTGATTACAAAAAGGCCCTGTCAGCGGATTTTTGTCATCGTCCCGCGTCCGCTAACAGAGCTTTTTTGTATTCGATCAAACCGTGTCGAAGAATTTCAATTTCGAAAATTCGAGGTGAGGTTAGGTGACTGATCCATACTCTTAAGAACTGAGTTTAAGGGGATCTATCAGTTGCATGAGCGGGGGGGTCGATAACTGAAAAGTAGATACACGGTTTTCTCGGACACGCTTGATATTTCGAGAAAACGGAAAGTTATACGTTGTTCTCTTTCCATCAGAGAACAACGTGTAACTCTCCGTTTTTTCAAAATATCAAGCGTGTCCGAGAAAACCGTGTATCTACTTTTCAGTTATCGACCCCCCACTCATGCAACTGATAGATCACCTTAAACATACGAGACAGGACTGCAGCCGTTTTCTTATTTCGCCACCGCGAACGTTTCAGTCGAAAAATCTTAAGGGGATGGGTCAATCACCTAAACTCACCTCGAATTTTCGAAGTTGAAATTCTTCAATACGGTTTGATCGATTACAAAAAAGCTCTGTCAGCCCACGCAGGACGATGGCAAAAATGGGCTGATAGGGCCTTTTTGTAATTGGTCAAACCGCGTCGAAGAATTTCACTTTTGAAATTTGCAGCTATCTCTCTCGCACGCACGGTGGCGAGATACCGACTGACCCATCCCCTTAAGCCCCGCCCACACGCACATAGCCCAGGTCTTATGGGCTGACTTTTGGGGGGACCTGGAAGCTTCTGCCTCCCAACCACCAGGAGCGCTAAGGGCATTTCGTGTCCGTGAGCATACACACATGCAATACTGGAACGCTGACTCCCATAAAATCCTAACGGGTCCGACCGTTCCGAGAGAGAGGGTGGATCTGTGACAACGTGTCCTTTTCTATCTGATTTGTGCGCACGCGCATTTTTTTTTGTACAATCTGAACAGAAAATCGGTTTAGTGTGGCAATACTTTCATATTGAGGTTAGTTTTCTCGCTGTTAACTAATTTTCATGGTGGACTGTACCGACAAAGACAACTGCACCAATTGCGACTGTCTCTCTCGGAACGCCCAGTCAGCGTTCCAGTATAAGTAGAGTTCAATGTATAGAGACCGTGCATGAACTATAGAGAGCAGCACCACCGCCGATGGGCGCGCGCTCTCGCGACTAAATGTGCACTTTGTGAGGTGTTATTTTAGCTGTAAATAAAATGCAAAAGAAATAAATATTGCAAATGGCAATGTTAAAAATCATTAAATATGGTTTTCGCCCGGTCAACAATGACCGCATTCGAGGTAAAAATGGTGAAAAAGGGAAAAAAATTGTTCGAATCGGGCCATGTTTTGAACGTTGTCGAAGTCGAAACTGAAAACACAGTGGATGAATAAGTACTAATAACAGGGAAAGTCGTCGCTCAAATTCGTATAACTATTCTTTACAATGTCAAAATAACGGTATATATTGAAAACTTTTGCATGATTTAAAAAAATATACACACCCTCGAAATTATAAAAAATTAAATTTCTTCGAACTTTCAGCTCGATTGCATTGTTAATTATCGTATACGCCTGTTATAATTTACTTATTTACACCTCATTAATCTTGGGATTGGCCGCGTGGTGGCACTGTAAACGCTGCGCACGGTCCCTATTTCGGTGCTTACACGTATGAGGACGGAGTGCTCCAAGCGACGTTTTCGCAAACTAAAAATCTGGCTTCACAACATTAACACAGGACTTGTTCTTCTACGTACGTCTGAGTTGTTTGCCACGGTCTTACAGGTCTTGCAACTCAGGTGCAAGGTCCGTGGCAAGGAGACTAGAGGAGTGAACACACCGTACTTAAGGGTATGGGTCCGTCGGTAGACGGTATCTCGCCACCGTGAATGCGAGAGATAGCTGCAAATTTCGAAAGTGAAATTCTTCGACACGGTTTGACCGATTACAAAAAGGCCCTGCCAGCCCATTTTTAACTCCCGACTGCCCGTGGGGCAAAGAGACGAGAGTTATGCGTTTCACTGTGATCAGCTGATGGGGGGATATTCCTTTGTCGCCAGTTTTCTCGGGAACGGTGATATATGTCTTGACCAATTTTTTGTACAACTTTCTAGATATGGCGGACAATGTTCTTATCCATAGTATTTCGAAATTCATTGCGAACTTTTTCGTTTATTTAACTTTAATGTTATATATCATTTGAACATATCGCAATATGACCAGTTTTCGATCATCGACTACTTCACACTGTTGTGTGTTGCTAGTTTCACTCCAACATGCCAAACGAGGTTGTGGGTACGTTCGGCTTGCACGCTCACAGCGTTCAAAGCGTTTGAAGCGTTGAAAGCGTTGGTACGTTCGGCTTGCACGCTCACAGCGTTCAAAGCGTTTGAAGCGTTGAAAGCGTTTGTGCGCGTTCGACTTGGGCGAACATGATGGTAAACGCAACCGTCTCAACGCTCGTGAGCGCTTACAGCGCTGAAAGCGTGCAAGCCGAACGTACCCTGTATGAATCGAAATTCATACTGGGTACGTTTTCTCTCGTAATGAAAGCTGGCACTCAGGGATTTTCGCGGTTGCTAAATCCAAATCTGAAATCAGATTTCAGTAATTCAAAATGGCGGATCCAATATGGCAGGTTAAAAAACAAAATCTTATTTTTTCGAAATGAAAGCTAACATTGGAGAGTTTTTGGCGTCGCTGAATCTAAATTTGGAATCAGATTTTAGAAATTAAAAATCGTGGATTGAAAAATCAACTATTATTCGAAATGAAAACTGACACTCGAGAATTTTTGGGATCGCTGAATTCAAATTTGGAATCATATTTTGGAAATCCAAAGTGGCGGATCCAATATGGTGGATTGAAAAAACCAAGTATTATGTTTTCCTAATGAAAGCTCGCACTCAACGGTTTTCAAAATCGCTGAATCTAAATCTGAAATCATATTTCAGAAATTCATAATCGCGGATCCAATATGGCGGATTAAAAAACGAAATCCCATTTTTCAAAATGAGAGCTTGACACTAGGATGAACATTCAAAATAAAAAAAAAATTGTTTTGAAAAAGAAAAAAAATGCTGCCTGCTATTATAGTAAAACTTCATGAAAACATATTTTTTTCAAACATAAGAATGGAGTCAATGTTTGAAAAATGAATTAAATTAAAACCCACCATCAAAAATAGATAGTAGTGAACTTTAAAAAGTGTGAAATAAAAATTGTTTAAAAAAAAAACAAAAAACTCCCGACTGCAAAATGACATAGTTAAAAAAAAGAAAAACTTTAAAAAAATGAATTAAAAATATAAAAAAGTCAAACAAAAAATAATTCATAATAAAACAACTCCCTCAGGATTTCGTTCTTCTAATCTGATACCATTCATCAATGAATAATTGAACGATAATTATGGCAGCTGATATGAAATTTAGAGGATGTCGGGAGACATCTCCTGCATCTCTTGTGCACAGTCTTGGAGACGTCTCTCAACATCCCCTAAATTTCATATCAGCTGCCATAATTATCGTTTAATTATTCATTGATGAATCTTTTCAGATCAGAAGAACGAAATCCTGAGGGAGTTGTTTTATTATGAATTATTTTTTGTTTTTTATTTGACTTTTTTATATTTTTAATTCATTTTTTTTAAGTTTTTATTTTTTTAACTATGCCATTTTGCAGTCGGGAGTTTTTTGTTTTTTTAAATAATTTTTTGCCATCGTCCTGCATGGGCTGACAGAGCTTTTTTGTAATCGGTCAAACCGTATCGAAGAACTTCAACTTCGAAAATTCGAGATAAGGTTAGGTGACTGATCCATCCTCTTAAGGCTAGGAGTCATACCGACTGAGCGGCCATGAGTGCGAGAGAGATAGCTGCAAATTTCGAAAGTGAAATTCTTCGATACGGTTTGACCGATTACAAAAAGGCCCAGTCAGCCCATTTTTGCCATCGTCCTGCATGGGCTGACACAGCCTTTTTGTAATCGGTCAAACCGTATCGAAGAATTTCAACTTCGAAAATTCGAGGTGAGGTTAAGTGACTGACCCATCCCCTTAAGAAGTGTACCCAAAAATCACTCCTTCTCTCTAGTCTCCCTGGTCCGTGAATTGAATGGTTGGTAGTATTGCATTAGTAAAGTCTTCTCATACATTTCTTCTATACGCGGACCAAAAATGGCGAAATACTCATAACGAGTATACCTACAGTTCAATATTTTCCAATAGTTGCCCCAATAATTATTGTTTTACTTGAATTGAAATGCAGGAGTGCTTATAAATTCTTACATTAAAAAGATGAGGGTGTCATAAATAAATTGTATATTGTCCGCAATTTTATTCATTACAATAACTAACCGGAATTACCCTCGCTTCGCTCGGACAAACCCAGCCAGCTCCTATCAAAAGTGAATTAAAAAAATGAACCTTTAAATACAGAAATTATAAAGCTAAACTAAATCATCATGTTCTCAATACAGTTGTATTTAATTTAGTGAAAGAAAACTCTGCTTTGTATTTTCAAAAGTATACTGACGCATGCATCTCGCCATCGCCTATAAATACCCTTCTGAGTTGGAACGTATCCCCATCACAACAGGATAATGGAACATTCGAGAATGTTCCAGAAGATTCTGGACTTCCGTTTCCGATTTTTAGAACATTCTAGAACGTTCTTGAACGTTCCGGAACAGGTAGTCCTTAGATGGTCCAGAACCGTCTGGAACATTCTTGAACATTTCGGAACCGGAAGATTCTTCGAAGCTCCAGAACCTTCTGGGACATTCTATAACATTCTTGAACATCCTGGAACATTCTATAACATTCTCGAACATTCCGGAACATTCTAGAACATTCTGGGAACATTCTGGAACATTCAGAAACATTCTGGCCAGTCTCGGCCACTTCGGCACTCGATTCCCAGCTGCTTCATCGACTTCCCATGAGAAGTCCATTGGTGCGATGCTCTATTTTGACACCCATATCTCCGAACCCAATCCCTGCAGTTCCGAACCAAACTCTTCTTCATGGGTGGAGGATGGAGGGCTATCGTACCATATAATCCCCATGGGGCTGCGGGGATGGATTGCGGAGTTATAGCGGCACACACGGACAAACCACGCTTACATTTATTATATATATTGATTGATATTGATTATATTATATACAATTTTTCAGTAATTCGAGTAATAATACAGATTCGCAGTAATAATTACATTCTTTTTTGTTTTTTTTTTTTTTCGCCAGGCTCATAGTCTTTATCGCTAATTGAATCATTCAGGTCTTCGATCGATTCGGTTATCGAAAACGTAATATCGTTGTCGACTTCGTCCGACAATGTTAAAAATTCCTTATCGATTTCATCATCGCTTGAAACTGTTTCGGGTTCAAGAACGTTTGAACAATTTAACCCGTTACATTTCTTGCATAGTATTTTGCATTTTAACTCAAACTTTCGATACGTGTAATATGAACTACAATTACTTGTATCGTAAGCACAAGAAATAATTTCCAACAAATTGGCCGGAATTGGATCCTTCCTACACAAACTAGGCACTAATATATTTCAAAAAATAAAACGTTTAAAATGTACAATATTAAAATGCACAACATTAAAATGGTTAAAATGCACAAGACTGTGCAAGAAATGTAACCGGCTAAATTTTTCAAACCTTCTTGAACCCGAAATATTAATAATTACGTGATTTTTGTATGGGACTTATTTTGAAGATGACATTATGGCACACAACTTTTGTAAAAAGCATTTTTTGATAAAACCCATTCCAAAAAAAATAACATCAAAATACTGGTTTTTTTTGCAACAATTTTTGGCGGCCAAAAAATAACAAATATTTTGTAGAAATTTTCAAATTTTTTTCTTGGAAGTCCAAATTACCGACGAAAAAATTGCACTGCTCTGGCATCCTTGAATAGAATTTATGTCTATTCTGACTGGACTATTTGACTAAACGGTTACCCATCCAAGTACCGGCTTCGCTCGAAGCTGCTTGACTTGGGAGATCGCCGGAGCCGCGCATCGACCGCGTGTCCAGCGTTATCAATGTTTCGTTAATATATAAATATTAATATAATGAAAATATGAAAATATTTATATGAAATATCGAACTGAGAAAAAAAACGTTAATCGAACTAAATTCGATTTTGTTGGCCAAAAAATAGTGGATCCAACAATTTTTTTCATTGAATGGCAAATGATATACTTTATTCGACTAAATTATGAAAATTTCTTGTAGATGAATCAACTATGAGGTGTGCAAGTAGAAACTCGGCTTTTTTTGGTCAAATTCAACTTTATCGAAAAGATACTTGTTACAAAGAGTAATAATCGAAATATTCGCCATTATTAATCTATGGTCTTTTGCCATTTATCGGGTTTTCATACAATAAAACTTGAAGTTCTTCGTCTTCAAATTTTTTTACTGCACCTGGACGTGGATCGTCCTCAAGACTAAAATTTCCATCACGAAATCTTGCAAACCACTTTTTTACTGTTGAATGACTCACAGAATGTTCACCAAAAGTCGATTAATCAATTCCATAACTTGAGTAGCATTTTTTTTCATTTAAAAATAGAATAGAATGCAGTGGCGTAAATGTTGCTTATCGACATCCGTCTCTTATAAAATTGATACACACGGAATGACAGCTTGTAAATGACAAACTTATGTCGTAAAAACAGCAATGACTAAGCTACAAGTGTCCAAAATGGCGGGGAATTGGATGCGTTCAAGTATATTTTTTAATGCAACCAACTTCAGAGCCGAGTTTCTACTTGCACATTAAGGTATTCTTTTCACGAACTCGAATATTTTACAATTAACAGATTTTTTTGTACAAAAAAGTAAAAACACATCTCATTCTACTAGAAAAATATCGAGCCAAGTTACCGAACTTTTAGAAAAAAATTCTAATTTTGAAAATCGTCTAATTTACACGACAATTTATGGAGATGACCTGTGCTCAGATTTCTATTTAATAATTCATATACCAAATAATGATAGATGTTTCATATAAACTGCCCTATGTTCCATAAAATTCTAAAGATTCTGTCGCAATGATAAAAACAGAGAGTCACGGGACGATTAAAAAAAATATTCACGACAGAACTTGAAAGAATGTGATCAGCAGGTAGCCATGGCATTCACAAGGTTATGTTATCTTCGGCAGTTTTTATAACATTTTTAACGCTATTCTTGGTTTTGTCCGTTACAAATTGGCTTCCATTTTTACCTGGGTCACTGCGTACTTTATACGTATTTTCACTCATATATTTCACTTTTTTTTTAACCACATACAATAAATCCAGCTTCTCCGGTTGTTAGTGCGGTTGTTGACATTTGCAGCTCCAAAAAATATCAAAAAGTTTCATAATTTACACGATTAAACTGAAATTTTCGATTTTTGCTTACAGTTGGGACTAATAATTGGTTATAACTCTTTTTAACAAATTCCAGCTTAATTTATGAACAAATGTGGAGGGCCCTGCTTATGCGCTGAAAAAATACGGCCCTTCGCGAAAGGAATACCTTAAACCCCCGGAGCCAAATGATTTTGTTCGAAAAACTAGTACCATTTATTTACATACGCACACTTTTTAGTTGCTTGGCCAATAACTCGTTTCAGCATTCACAAATTATTTAATCTTCTCTCAAAAATATTCCGTTGCCTGTATCGAACTAAGTATTTCGGATGAAAGAATCGAAATTGTGTCGGTCAACAAAATTTTTTTCCGGTGCATTTTTTTTTTACTTTTTGCAAAAATAAATTCGATAATCCTGATATTTGTTTTGTTTTAAAATCGCAAGGTAATATCTAACTTGAAAACTCGTTTGGCGGAGAAACGAAGATTCGTTCTGCCACTGGAGGCGACAGGATGGGAATATGGAATAAGTGGAAAATATATGGAAAGCGTTCTCGAGTATTGGAAGGCAAAGTACGATTGGAATAAGAGGCAAGCGTTGCTCAACAAGTATCCGCAATTTCTCACAACTATTCAGGGTAACAAAACAACGAGTTTCTCATTTAAAAATAAAATAAAAATTCTCATTCCATGAATAATCATTTTTTTTTATTAATTACTCTGTCATCAAAGGATTGGACATTCATTTTCTGCACGTGAAACCGCAAGAAGCGAAGGATGGCAAAAAACGAAGAATCCTACCGTTGCTCCTTGTGCATGGATGGCCAGGATCGGTTGTTGAATTTCAAAAAATTATTCCAATGTTAACAACGCCCAGAGAAGATCGAGATTATGTTTTTGAAATAATTGCACCTTCTCTTCCTGGTTACGGTTTTTCTGACGGAGCAGTTCGTCCAGGACTGGGTCCAGCTCAAGTAAGATGATTATTATTATTGTTGTTGTTTTTGTTATTGTCGTTGACAATTATCAAAAAACTGCTGAGTCAGGAATCTCGTAACTCCAACACTTACGGAGCTTGCCTCGGCAAATCTTGATCGAAATTATTATTCCGATTATTATTTACAGCGAGTTTTTATGTTTGAATTTATATTGAATTTGTAATTTCATGATTATCGATTTCAATTTTTTTAAATACAATATAATTTTGAATTGATAAGTAAAGTATTACGTTATTTTTCAGACAATTTTTTATTTTTTGTGAAAAAAGGATTTTTTGAAAACGATTTTTAATGCTGATTGTTTATTTTCTTTTATTATTTTTTTTTCAAGATTGGCGTAGTGTTGAAAAACCTCATGACGCGACTCGGCTTTAAGAAATTTTACACCCAGGGGGGAGATTGGGGTAGCATTATAACTTCTACTATGGCAAGCATGTTTCCGGATAGGTAAGCATTTTTTTTATTTTATTTTCATTTCATATTTTGTACAATTGATGTTACATTGTGTTGGAAATTAGAAAAAATCATGTTTAAAAATGAGAAATCGAAGAATAAAAATCGACATTTTTTTGAAAAATCGTAAATATCACAAATTAATTAGAAATTTATTGGAATTATGTTTCATTAAGGGGACCGTATGGTCTAGAGCACGAAAATTTCACCTATTTTCACGATTTTTTTTTTGCCATAAAAAATTTAAAAATCGATGTTTTAACTTTTCGGGTTTATTACTACCTTTATTAAGTATACAAAAAAATTTTTTTTTAATTTTAAAAACACTGTTTATTATCATATAATTGGCATTGAAGACGACCCTCTCGAAAAATCCGACCCGGACGGTGAAGATCGATCCGAGACTTCTACTCATCTGAAACACAAAATTCAAGAAGATTCTTAATCAGAAAGAGTGCAGTTATGGTCGGGACTAGAACAAATCGAAAAAATTAAAAATTGACAAAATGGCGCGCTTTTGAAAAAAAATTCGTAAAATCGGGTTTTTTTTTCACTAGTTTTTTAGTATAAACAATAAGAAATTATTTAAATAAAATTATGATTGTAGTTCCGACGATAGCCATACATGTTGTGAACAACATATCCAAATTTCAAGTGATTCGGTTGAATAGTTTTTTTGTTTTCACCTGCGCAGTGCCGAAAAAAGTCGTTTCGAGATAAATGAGTTTAAAGTTTGAGGTACAGATATTTTCAAAAATTGAGCAAATTTTGAATACTTACAGTTAATCCGCGATTCCGGCACCATATAGGATTCCTTCGGAACGTTCATAATTCAAGATTTCCTCACTCCTTTCATTTCTTCGAGCTGTCCGAGCCTCTTTGGAGTTGTCCGTGCTCCTACGGTTGGCGCTCGATACTCACAGCTCGTCTCGGTTTTGCGCTAGTTGCTCCGCTTGTGGCCCGATTGTTATGCCCATGATCTCCATTATTTTCAATAGGGATGCAAATCCTTCATTGAATATGCAAGCGGAAATGTGAGTGGCAATATCAATGATTTTTTTTCCGGCAAACAGATGTTTCGGCGCAAGGTGCCACACGCAAGCATTGAAACTTTCGTTATTGTTCTGCGTATTACTGCCAATACACCTTTCCAATAAAGTCTCTGCTGTCAATTCTTCATAAATTGGTTTTAATATCTCTTGTGCTTCATCGCACAGAGCAGGTGGGTGCTCGTAGGTGTCTAAAGTACCTGCAGCCTCACTTTGACGCCACTTGCACCACGATTCGGAACCTGGAGGACAGTACGAGTGTTGCGGATTTTCATCTGTTGAAATTTTGTGATAATATGCTGCCCATATTTCACTTCTCATCCCTTCAGTCGAATCTGAATTACGTCTAATTGCTAGACCGTAATAAGTTGACAGCTCTTGCAATAATTTATTCGTCAATTGTTGACGCTTCGGTGTTTTATTTATCGATTTCCGCTGTGTCTTTTTTCCCTCTTCTTTTTCTGTCAATTTCTTTGTTGCTTTCTTTATTTGTGCATGTTTTTTTTTCGCATCAACAGCACGTTTGTACAAACGTTTTTTAACATGCAAAACACATTCTTTTTTGCAAACTAAAAAATCATCCCCGTAAGGCTTTGTGTCCAATAAGGCTTTGAACGTTTTCGTGTCGCCGTCTCCGATATAGTTCGCGTATTTTACGTTGTACAACTCTTCCGATCTCTTGAACATTTCCACGATGCCGTCTACCTCCATTTTGCCAGCACTTCCGGTATGATTTGCGTCACAGTGATCTTCATGCTCTCGATACCACGCTTCATATTCAATCGTATCCTCTTGGCCTTTCCATTGAGAGCAGGCTTGACATATACTGCATTTGACGACAACATCTAAAATTTTATTACTGTATTTCCCTATTAACGAGGCAATACCGAGAAGCGATGAGAATCCACGTTTCGCCCACGATCCATCACCAGACACAGAAAGTTCATCCGCGGGACGCCCAGCTTTTACATTCAACTCGACTTCTTCTTTCAATGCTCTTTGGAAAACGATTTTCGCGACGGCTTCAGCTGCAATTTTTATATTGTCCACGATGCCGTAATATGTACTCTTACAAATTCCTTGTCCAAGATCCATGAGACCGCAGAAATTTTTCAAGCCTTCAAATCCTACTCCAAGCATTCTCAGGGCGAGAACAAGTCGACGGTTGATTTCAAATGCCTTATCAATTAACGGCGAAGACAAAATAAAAGTTTCTTTACACTCACACTTCACAGAGAGTTTGAATCCTAGACCACGTTGTCCGTTTTTGCTAAAAGTGACCGCACCGTTACAATCTTTACACTTCAACAACTGTTGCAACGTTAAAAATATCATGCTGAATTCGATGATGCAATAATTGAAAGTAGGATTAACGTTTACTTCCAATTCCTCATTGCCTTTTAATTTTTTCGCAGACGTGCTCGTAAAATCAGTAGTATTTTCGATAGTGAATCGATTGCCCTTGAAATATCTTTTGCGACCTACAGAAGATGGTCGTCTAGAAGAGTCACGGCCTTGCTTTCTATCCATATTTTCTGATATTTTATTTCAAAATTTTCGATGTTGGTTCGTCAAAACGTAACGTTGTACTGATCAAGTCAGGGGAAAGCGAAATGACCGTTTCCCTCACAAATGTTCGACAATAGGTATATTTCGGGGAAGGGAAAAGTATATATAGGTATATAGTATGTACTATATACAGGTATATATTTTCGGAGAAGGATTGGGACAGCTGCTGCGCTCCGATTAGGTTACCGGTTAGCGCTAGACCCGTTAGGAGCGCGCGGACCGCTCTCTACCTGCGTTATGGGCTGTAGAAGCTGTAATATTGAGAATTTCCGCATGAAAATTTCACAGTATATTCTTGAGATACTATACTTTCGACATATCGAAAAAAAAAAAAATCGATTTTTTCAAATTTCTAGACCATACGGTCCCCTTAATTTTTAGCCCTAGACCCCTACAACGAGGTCGAAAACGACCCCAATTCTGTAGTAAAAAAACTTCTTTTTTGCATTTTTTCGATACGTTTTTTCGTTTTATAGAGTTTTCATCATTAAATGTTGACCAAATGCGACGCTATCATACATCATTCTCTTCGTTATCAAAAAACGAAGAGAATGGTGTATAATTAAACCTTATTATCACATACGAGGAACATTTTATGCCAAAGAGAATATTGGGGTCATTTTTTACCCCGTTGTAGGGTTTATGTCCGGAAAAATAAATTGTAGACGTCTAGGGTTAATCTTGAGTTTATGAACTTTATAAAATACATATTTTTCGAGAGAAAATTTCGAATCATGGTTGGATTTCAGGATAACCGGAAGTCACACGAACATGTGCTACGTCAACAATGCAAAAACGATGATTTATAAACTCCTCGCTTCTTACTATCCCTCTTTGATAGTGAGTGATGAGCACGTCTCTAAAGTGTTCCCCCTTAAGGATCATCTCTCCTTTATGTTGAGGGAGAGTGGTTACATGCATTTGCAAGCTACGAAACCTGATACGATTGGTATTATTACAATGTTAATTCATTAAATCGATTAATTCAATAACATAATTGTATATTAATTGAATCGATTAATCTAATAATGGAGCTTAATGAAGATTTTTTATTTTGCTATTCGCAATGTTTTTTCAACAGGTAACGCTCTCGCTGACTCACCAAGTGCTGTTGCGGCTTACATTCTCGAGAAATTCAGCACTTGGACCAATCCTGAATATGTCACTCGTGAAGATGGCGGTTTATTGGAAAAATTCACGATGGACGAACTTTTGGACAATGTCATGATTTATTGGCTCACTAATTCTATTACCACGAGCATGAGAATTTATGCCGAATGTTTCAACTGGGAATATCAAGCTGAGAAATGGGACCAGTAAGATATTTAGATTATTATTATTATTATTATTATTATTATTATTATTATTATTATTATTTATCTTTATTATTTTGTATTGATACTAATTCATTAAAACGTATGCCAACAAATTTTCTTCATAATTTCATGAAACAATTATGAAGCGATCGAATTCATAGTTTTTAATTAAAAAAAAAAATCATTTATAAAAAATGCTTTATCCGAAAACTTGGGAGGAATTGAAAAAAAAGATTTTTCCTGAATTTTTAATGCTATTTTTAATCAAACTAATTTTTTTTTTCATTTTGACAGAATGCTGGTCAAGGTGCCAACAGCATGTGCAGCATTTCCTCACGAGCTCACTTATATACCAGAAAAACTATTGAAATTTCGTTACAAGAAGCTCATACAGTACAATCATCCACCACGAGGTGGCCACTTTGCAGCTTTCGAAGAGCCAAAATTATTGGCTGAGGACATTTGGAGCTTTGTGGAGAAAGTCGAAAATCCCAAAGATCTAGAGTAGAGGTACGAAGTTCGAATGAGGAATTCGGGAGATGTTGAATAGTTATTAAGCTATTATTTTTCACAATCTGTTTTTCACCAAATATATTGATAAAGAGTCTTCAATCGGGCTAAATGACCGAGATTATTTTTTTCTACCAATAAAAAGAACGATTATAAGAAAATTAACAAAGCCTTATATTAATTCAGCCTTAGCTGCAGCCTCTCCTACGACCAATGGTGCAAAATGTAAATTCAAATTCGGGACCGAAATTCGAGACGAAAAGTCTAGTAAAGTTTTTTGGTCAGGCGCATTCCTAATGAGTTATTAATTATTATTGAAATTGGAGGATAAGCGTGCTTTTATCGCACATACTGCCGAAACGGTTGAAGATAGAGCAAAAGTCTTTAGGACCAATTTTGAAGCGTATAAAATTTCTTAAAAAAAGGTTCTGGCGGTATTTTTATTTTATCTCCAGTAGTTTGGTCCTGAGAGGATCGAGAAAATTCGTTGAAATCGTTATTATTATTACGATTATTGGAAATCAAGTATTTTCTCGACCCGCTTCAGAACTAAATTACTAAAGATAGAAAAAGTTGATGAAGGACTTTGTAGAAAATTTTATGCACTACAAGATTGGTGCTAAGAACTTTTCCTCTATCTCCAACCGTTTCGGTGATACGCGCCATAAAAGAATGCCTCTTCTCCAACTTCAATAATTATTCATTCATCAGGCGAAAGTGATCTGAAAACTGCATTTTTCGACACGGATTTATGTCCAAAAACAAAGTCTACATTGTCTACCATCGATCGTGGAAGGGCCTGTATATTTTTTCAGCTTTTAATACCGACCAGCGATACAAGATTTTCTGCTTTATCGACAAACAATGAAAAATCACAAAAAATTTTTGAATATTCTCTTTCCCTTGAAAATCGAGTCGAAAAACTATTCAATTAATTGTCTCTTTCGTAAATTTTGGCAGTTTCCAAAATTAAATTAATTTGAGGATAAAAATTGGATTTAATAATTTTGTCGGAAAATATACTAACGTGTAGAGAGTTTGGCACAAACCACGTGTCACAACCCTCGATCAAGAGCTCTGGAAAAGTCTCCATGTGTTTGTACTTGAAGCGAACTCAGGGGGTGAAAATATAATGTTTCTAAATGCTTCGAGGGTTCCATCCACGATGAATCACCATCGCTGGAAGCTGAGAGAGCCAAAAGATGCTCATAGACACAGTTCTCAAAAAGTCAACGGAACGAAAAAGGGAACGAAACGTTTCTTTGTCTGTTTCTCCTTCTGGCGGTTTCTCTCGTCATGTTTTTATATGACTGAGAGAAAAAATCCTATTTTCGGAAACTTCTATTTTTGGGGATGGCAGAATACGTGTTAATAAAATGAATGCTGGATTTTTATTCTCCAAATTTTATAAACGTAAACCGTTCGAAAATATTTCAATTTCAAAGGAAAATCGAGAAAATAATGTAATTATTTTTGAAAAAAAAAAAAAAATCCATTGGACGAAAAATTTCTTCATTTTTCCCTTATTTGTCAAATAATTATTTTGCAATTGTGTAAAAATGATATTATTATTATTAAAAAGTTACTAATTGTATTCGATTTTATAATACATCCATTTCGAACTAACCAAACGTGATAAAATAACAAATTATCAGTTGGATTTTATAGTAACTTCTAAATTAACAAACAAATCATAATAAATCGTAAAAAACATCAGAACAAAATTGCTCAATGATTAATACCGAAAAATACATTCAAATGATTAACCTTAGACCACTCCAATCTATTTTTCCGAACGTAAACCCTACAGCGGGGTCAAAAACGACCCCAATCTTCTCTTTGGCATAAAATGTTCCTCGTATGCGATAATAAGGTTTAATTGTACACCATTCTCTTCGTTTTTCGGTAACAAAGAGAATGGTGTATGATGAAGTCGCATTTGGTCAATATTTGATGATGAAAAGTCTATAAAACGAAAAAACATCGAAAAAATGTAAAAAAGTTTTTTTCCACAAAATTGGGGTCGTTTTCGACCCCGTTGTAGAGGTCTAGAGTTAATAATTTATCATGAACAAAAAGATTCCTTTTTGGATTACAAAAGTCACGGGAATATGCCGGCAAATACGTCGATGCACAACCGCACACACGGAAGTCAAACTGCGAGGAAAAGAGACAGAGAGAGAGAGAGAGAGACGGAGAGAAAAAGAAAGGACAAGAAAGGGAAAAACGAGGAAGAGCGGGGGCGTCGGTTTACAAGCGCGCTGATGATAGGCAGTCTTGACCGAAACGTCGCGAAGCTTTGGTCGATTGTTGCGAGTGAATAAAATTTGCAAAATCAGCCGGCGAGCTGGTAATACGAAACGAAAAAATGGCACGTGCCAATAAAAACTCAAATGTGCAAAATCACCTAAATGATTTGAACACACCATTATTTCTGTTCGTATAAATTAAACAATTATTATTTCCTCGACCAAATGCCTCCATTTTTCCTGGTTTTGAATCGTTAAAACATGAATATTTTACTTTTTAAAACAACAATGTTCCTACCTCATTAAATCGTAATTATTAAATGACGAACCTCATTAGCGAACTTTGGAACAGTGACACAAGGAGAATAAAAATTCTCTTTGCGTGATATCGATGAATAAAATGAGGGATACGACTATAATAACTCACGCCGATGTTTATAATGACCAGGAACCGAGCACCTCGAAAAATAACAGGTAATATCACTCGTTCATATACTTATTTTCTTTTCGTTATCATTCATACAATTCATCATCAGTTGCAGAGATTCTACCTTATCTTAAAACAACAACAAATGTCAATTAAATTTTTATTTTCATTATACAATACATTCTGCGTTCAACTGCATTAATTTGTAGTAATCTGTTTTTTGAGCCATTCCAAAATGGCATAAAATCACATGTGGAATAATTTTTAATTAAAAAAACAAATGCCAATAATAATCCGAAGATAAATAGAAAAAAAAATGGATATCTTGACTACGAAATCGGTCAATTATTTTGCAGTTTTTGGGTGACAAAAAAATGATAGTCGAAGGTCGAAATTCGTTGTCTTAAAATGCCAATAAATTTTGCTGCTCTATTGGAAAAAAATAAAATGTTGCATTTCTTCTATGTAAATATCGTTAAAAAATTGAACGAAAATAAAATGCTCGAAAAAATAGAAAAAATTGAGGGAAAAATTTTTTTCATAACCATGAAGATTTTTGTAATGAATATCGAAGTCAAGACCTTAAACGGCTTTGTAATAATTCACCGAGAACCGATGCAAGACAAAAGCTCAAAGAGCACGTACAGGTCTCGGTCAACTTTGATTTTTCTCTAACAAACCGGTTCTCGAATGCTTTCAGGATTTGCATACGTGCGGGAGTGAACTTGAAAAATGACTCGATGAATTTGTACATTGTGTGGAGTTCCAAAAAAAATTTAATAAAAAAAAAAACAGACAGAAGAATTTAGTAATTTCTCGTTCAACTAGTAAGCGGTTTTGGTGCGTGCGAGAAAAAAGAAATCAATAGTGCGAAACTGCATCAATACCAAAAGAAGTTAAAACAATTCAGTGAGACATTTTAATGGATTAGTAAACTGTATAAATTCAAAGAAACGTGCCCAGATTTCTCGACTTGTGACCTTAAATGGGCAACTTTGACGGAGATGACCTCAATTCCCTTGAGTTTGACCTTAAAACGTATCAAACCACATTCCTACACTCGAGAATGATAATTTTTCGAAAATTTAACAATTGCGCCATTTTATTTTCTTTTTGTGACGAAAAAATGTTGCCTCGTGCTTTTCTTGTTGTAAAAAAAGCAGCAAAAAGGCAATCGATCAACCATAGTCGATCAAGGATTCGAGAAATCAGACCTTGGCAAGAAAAATCTTATTTTCAAGTTTTATTTCACTTAGTCACCAACGCGAAATCAAATTTTTCAATTGACTTTTCAAATTGAGTTCCAACCCGCATTTTTCTGTGCATTGAAAATAGTTTTCTACTTTCACCGCTCGAGTCCATAAAACATTTATTGAACGCAACCGTAGCGTCCGAAGATCGTGAAAAAATTTACAAAATTCTGCTTTCGATGCCGTCTTTTTTCAATTTCCCATTATATTTTTTATTTTTACAAAAAATCAATCAAATTTGGCTCTGTTTTCCATTTTGGTATTTTTTATGTTAAATCTCATTTAAATCTTTCGTATATTTATTAAATTTAATGATACAAATTCTATTTTCTTCATTTCTATTGTATTTTTTGTTCAATTATTTTATCTTATTATCATCGTTTTTATTTTCGACGTAAAAGAAAAAATTTTGCAAATTTTCTATTAAAGTTGTCAATTTTTTCGAATTTTACTTTCATGTCTCAATTTCCATTGAATTCGTTTGTTTATTTTACAAACGCTTATGAAATACGCTGTTACGTATTTCACGGTTTTTATTGACGCAATCTCGCGATCCCGTACGGATTTCGTGACGTCGTCGACGACGACGAGACGTAATATCAGCGAGCATGCAAGCAAAACCAGTGTGCAAGTAACTAGTGTCGTATTTCGATCTGAGAAGCGTCTCAGTTTCGCGTGGTCCGGAGTTGGAAGAAAAAAACTTGGAGAAAAGGAGGATTCGTGGGGGTAATGTGGGTCAATCGAATTACCGGTCTATTTGCCTTTAATTAAACTTCCTCATTAACAAGAGAAAGACTGTAGCTGACCCTCATTGCCTCATGCGATTTCTTAGACAAAAATACTCGAGATCTACAGTTGCTGGAATTTCTGTAAAACCTGTTTTACCAACCGATCGATGACTTCATGTCACGTGCCCCTTCCCCATTGTATGGGAGTTTGGGTAAAAAAAAGGTGCTGCTGCTGCAAACGGCGCGGAGCTCAGTCAGATTGTCACGGGCTGATGGAATGACAATTTTTCGCGTTTCTCCTTTGATCTTTATAGTGGTGCCTTAAAGTGATACTGAGTATTGCAAAATCGATGAATTTGTGACGCAAAATTTCTTATTTCATCTTTTTCTATTGATTTTCTCTTTTTTTATGGAGTTTTTTTTTTTTTGATTGACTGAATACGAAACTTGTTGGATTTAGGAATCGAAATCTAGGTCGACGTGTAAGCGTCATGACAACTCCTAACACGAGGACTATGCAATAACGAACATTTCTTGAATTTTATCTCGAAATCATTCGGTTTTAGTATTCAAATAATGTTTTCTGCGTTCAACTCGAGACAAGGTCGAAACAACTTGTTCGGCAGACCCAAAAAACCCAGTGGCCATAAACGACACTATCTTAGAGCGTGGGCCTCGATTAGTCGGAAAAAAAATAAGCATCATGACACTGGGTGAGTAGATTTTTAGTCAATTCTCTAATTTAGTCATTTCCGACTCTCGTTTGCTTGTCATCCGTGAATTTTGGGGTTAAAGACTCCGAAGAGCTTCTATACTAAATTTCAAGTGTAAACAACAAATTTTGATCGATTTTTTAAAGATTTATTTATTTGTATATTAATAAAAGTATTATTTTAACAGAAATGAGTTTTTCTTGACATTATATGGAAATTTCGGAAAAGAAAATTCATTTTTAAGCCTGAATTTTGTTTTAATTCATAAAATACGAAATTTCGTGGAGGCTTAAGAAAAAATGTATTTTTCTAGGCTTTTAGAATAATTTGTTAATAGCATCGTTCGCCAGTTGGACAACAATAAAAAAATTCATGAAAACTGCTACTTTTTCAGTTTAACCAGCATTTTTAAGAGTTATCGTTTAGCTCGTAATAAATTCGTGTGTGCGATAAGATCAGAGTTAATTTTAAGAATAAATTTTCGATCTTATCCTCGAGCAACTGGGCAACCATGAAAAATGACACTTTCTCTTCTTTAAAAAGTTCTTCAAACTTAGTCATTGGTTCGTGACTTAGAATATACAAAAAACCTCATTCAAGACTCGAAAATATTCGTTAAAAATCAGCTGTCAAAAAAAGTCGAAAAATCTTCAAATAAAAGTCAAACGTCAGAACTAACCTGTAATAAAAAATAATTCAAATCGACAGCAGTTAGAAAGAAATACAAAAAATATCCAGAAAAAATAATGAAAAAGAACAAAAATCTAATAGAAAAATAAATAATGGAATAGTATGTAAAAATGCTCGGGTCAGGATGGACATTAAAATATGGAGAATGAAGAAAACATTGAAATCAGGAGACGAGAAACAATGTTTTTGTTTCGGTTTTCGTGAAGAAGAATACAAAACAAAAGAAGAGAGTGTTTACAACATGAACGTCTTAAAATGCTAATGTCTCTATTACGGTTTGGGGACGAGAGAATATTGGAGTAACGAGCGAGAGAGAGAAAGGCTTCAAAATTCCAATGGGAAAGGTTCGTGCACGAATGAGCATTCTCTTTGTGTAAAGATTTTTTTCGTTGGGTCAATGATCTTTTTTAACGAGTCTTCTACGTGAGTAGGTGATTTTGAGATGATAAGTTCGAGCCCTACTCTAACCTGAAAAAGTTGGCAGCAGCAAAAGTAGAATCCTGCTGCCCTTCACTTGTCTCTTCTTTTTCTCTCTTTCTCTCTCTCTCTCTCTCTCTCTCTTACTCTTTCATTCTCTTTTTCTCTTTCGTCCCCTGATCGCGGATGTACACAAACGAAGCCTTACGAGTTTGTGTTCGTCACGATCCCGGCAGCACCAAACGATCGTAAAACACCAGAGCAGTCCTTCCAAACGTTTCGGTTCGAACGTAGCTTCCTTCGAGAACTTTTGCCAAACGTGTATTTTATCCCTTCATATTTACTTCGTGCCATTGCCATATTTACGAATAATATGCGATTGAAAAATCCACTTTCCCAACGCGGTGCTTACGAGTGAGTCAAACCACAATATCATATTTATTTGTTTACTTATATTTCTTTACGATTTGTTTTCATAGCGTCTCAAAAAAACCCTCTAATGAAAACAACTCTTGTCTCTCTGATTAAAAATATCCTCGATTTTTGCCACCAGTTTGTAACTATTTTGGAAAATTTCCATTATTTTTATTATTATACAATTCTCGTCAATTTATTTTGACTATTAAACAATGATTTACCTAATAATAACAATTATTGTTATTACAACATGTAATTATCATTTATTGTTTAAAAAAAACTTTATATCCAAATATTTATGTACGAGAATGTTTTTTTAGCAATCTCCATAATTTGCCAACGACTGAAAATTTCTCAAATTTAAGTTTTTCGAAATTTAATTAGAAATTTTGAATTTCTGCCACTGACGAAACTTGATTTTTGTTGAATTCGACCTTGACATTTTTGACAGGTCGTTTTGATTGCTAGAACGATTAGATATAGACAACTTGAGCTTGCAATCGTGAGCTTGTTATATCGTAGTTGAGAATTGGTTGATAAATGGGGTCATGGATCGCTGTGGGTCTGGAATGCCCTCGAGCTATGATAATGCACGATTTAATAGTGCACGTTAATCTTGAACGTCAATGAAATTGAAAATATTTCGACTTTTTAATGAAAAATATTTATTTTTGCATGAGATTTTTGTTTACGAGCTTCCAAAATGGTGTTTTCATCTCTCCAAAGTCTCAATAAACTCAACAAAAACCTTTCAAAATTTGTTGCGACCATCTCTCTCGCACCCATGTGTGTACAATTTGAAAACAATGTCAACGAGAGCAGACCGGTTAAACGACCTCGATGACAAATCGATCGCATCGTTATGCTCGAACGACAAATTCACCAGGTAGAAATAATAGAGTTATTGATACACGATTGTTGTAGTGCTCTCGACGATCGTGTTTAATAATAGAATTTTTTGAAAATTAATGTCTCAGGTATTTAAAAACAGAACAATACTTGGAAATTAAATTAATCTCGAATCGATTAACTGCGAAATCGTTTTTTTGATAATTTTGCAAATTTATAAGTGGAAAAATAATTTGTCTCGATATAAAATTATAATTTTTTTTTTTTTCAATTCACAAATAATTCACTGTCACATTAAATAATACTTCATTAGATAGATTTGATATTAGTTATTTTATAATGAGGAAATTTACATCATCGATCAGCAAGACAATTAAAATATTTTTATGCAATTTTTGGCTATGAAATTTCAGAAAGTAGCTTCTGGCTATTATTTTCTTTTTTTTCTAGAAATTGAGAGAGAATAGTAAAGAAATTCTAGTGATTACAAAAATTAGGAAATCAAAAAATGATGGAAAAAAATTTTCATTCTGAACCCAAACAAACCCAAACAATATTTAACCCTAGAACTCCACAATCTATTTTTTCCAACGTAAACCCCACACTGGGGTAAATAATTACCCCAATCTTCTCTTTAGCATAAAATTTTCCTCGTACGCGATAATGAGGTTTAATTATATACCGTTCTCTTCGTTTTTTTATAACAAAGAGAATGGTTCATGATAAAGTCGCTTTTTGTAAATATTTAATGATGAAAACTATAAAACGGAAGGAATGGTTTTAAAAAATTGGTTCGGGAAGGAAATTTGGTATTTTCTTGAGGTAACTAATTACCACGTTGTGGGGTTCTAGGATTAATATAAACATTCATAATACACGAAAATAATCATTTGAATGTTTAAAAAGATGGCCGAATTCGAGTAAGTTCTTCGTGGTCTACGTGACAAATTCTAGAAGTGAAAAACAAACGCAAAACACTACACAGGTGTGATAAAAATCCAATGAAAATAATAACAAAAAAGCCGAAAATACACGAACTATCAATTCCGTTATCTTGTATGAGAATAAATTACGAAAAGAAATGAATATTTTTCCATGCAAACGTGATACGCTGAAGAGGGGGCTGGAAGAACAAAAATCCAGGGATTATCAATTAAGAGGAATGAATATCGTTTGCTTGTAATTCAGACGATGGTGGAAAAAAAAGTCGATAATGGTGGTGGGGCGAAGAGAGCGAGAAAGAGAGAAAGAAAAAAAAGAAACAAGAGAAGTGTGCGAGTGGATAAGAGTAAACGAAGCAGTCCGTCTTCTCGTTTGAATCTCGTTGGTTCTCTCTGTTGAAACGAGTCTCGGATGTCCTCGAAGTAACTTTTGACCGTGCGCATACCTTCACGGGGGGAGCAAGCTTTCAGAGAATCGGTTCGGTTCGCTTCTCCGAGGAATTTCGAACTTTCTATCTCTCTCACTCTCTCTCTTTCGTTCTCAGAACCAATGGGAGATAGGGCACGCTCGGTTGGACCTGTGCCGGGCTTCTCCCACTTCGGAAATAAATTTCGTTCCACGTGAAAAATATCAAGCCGACTCGCAGTCAAACGACGATCGTCCGCCTTCCTCGTACTTCGTTTTTAAAAATTAAATAACAACAATTCAGTCGTTTTTTCGCGCGTGTTAAAAGAGCTACAAGTTTTTCCATTTAATCCACATTTACCAACAAAAATAATTTTTAAATTCAATCGGCAATCCATTTTACAGAATAATTCAAAGATATTCTGTTAATCATTTGTCGTGTTATCGTTTTTTACATCGAATCAATCAAATTATTTCTATTTTTCATATTCGTTTTTTTCTTATTTTTTCAACCCTGTTTCCGGTGACGTTACTGCCTGCAATTCTCTCTACCATTGTCCATTTTCTCTCCAAGGGTAGACTGAACAGCTGCCTATCAAAATCCACCCCAAAATCAAGCGCGAGCGAGACGGATATATTTGTTTCGCCGACGTTACGATTCTGGTTGTTCAACACAAAACCGTCCATTCATCCCTACACAAAAACCCCACGCACCACACCCCTCACTCACTCCCTCCTGTCCTTGTGTACCTAGAACGCTCTTTTTTTTCACTTCGTCAAATAAATTCAGTCAGCTCGCGATATTCAACTCAGAAGGAACATACTTTAATCGACGATTTGATAAGATATCGAGATAATTGAACTTTTATTGGCCTCGATTACAGTCGGGAAAATTAATAAAGTGCACGTCTCCTTGTTGACGAGGATGAAATATAAACTAACTTTTAAACCGTGCGGATTAATTGTTCGACAAAAACACCGAAGGCTCAGTGGGAAATTGTAATCATTAAATTAATTTAAATCGTTGGTGATCAATAATAAAAAAAAAGTAATGGTAAATATTGAATCTTCAAAACACAGTGGAGCATTTTTCAATATAAAAGAGTGAAAGAAATCGGTTCAATATTTTGGGTCCATAATTTTTGAATTCAAAAAAAAAGTGATTTGTTTAATCTCAACGTGAAAAATCGAAATCTGTGAACTTGCGAAAAAGGAATTTAAAATTGAGATTCAGAGACTGTTTAAAAAAGTAATTTAATTTTTAAAACTAAAATGAAGAGAAGTAACGAATATTTGAAAGTTAAAAAATAGAAATGAAAATCGTTGCAGAATTTTTTAGAGTTGTAAAAAATAAACTCGAGCTCAAGTTTATTGTGGCTCGTTTTCAAAGCTGAGTCCGTGATAATTTTTTTAATACTTGGTGTCGAGTCGCTGCCACGTTTTCAAAAGTCTTTGTACTGCAGTTTTTCAACGAATAATGTTTGAAATTTGAAGTGGTTTAAAGTTGCTGATTAGTTGCTTGATTTTACCAGTCCTCGTAAACGAGTCGGTGTCGATTTTCCTTTCTCTCTCAATGGGTCTTAGCAAAGAGCCGGAGAAAATGTCGTTTTACGGAACGTTGACTAGAGAGGAAATGGCCAGAATGCATCCGTGCACCAGAGCCAAGTGGTACGTTCAAAAATGCTCCCTTTTCTTCATTTTTTTTTGCAATTTTTATTCTAACATAAATATTGGGTTTTAAACTTAATTCTCGCTGTTTTATATGAGATGGCGTAACTAGTATTATTTTCATAGAAGTAACACACTAAAATTACTGCGTTGAAGTATTGTTCACAACCTGTAACAGTCAGTATTCGAGAGTGAGTTCACTTGTACACACTACTTTTTTTATAATATCGAAAATGTCAGGTTTTCAACCAACGAAACAGTATACTTTTTTACTTTAATTTAAAAAAAATGCTGCTGAAAGTCATCGCTTGCTTCAAGAAGCTTATGGCGAACATGCCCTATCTGAGACAACGTGCAGAAATTGGTTTAGACGATTCAAAAGTGGCGATTTTGGCCTTAAATACAAAGAACGTCCAGGAGAGCCGAAAAACTTTGAAGATGAAGAATTAGAGGCCTTACTCAATGAAGATCGATGTCAGACCCTTAACCTTTAGAGGACGGGAAATTTTCAGTGCAAATCGACCTCTTTCAAATCGTGTAATTCATATATAAATCGAATGTATAACTCAGGACGAGTCTCCAACTAAACAGGTGGTCCCTAAAGGGACCAGTCCCATCCTTTAAAGGTTAAAGAATTGTCTGAAACATTAAACGTTACTGAAATGGCTGTTAGCAAACGTTTACATAATCTTGAACTGGTTCAAAAAGCGGAAAATTGGTTACCATATCAATTAAACGAGAGAGAACTCGAAAAGCGAAAAACGAATTGCGAATTGTTGCTTGAACGATGCGAAAAGGAAGTCATTTTTACATCGAATCGTGACTGGCGATGAGAAATGGGTTTATTATGAAAATCCCAAACGAAAAAAAGCATGGGATGGACCAGGTGAACCAGGTCCATCAACGCCAAAACGCAATATTCATGCTCAAAAGGTGATGCTGTGTGTTTGATGGAATCAAGAAGGTATGGTCTACCACGAGTTACTGAAACCGGGTGAAACGATCACAGCTGTTCGCTATAAACAACAATTAATGAAACTAAACCAGAAATTGAGGAAAAAGCGGCCTGAGAACGCAAAACGTCATAAGAAACTAATTTTGCTCCATGACAATGCTCGGCCACATGTAGCAGAAACCGTAAAAAAGTATATAAAAGACATGAACTGGGAAGTCTTACCTTACCCGTCGTATTCACCGGACATAGCACCGTCTGATTATCATTTGTTTCGAGCAATTCAGAATGATTTGTCATCACAGCATTTCAAGTCTTTTGAAGGTATCAAAAAATGGATCGTCTCAAAAAGCAACGATTTCTATTGGCGTGGAATCCTTTTGTTGCGTGAAAGATGGGAAAAGGTCGTAGCTTCTGAAGGACAATACTAAGAATAAAATAGAATGTACCGTAAACTATAAATATATATTTTTTTTTAATTGAAAAACAGCGGGAATTAAGTTTAAAACCCAATATTTTTTTCTTACAGACGTCCCTGGAGTTTTTCTTATGACTTTCGACGTCTCCTTTTACAGCCTCGAATTAAGACCCCAGACAACTTGCTCTTTCCATTGACCCTCCTCAATTGCTCATTAATGCGACACGATTTTTTTTCTCTCCTTACTTTTCCACCTCTGTGTTTGCCTTTCAACATTCCTGAACGGACCCAGATTCGATATTTTTTTGTTTGTCGTGATTTGGAACGCTCCTGACTTCTTAAGAATCAATTACCAATATTCGTACCAATATTTTATTCTATAAAAATTTCAGTACTTGGCGGTTCAAAAAATAATGAGATTTTTTTTTCGTTGTTTGTAATGAATTTGTTGATTGTCTGGAATATTTCGGATTTTTTTTTCTTTTTTTGTCTTTCCTCTTTTTGATGTTTTCTAGAAGATGTAGGTATTTGGAAAGCTGTTCGTTCAGTGCTGTAGAAATTTTGTAAATATTTATCTTTTACCGAAAAGATGTGCAAAATTCATGAAAACTGTCTCGTCGAAGGATGTTTTTTTTTAAACAATACGTCAATAACTTTTTAGATTTTTTATATCGGAAAATCAATGCTTTTGTAGTTTCAAAGATAGTTGCATTTTCTCAGATTTTTCTCCAATTTCTAAGTATCAAAATTCTGATATAACAAAATGTTTGGTTGAAAAACATGTGAAATTCATCCTTCAATAATTGTTATGATTTTTTTCTTATTGAAAATTTGCCATTCTTGTCTGGTGATTAAAAGGACGTCACTATTTGTACCTCCTCTGTAAATTTAACATTAAAATGAGTATTTTTTATCTACTAGAATTTATATCGATAATTAATTGTTTAATTACAATAATTCGCTTTGCATTATTGTTGTAGGCTAATTGAAGGTTTTTTTTCTTTAAGATAAAGTATTCTAAAAATTATTAAGTTGTTTAAAAAATATTAATAATAAAGTATTTCTTTAAGCCGGTAAAATGCTTAAACTAAATAATTTATAAAAAAAATTTGTTGTAATTTATAAAGAATGTTGCTCTACTTATCAGAATAAAGATTGTGAATAAAAATAGCTAGCTATTCCTATTTATCAATTTTTGTCTTATTTTTTTTCAATTTTTTCATCAATTCATCGTTGTTTTTAAATCTTCGTATTTGTTAGAAAAACAAAACCACGTTGAAAGAGCGAAAGGTGAAGAAAAATAATAGCCGTACCGAACAATGGGGGTCAAAGAGGTCGAACGAAAAAAAAAAACAAACAAAACTTTACTTTTGTTCCAGCGTGATGAGATCGGGAGATTCACCGCCGCCTCTGCAAGCCTCGATACCATCAGCGTACGATGTTCCAGACGATGCGGGGTTGAACGGGCGCGTGACGATTTCATCGTCGCCGGCAATAACGACGAGCATAAAGCCACTACGTTCCGAATCGGGAGACAGCGATGCCGAAGTTATTTCGATCGAGGAAGCTGTGCCGATTGTTCACAAGACTTTACCGAGTCCGGAGCCACAACCGAAAATAGAGAAAAAAAATGGATACGACACGAAGTACGCGGACGAGAAAAAGCTCGTCGACGATCCCGACGACGACCCTTGTATCGTTAAATGCATTTATTTTACACAACAATTGTGCGAATGTACGATAATGTAAAATTTTCAAGAACAAAAAACACAAAAGCGCGCCAAATTTGTGGATTTACAAAACGAAAACAATCTGAGAATTTTGTGACACGGGAGAAAACAGCAACCCACGAAATACGACCAAGAGAGCCCGCTGCTCGTCTATTCCTTCCAACCGGTTAACCGCCATTTTTAGAAATTTCAATTCGATCAAGCGTGTAGGTATATAAATATATATTTTTATATATTTATATATTATATATATATATATATAAATGTTTATAATTACGATAAGATAGCTGTAATATATAATATAATTATATTTTTATAGTATTATATAAATATTGTTAATAAATTTGATATTACACGATAGCTGTGATTTTTCGCTATGAAACACTCGTCGCTGGAAGTTGGCGGATAACTTATTTTTAAGTGACTCATTTATTTAAGGTACAAAATCCTGAATTTATCAGGAGACAAGTTTTTTTTCATCACAGAATCGAGTTGTTTTTCTCGATGTTTCGAGAATATCGAGCACGCGTGTTTGTCGTTATAAAATATTTATGTAAATTTCGATCAAAGTAAAATAAGGTAATAGAAAAAAGGGAAAAATTTGAAAAAATATGTTTCTCTCACTGACATTCCGACCATAATAACTCGTCATGGCATAAATATCCTCGCAATAAAAACTGTTTACACAAGTGATAAGTTTTTATTCTTCTTTTTATTGTAAAACGATGTATGTATAATAAAAAAAATTTCTACAATTTTTGTGTATTTTTCCTTTTCATCGGGTATAAAGAAAAGAAGAATTTTAACATAATTTCGAACACAACAAAAGGAAACTATTATATTTTAATATCGAGTTTATACGACGAATACTCTCGTAATCATCGTCATATATTTGCTTTTCTTCTATTCTACGTCCTCACACAATTGAGATTACTTTTTATTGAAGCGTCCTTATTCTCTAATGAATACACGGAAAATAAACGACGCTTGAATTTAAGAAAAAATATTTGAACGGTTCTTTTTCAAAGATCCGACGACGCGCCGTCTACAACAAATTGACGTCATGCACCCGCAATATCTCGAAGAACTTTTGTGAAACATCTAAAATTTGTTTCTCTTTTTTTAATATTAAAAATGCATCAATGCTGCAAACTTTTCGCTCAATTTTTCATTGTGCTCGTGCATATTCTTTGAAAAAATTGTTTTTTTTTTTTTATTGCACAGGGTGTCCCGCGACCAATGGTAGAAAATGTGAACTTGAGTTGACGGAAATTCGAATCAAAACGTCCAGTAATGTTTTTTGATCAGGCTGAATTATTAATTATTAACGTTGGAGGATATTTATTCTTTCATTGGGCATACTGCCGAAACGGTTGGAGATAGAGCAAAACTCCATGGAACCAATCTTGTAGCGCATAAAATTTATTACAAAAAAGTTCTTCACCACACTTTTCTATCTTCAATAGTTTAGACCTGAGAGCAGATCGAAAAAACTCCTTAAAATCGTTCGCCCTACGCACAACCGTTGGGAATCAGGTATTTTTTCGATCTTTTCAGGACTGAACTATTAAAGATAAAGAAACGTCACCGGGAACTTTTTTGTAGAAAATTTTATGCTCTGCAAAATTAGTCCTGAGGACTTTCGCTCTATCTTCAACCGTTTCGGCAGTATGCTCGAAAAAAGAACACATATCCTTCAACTTTAATAATTAGTAACTCATCAGCAGGCGTGAGGCTAATAAAAAAAATTACGAGACTTTTCAGTCCTGATTTTAAGTTTACATTTTGTTCCATCGGTTGTGAGACGCGCTGTTCATTAAAACGTCAACAACAAATCAATTACACATTATTTATTGTTCTGGTAGCAATTTCTTCCGCATTGTGGCGCTGGTCTCACTCAAACGTTTCCATTCCTCGAAAATACAACAGAGTTTAATTTTTCAAAAACAACAAAATAAAACATCTAAAATTAATATAATATCGTTTGGAATAAATTTGGAGAATTATTTGTATCTCCAATTTTCGTCAAATCCTTCGATTAAAATTTTGTCACCATGTTCTGTTTTTCGACTGCGCATGAGCCAGATATTTTAAAAAATTGTTTCGTAGTGTTAATTATTATTTACAAAATAATCAAACTAATCTACGAACCCCGAACGATCGTGATAATGATTCACGAAATATTACGAATTCGAAATATATATATAATTATCTCTAGTCATTTATCAATCACAATTCGATAATTACAAGCTAACGAGGCCCCGGACTTAATTCTCATTTTCCATGTTATCGTTCGATCCAAATTGAATGGATGTAATTAACATTCGATTTTCTTTATCTCCTCGCGTTTCGTTTCTTAATTCAACATTATTGCTATACGATCGATAATCACTGGGCGGTCAAAAGGATATTTAACAAAAAAACTTATCAATGACCGATCAATTATCTGTTCGTCAATTTGACCAGTATAAAAATTAGGAAAATTGGGTCACATTAAAAAGATCGTGCGTTCACTCCCGTAAGTTGGATTTTTCGCAAATATTTGTCTTTCGTCATTTTTTTATTTATGTTTTTTTGTTTTAATTCGCGAAAAACTCGTAAAATCCAACTTCCGGTAGTGCGATCGCACGTTTTCAGAAATAAAATAGATTAATGAAAAGATAAAATAAAAATAGCAGGAAATCTCGTCGCGTTTGCAACTTTGGCGGACAAAAATAGTGTTTTTTCTCGTTACATTAAACAATAACGACTAGACTCTCGTTCCTCTATGGTTTTTCTTTCAATTAATTACTACAAGGCTTACGAATCGCCTTTTTCGTGCAATGATCGATTGTCGATCGAAATATTGATGAAATTCCTCTTCATATTTTCTTTTTTCACCTCAAGTTGAAGAGATTAGGGGGGAAAAAAAGAAGAAACTCGAAAATGCTATTGTAAGTACTGTCCCGAGATCGGTTACGACGATCGACAAAAAGGCAGTGTGTCGTCACGGAGCTACTGTCTACTGTGTCGACTGGACCGCGCAACTCGCCATTGTGTAGCTCTCCAACCGTAGCAAGTCTGCCCTGTGGAAAGTCCCCAACCATGTAAACTGGACCTAGCGCTAACTCTAACCCGTAGTATTTCAATATTTCCCCGACGCTCGCGTATCCCCACTTTCACCGCCTTTCTTAGATACACGCCGGGCAAGTCCCCACCGTGTCCACCGGACCGCGCGGCATGCCATCGTTGAAACTCTCCAGCTGTAGCAACTCTACCCTATGCCAAGTGCTCAACCGTGTTATCTGGCCCAGGCGCGCCA
Source organism: Rhimphoctona megacephalus (assembly GCA_963989365.1). Lineage (NCBI taxonomy): Eukaryota > Metazoa > Arthropoda > Insecta > Hymenoptera > Ichneumonidae > Rhimphoctona > Rhimphoctona megacephalus. The sequence continues at coordinate 24,141,333 of OZ022418.1, read as the reverse complement.
ACCCTCATACGTAGCAGCTCGAACACCGGAAAAGTGGCGACCGTATCAACTGGGCCTTGTGCGAAGTCTTATATGTAGCATCTTTACTTTTCCCCGCCGCTCGCATATCCCCACTTTTGTCTCGGCTGTAATTTTCGAGTAGAATCGCCCGTATCCAACGATCAGCTCAGCAGCAAGTAAATTGTCCCATGTACCGACAACCCGCTACGTCAGTTTTCTACTATATCAATTGATTTCGAATTAAAATCTCACAAGTTGTATTTTATAATGTTTTTACTACTTTAGAATGCCACTCTCATGTATTCGTGTCATAAATTTTATCGCCTGAAATTTCTGGATATTAATAATTTACGAAAAAAGAAAATCGCCACCTTTCAAACGGTACGAATATTGATATGCAATCATAAGAGAATCAACAAGTTAACAAGTAAATAGTTTTTCATCGTCATTAGAAATTAGTTTATTGGTTCTCAAAAATACGCTTGCTTTTTTTCGGAATTATGTTTTTCCGCCTCTCGACTTTTTCCGAAGTCGTTATTTCACCAGCTTTTCATTAAATACCTTAGCTAGCCCCGTAAACATGGTGTTTAAGCTTCTTATGAAAACATGTGCAAAATCTCCAGTTTTTTATTAATTTTTCACAATTGTCTAATAAAATTTTTAATTGGAAGAAATATTATTTAAATATTCATATGCACTTAGAAACAAATCATTTCATTCAGCGATAATAAAAACCAGTTATCTTAATTTCATTAATGTATATTTGCCTTGATCAATATGTTAAGGGCTCCATGGATTTGTTGTCGTTGAAAATTAAATGTTTGTGGCTTCTCAAAAATAGTTGAATTTTTTAGAGATTTTTGTTGCGCCGACTCTTATACAAAAAAATTTATTATAAAGTTTAATTTTCACTCGTTTTCATTTTTTTATTTACGTACAAATAAGGCAGCCCCTAAAATGAATTAATTTCGAAAATTCCCATTTCGATTCCAACTATTATATTGAAGCATTTCGGTTTCGCAAGCTTTTTCTAATATTTTTCGATTGGAACATCCGTTTTTCGCGTTAGTCGTCTGTAATTGGGTACAGAAAATAGTACAGTAATTAAAAAGAAATGGTTTGAAGGTAAGGATACTTCAAAAAAAAAAACTGGAAGAATCGCGTCTTAGAATGCTTGGAAAATTTTCACCACCAGCTTTACGCCAGGTACAGCCACTAAACAAGACCTAAATTTTCGGTACATTTTAGTGGTCCTTAAGTGTGTTTGCAGTAACCCACGCCCCTCGATTTTTCGAAACTCAACATTTTCAACCCCGTACGACCGATCGAAATAACAAAAAGTTTCAGCCTACGTAGATAAACGGCATAAATGCGAAAATACTTTTTTTATTCCAATCGAACGAACGGTGTGGAAAATTTTTACTTTAAAAATTTGTTACTCTCTCAGGCGCTAAAAAGTGGGGGTATGCGAGCGTCGGAAAAATGTCGAGCTGCTACGTATGAGGGTAGAGTTGCTACAGTTGGAGAGGTTCAACGATGGCATACCGCGCGGTCCGGTGGACACGGTGGGGACTAGCCCGGCGTGTATCTAAGAAAGGCGGTGAAAGTGTGGATACGCGAGCGTCGGAGCAATATTGAAATACTACGGGCTAGAGTTAGCGCTAGGTCCAGTTTACACGGTTGGGAACTTTCCACAGGGCAGACTTGCTACGGTTGGAGAGCTACACAATGGCGAGTTACGCGGTCCAGTCGACACAGTAGACAGTAGCTGCGTGACGACTTGACACCCTGCCAAAATACCCACCTCTTTTCTGTCACTTCCGGTCTCCCGATTGAGGGCTCCTTTCTTTTTCGTTTGTTGCTCTTCGATCCACCAATTTCGACCGTCAACTAAAATCTTCTCTCAATTACACGCCTACTTTTTATGACTCGTATATCGGCAATGGATGACCCTCCGAATTAAATATCCATCTGTCCAAATCTATCAATTGCTTCGTATCGTCGAACAAGAGATACAAATACTTCAGAGTTTCCGCGTACCAAAAACTTTCCGTCATATCTCGCGGCCTCGTGTTTTGGGTACTCTGTACATTTCCGATACTCGTGTATCCGTTTTCCACTTTGGTATAGTTTTCAAAACCCTGTGAAATAATTAAGAAAATTTCATTTTAATCATTTTCGTTAATAAATCTTGAATAAACAAAACAAACTATCAAAATAGTTATTGGAAATAAATCTGATCTGACAAGGAAAAAAAAAGAATTTAATGTTCTGAACGAACAGAAAAACATAAAAATAAAAGTTGTAAAAAAATCGAGATATAATTACAAAAATGATTGATAAACGATTTTTTTTTACTAATTTCCATTGAACATAATTCTCAGGAAAATGATAATCTCCAGTTGAAAAATTTGAGATTCATTGATAAAAAAGGGGTTTCGCTTTTCTAACTACAGTAATGATTAATCCGTAATTTTTGAGTAATTTTTCACTAACCCTAGCTACACACTATAACTTTTAGTACCTTACTTACACACTATCGGTCTATTGGACCTACGACTTTTATTGCTTTATAACATTGTTATAATTGATCTATTGAGGTTTAATTGTAGTGAAATCGAAACGCCAGACTCCGACCAATCCGGAGAAGCAATCAGTAAAGCCAAAAAGTCATTTGATAAAAAGTTATAACGTTTATGAAAAGGCGTGTGGTGAAAAAAAGGCTAGGGTTAAAAATAATTCTTAAAAATATTTAAAAAAATGTTAACATAAACAAGATGTTATACTTGCCTGAAATATTTGCCATCCCCAATCCTGATAAGTTTTATTCCCTGTCAAGTACCACATATAAAAAAGACTCTCGATAAATTCCGGTCGCAGAAGATTGTGGGCGTCGTTCGACTTGACGTACATGTCCATTTGATTGTCCGCCTCTTCCTTAGGTTTCTTTTTGCAAAAAACGTATATAATTAATAATTAATAACAAAGAAAATAATTTAAAAAAAAGATATATTCTCCGTAGCATAGAATATTCCTCGTACGCGATAATGGGGTTTGATTATAGACTATTCGCTTTGTTTTTTGATAACGAAGAAAATGGTGTATAATAAAGTCCCATTTACTGAAAATTTAATGATGAAAACGCTGAAAAACGATAAAAATTTCGAAAAAATTCAAAAAAGGTTTTTTCTAAAAAAATTGGGCTCGTTTTCAATCCCGTTGTCTAGGGTTAAAATTGAAAAATTATAATGCCGTAACAGCAACTTCTGGATAACCTGGAATTTTTGTGATTATTACTGAGTAAAATGCAAATTTTTATGAAAATAAAATAAAATTTCCTATATTATACAAGAGATTTTATTTTATTTTCATAAAAATTTGCTTTTTGCTCAGTGATTATCTCGAAAATTCAAGGTTTTTTCTTCGTTACTATTAACGCACGGTAATTTTTTCAGTTTTAATTTTCACCGTGTGTCATTTTTTCTCAGCATCTTTCATTCACCTGGATCACATTGAAATACGTGATTTCCGGAGCAAGGAACGTCGGGTGAATCGCATAAGTTTGGTAACAAGTGTGTAAAAGCTCTTTGGCAAAATCCATGTGTTCGGATCCAAGTCCGTGATGGGCGCCGAGAGCGAGAGTTCCACTTAAATAGCAAGTTAAGTGATCCTGTAAAAAAGTCCGTAATTAGTGAAAAATTATAATTATTTTTAATTTATTATCAAATAATTTTGTGTATATTACAAAAAATCATTCTTATAAAAATTTTTTTATAGTCGAAATCCAAGTATCGTATAAATAACGAACCATTTTTGGTTCCATGTCTCTCGTAGCACCGATGAGTTCAGCAATGAATAAATAATTATTCTTAGCGGTTCGTTTCACGAGATGTTTCTGCGTACCGGAAATGGCCATCACGTAATCGTCCCGCAAGCTAATGAAGATATAAATGAACGAATTATCGATGAAATTTCATTGAAAAATCAAGGTATGGATTTTTTTTTTTTTTTCCGAAATATTTACTAGTCAATTGTTTTGCCCATTTGGAGCCACTGTTTGAGCAAATATTCGTAGTAACTGTCGCCTCGTGCACCCAGTGTGATCTTCGAGTATTCTCTGAACTGTCCCGTATTTGGATTTATAAATATTGGTACCAGACCATCGTATTTTTCGAGATTGTGCACGTGCTCGGAGACTTTAGCAACCGCGGCCTGTACCAAAAGATTTAATCGTGCATTATTTAATAAAATAAAATTTCTTGAATTATTTATCATTTTTTAATAATTTTCAATGATTTTATTTCGTTTGTATGATTTTTAGGACTTGCCTCAAACCTCGGTCGACCTGTGCTTCGACTCAAATCCCTAAATTCCAATTGCAAAGACGTTACTTCGCTCGTACTACTGTCCGGACCCCATATCGGACTGTGGACACTCTTCGTTCCTAAATTAACATCTGAAAATGGAACTCCTGACCTCGTTGAGAACGCTGGCAAAGAACGATCTCCCAAATCCAACTGAAATCGATTGAGATTGTTAAAAATAATTTTTTATACAAAAACACGTTTTGTCAATTAAAAAGGAAGAAAAGAAATATCTTATTCTTTCTCAGTGGCTGGAACTTAATTATTATTTATTTTTTTATGGAATAAAAGTGAAACCTATTTTACTAAACGAGAAACAATTTTTTTTTGACCTTTTTTCCTATAGAAATCATTCTGAGTTTATTACGCATCAACTTACAGCTTTGTCAAGAAACATTTTGTCTCCCGAAAGATGATAAGCAGCCAAAAGACCTCCCAATACTCTAATGGTAACTTCGAACAAATTGACGTCCCTATTGTTACGAAATACTAAAGCTTCCTCGACCCAAGCTCGTGCTTCTCCGAATTCTGCAATAATACGAAAATTACAATTTAACGATAAATCGGAAGGATACTTTGATTGAACGCACCCTCCAAAAATTACTACCGTGATTACTAATGCGTCGAATTGTTGTTTCGAATTCTCATTTGACAGGAATTTGTAGTAAATATGAGATTTCATGGCAAATTCTATAGTTTGGATGTTATGGTAAATATTATATTTTATGGTGAATGTATTATTTTATGGAAATTCGTACCTTTGTTCAATCCCATGATGTACATGGTGTCGAGTGAATCTACTATAGTTAATCCAAGCCCAAACCATTCATGGAAACTTTTGGATATTGGTTTAACATTGTCATGGCCCCATGCATATTTTTTATATCCTTCCCATGAATGTTTAAATGCTTTTATCACAGCCTCTTGTCTGGAATTTTGTGGTCCTGCGGAATAAACATCGCAAATATAGAATTAAGTCACAAATTAATGATTTTAATCCTAACTTTGTGCAGGAAAAGAAATGTAATGAAATTTTTAAAATACATAAAAATGTCTTGCTTCTTTCTCATCTACTTGTTTTTATTTTTTTCTGCTTATGCAACTTTTATTTCTTTAATTTTTTGGTATCAATTTCAAGTAAATCGGCTCACCAGGAAATTTATGTGGTTTTGGTTTAGGTTGAGGTGGTTCTCCGATTTGATCGTCATCAACCTGATTTATTTCCGGTTGAAATTCCGGTTCCTCTATAACTTCTCCACCAGCGGCGGCGCCAACACCCTGGTCTCCATTCTCAACAACGATTTCTTCCGGTGCTTTTTTACTTTCTTCTGTAAACGTTACACCTTTGACGTTCTCGTATTCTGTTTCGTTCTCGCTAATCGTGTTTTTGGTGTGTCCCGGCAAGAGGTAAAACGTCACGAGGAGGATTGTCATGAGAACGAAGTAACATACGTTTCTTTGGAATCTTGAGAGTTGATTCCATTGCTGGGTTTCAAAAATAAGAAAAAAAAAAAACGAAAAAAAATATAAAAATTGATAAATTTGTTACAAAAATAATGAATGAGAGTTTTAAAATTTGTAAAATATGCAATTATTTGTTGAACAATGTATTGTAGCTCTAATGAGAAAAAACATAGCAAAAATTTCGATTTTTTGGGTTTTTGATCGAACCCCCTAATCGGCGTTTACAATTTTGTGAAAATGACGAATTTTTAAGTAATTACATACCCTCCATAAGCTTTTGGAACTGGCACGAGTAAAAGAGCTCCCATCGTTAATACTTAAACTGATATAATCGGTCTTTCCGATATCTCTGGCCGACAACATTTTTCCCTTTTCGATGCCAGCTTTGTTTACTCTCCCGAAAAACACTCGATTTTTTAAACGAACGAACGCACTACGAAAACACACAAACGCTATTTTCGAACTACATGCAACACGAATATTTTTTGTACTTTTCTAATGCTAATCTCTGCTACTTTTTTTTTATTCCGAACTCGAAAAACCTACGGGCGGACTACGTTTTGAGGTTAAATGTCAAAAAAGTATTTATGATGATGAGCATGAAGAGAGCGCTGCCAGTTCAAAAAAATGTCAAACTCGGTAGATAAAGCTGGTTTGTTACTTACCGAGGAGTAATTACCGACTATTTTTTTGTTACTGCGACTGATCAGAAATGCTAAAGTTAATCTGTATTTTTAAATTTAAATAGCAAGAAATTTGGAATATTTATACGTAAATCTGTCGCGTTGTTTGAAACCGTAAACAACGCTTTCTCATAGTGATACTTCCTTATGAAGAAAAAATGGATCCACTTGTTTTTGTTCTGGAAAAATGAAACAACATTTTTTCTCTATTTTTTAATCTTGATCTTTTTCTTCCGAACCTCTGGAAATGGAAATCCACGAGATTTAAGAATATCTCATTCCCCATTACGTTTTGCGCTTCTTGAGCCTTTTTTCGTTATTTCAGTATGTTATCCGTTTCCTCTGTTGACGTTTCCACTGTTTTTTTCATTTTTCCCCCGTGCCCTTCATTGGCAATTTTCCTGTTTTGTGCTGATCGAATTTTTCATTTCTGAGCCTTCCCCGTGTTTTCTAAATGAGACAACTTTTATGAGGCTCGAAATATTGTTGCACGTTAGCAACGCCTTGGGAAGAAACTGGTTTAATCAATATTCGAGAATAATGATTACGTTCAAGCTCAATATTCAATTATTTACACAAATCTTTAATTCTCATAAATTATTTCGATATGTAAACATTTGGATCCAGATATTTGCAACTACTAATAAATTACGAATGGCGTAAAACTTCAATAACGTTGTATTTCTTTTCCGATTTATCGTTTCATTGTACAGCTTTTTCCTTTATATTTCACAACTAGCCGGAGTTACCCTCGCTTCGTTCGGACAAAATCAATCAGCTCCTATCAAAAGTGAATTTAAAAAATGAACCTTTAATACAGAAATTATAAAGCTAAACTAAATCATCATATTCTCAATACAGTTGTATTTAATTTAGTGAAAGAAAACTGCTTTTTATTTCCAAAAGTATACTGACGCATGCGTTTCGCCATCGTCTATATATACCCTTCCGAGTTGCAACGTATCCTCATTACAACAGGATAATGGAACATTCGAGAATGTTCCAGAAGATTCTGGACTTCCGTTTTCGGTTTCTAGAACATTCTAGAGCGTTCTCGAACGTTCCAGAACAGGAAGTCCCTTCGATGATCCAGAACCGTCTGGAACATTCTAGAACATTCTCGTACATTCCGGAACCGGAAGTCCCTTCGAAGGTTCAGAACCTTCTGGGACATTCTCGAACATCTTGGAACATTCCGGTGGGTGTTAATATGTAGAATAACCAAATTGTAGAACGGTTAATATTTCGAAATTTTAGTATTTATAACATTCGATTAACGAAAAATAAGAAATTCAAAGTTTATATTTTCGATAGTATATTAAGTTGAATGCGTATTTGATGTAATATTTTTTCTTTGATCGCGCATTTATTCGAAAATATATATTCAGACTGTCTATACTTCAAATGCAGATAATATAGATTGTCCTAATGTAAGAAGTTTATATTTTCTAAATTCGAAATGGAGAGCAATTATTTTATTGAGAGACCACAATATATAGTATGAATAATTCGAAAGTGAATTTTTCGAATGACTAAAAACTAGAAGTACAGAATAGCGAACGTTGTGAAGCACGAAGAATGACAAGCAATACTTTACAGAGCCCAGAGGCTCTCGCTATTTCGACTGTTTGACTTTCTGATGTTTCGCTATTTTGACCACATTAATATTTTATCTTTCGTTAAAATATATTTGAAATTGTGAATATTCATAATATTGCTGATTTCAGTATTTGACGACTCGAATGCGTAATAGTCGAACTTTTCTAAAATCGCTATTCCAGCCTTCGTCATTTGGGCTACTGTTATATTTTGTTTTTGACGTAAATGTACCTCGAACTCTTTAATTTCTCATTTTTTTATTTCCAGCATAAAGGCTATAGTAGAATTAATCTGTCTACATACTACTATTCTTCAATTTAAAAATTCGCAGTTTTAGCCGTTCGAAGTTTTAATCATTCGAAAATCTTACTCCCACCCGAACATTCTTGAACATTCCAGAAAATAACAGAACATTCTAGAACATTCTAGAGCATTCTCGAACATTCTGGAAAATTATAGAACATTCTGGAACATTCTGGAGCATTCTCGAACATTCTCGAACCTTCTGGAAGATTCCATAACATTCTGGAATATTCTAGAACATTCTCGAAACTTCTGGAAGATTCTATAACATTCTACAACATTCTCCAACATTTTGGAACATTTTAGAATATTCTGAATATTCTGGATTTAGAACATTCTTGAATATTCTGGAACATTCTAGAATATTCTCCACCTTTTCGAAGATTCTATAACATTCTGAAACATTCTACAACATTCTCCACAATTCTCGGGCATTCTGGAACATTCTAGAACATTCTGGAACCTTCAGGAACACTCTGGCCAGTCTCGGCCACTTCGGCACTCGATTCCCAGTAGCTTCACCGACTTCCCATGAGAAGTCCATTCGTGCGATGTCCTATTTTGATACCCATATCTCCGAACCTAACCCTTGCAGTTTTACAATTAAGCCAAAACCTTCTTCATCAACAACACATCTGAAAAATTCATAATTATACGCGTGTTTTGTTGTCTTTCGATGATGCAAACCTCAAAATTATACAAAAATTCAGAGGCTGTATTTAAATTCATTTACGTAGATATTTCACACGATTTATTTTTAATTATAGTTTAATCGCATACTTTTATATAATAATCCACACAAACACAATAAAGCAAAATAAATCACTGCAATTTTCACTGAAGACTTATTCCTGGGAAGTTAAAGTGGAGGTTTGAAGAATTATTCAGTTCGATTAGATTTATAAAATGTTTATTATTTATTACTAATTATATATTCTTAAAACATCTGATTTCGGCGATGCTGCCGAATCGTCACACCGTCGCGAAACCTCCCAGTATTTCGAGTATTTCGACACTTTAACACTTAATATCTTTTTAAATAAGTCGATAACCCTAAACTTTTTAAATATATTCTGAATCCTTATGACCGAAAGAACGTTACTCTAGTTTTTGTTTAACATCTGTTGCGTGAGTGTAAAAATATTACTTCAGACACACGTTTTGAGGGTAACTCTTCCATAAAGCCCGTATTAAAAATCCTAACTTTAACCATTTTTCTCTTTCTTATGTAGTCGATGACCTTGTCTGAAATTTTGCACACGTAAATATAGGTATTTTAGGACGCTCCCTTAAGGAATCGTTGGAAAACATCTCTTTCAAGCACATCAATGTCTCTAAATTTTCGTTTGTTATGGCTCGTATCCATGCTTTGGCATTGTTTCGGAGGATAGTAAGAGCTTTTTGTTTTAATGCAGTGCAACATAACTTATCCGCAATTAAAACATAATTTACAACATTTTCTTCACAAAGATTTTTTATCATGTAATTTTCGCACAATTTTTTCAGGTCACAAACCTGATACTTGTCCGCCACCACTAACATTTCTTCAAACATGCTTTTCAAATCATCCATTTCTCCAACATACAGATACTTGAGAAATAACTCAAAGATCTCCGCTCTTACGTCAACAATTTCTACTCTGCTTGAATCTTTTTCTTTCATCGGATTTACGAACATCGCTTCGAAAACATTGCTCTGTACTGCAAGGATATTTTTATGGGCACGTAATTCTTTATCGCCAACAACAAAAGTAACGTCGGAGAGTGTCTTCGTTTGAAACATGGTTTTCATGTTTCTTAGAACATCCGTTCGAGATCTTTGACAGGGAAAGCTGTAAAAGTTGGGGAATTTTGTGACGAAAACGTTTACTGAAATGATCAGTCTCTGATTACATTGGTGAATGGAATTTTCTTTCAAAATGTCACTCAATTTTGATTTTTCAAGTAGCACTTGAGACCTTAGGAGACGAATATTTCTTGGAACTGGTTGCGAATAACAGTTTGTAAGACGTTCTGTACAATTTATGTAAAGAATTATCTTCATTGCTAGAATACATGCAGTATCTGAAAATTCAATTGACAAAAGATCCTTTGGATCTTCTGGATTAAAGAACAATTGACAGGTACAGTCATCTATACCGTTAATTTGAAAGGAATCAGATATCATTCCTTGTGAATACTTGACATCATAAAGCAAGGACCAATCTTCCAACGTCCATGTAAATACAGTACGGTATTGACCCTCAGCACTTATTTTAACGCTGTGGTATAAATCAAGTCCTTTACGCTCATTCATCTGATTTGATTGCATTATATCTACAAAAGAAGATGAAATCAAACAATTAATATCAATGTTATCAATTAATATCAATTAATACCAATCCTGATTACTGTTTTGTGCACACTCATTTTTACGTATATCAGGCATTTTATACCAAACTACCAAGTCCGTGATCCTGCTTAATTTTTATTCTGTCGAAAATTTGTTATCTCTTACTACCTACTAAAAGGAGTTTTCTGGAAAAATTCCAGATTTTTATTCCAACTTATCAAGAAATCATGAAATTTTAAAAATTGCGCACATTTTTTTAAATGCACATAGCCTTTTCAAAAACATAAGTATCAAAATAAAGTAGCAGGACATTTTCGTGTCTTGAATTGTAGTTTCATGGAAAAAATATTTTAAAAAATATCGAAGTTCATTTTCATATGTTTTCTTAGTTTTAAAACAATTTTTTGTTTTTTTTTCTTTTTCAAAATTTAAGCCTTTTCGATTTTTTTGAAAAAAATCACCGCACGTCTTTCAAGATACATTTTTATACGTCTCAAAAAATTCGCAGACTGTTATATCCTTACCTTCCGGTTTTTCGTTCTTTCCAACCAAGTATAAACAAATAATTATTAATTATTGTCACGCTTAGTCGGCTTTAGAGGTGAGCAACAATCCAGACGTTTTTAAAGTATGCAAAAGACATACATGAAGTATTTCCTTTTGCTGTGCTGAAATTGAATTGACATTTGTCATGAAGTTGGTTTTTATAGAATAATTGTCCTCAAAGTACAAAACCTCGAAATATCGCTGACTGACCTATTATCACCGATTATAGTATTGCGATCTACAAGTGTCAACTCAGAGACGATAACAATAGGTCAGTGAATGATATTTGGCGATGGTAGGTATCCTATATTCTTCCCGAAAAAGGTAATATTAATTAATTAATTAATTAATTAATTAAGGTAGATCGGTGACGGCTACGTGATCTTTGCAGTACCTATTATAGACCAAAGTTTGCAAATGCAAAATTGTCTTTGAAATTATAATATTATTATTTTCGAAATATAAACAGCGGAGAATGGATATTTTTATATGATTTTATTGTTCAAAAAATGTTTACTAATTGAAATTTGACGAGCGTAGTGGATTGTAAAACGTGTCATGGCCGTTACTCTCATCTGCCGAAATTATCAGTTTTGTCTATAACCTATATAGAGTATTTACACAAAGGAATTACGCAACGACAGAGATTTTGCCAGCTTACCCATTACCATTAATTCTATCGATATTTATCAAATACGGTAAAAACATTCAAGAACAAGAAAGAAAAACACAGTCAAATTGGCAAACTGTCACGTCTGAAGGCATGTTCTAGCAGACGCTGAATACAGAGTTGCTAAGCGCTCTCGCGCTCTTTCCCGTGTCATTCCTGGGGAAATCTCAATCATTTTACAACGAATAATTTTTTATTTTTCAGTCGATTTTTAACGGTGACGTCCAAAAACCCAAGCAATTTTATATTCAGGAATATTCGCGGAATACAGTGATAAATTTTTTATTACGAAATCTTGGAAGTACCAAATGTAAAAATTCAATAAGTCTTGACGTGCATACGATTTTTCTATGCTCGTAGGGACAAATGTCTGGAAACAGTCGATTTTTACGAATTAATTACTACCAAACTAGATGGTAAATAGCGTTCAAGTTGCAAATATCAATTCATCTCGTATTTATGTGTAACTATAAAAATTGTCAGTCCTTCATCTTGAATGGCTCAAATTCACCGATCTACCTTAAGTTGTCTAGAATGGTGTTAACAGAGGTGATATGCAGGATAGAACAAATTAAAAACTATGCGAGAATTTTTTTGAAATTCTCTATCCATATTTAGTGATTTAAAAAAAAATCCCATACAAATTTTGGAGAAAAAATGAAAAAATGTATCTTATAGTTTTGTACGATTTAGTAAAACAGTGAGCAGAATAAACTTCTAATTGGCGAGTTAGCTTCCAAGAGTGCTGGGCGTTCTATGCATCCGAAAAAAAACTAAACGTATTCTTAAGGGGAACGCCATGGTGCCGGGCCAAAAAATTGAAATTTTTTTATCCAGGTATAAATAATTTATTTAAGGATCGAGTGCACGATACTTTATTTTTAAGTAAAATTTCTACGATCGACTACGTACAATTTTAGTCATAGCAATAAAGAATATTTGAAAAAAAAAAATTTTTTAATCGTTTCATTAGTCTTCGAGTATTTCCTGGAACAAGGTCGAAAACAGTCGAGAAAAACGCGTTTAAATTTTTCGTTGCTTTTTTCTTGACATAAAATAAGGTGTTACTTTGAATATCGATACTTACTTTTGACTTGAAAATTTTATTCACATAATTTTGAACATGTATAATGCAAGAAAAAACAAAAAAAAAATATAGAATTTTTTGACCCCTGGCGATGGCATTCCCCCTTAATCGTATCAGTGTTGTGAGCAATGGTATCAGAATCAGATAAAACATTTTTTTCACAAAATGGCGGGATACTAAACTTTGATTTTCGAAATTTCTTATGTTTTACCCCTTCTACAGGTCATAAAAAAATAACAATTATTTCGACTCAATTCTGATAGCATTGTTGACAAACAGTCTAGCGAAGATGTGGACCAAATTACAACTCAATCGGCCAATTGGTTATCAAGATAGCGTCGTCGCCAATTCAAAATTCTTTCATCATTTTTTTTGTTCGAAAAAACTTGTACGTGTTTTTGAAGGGTCATTAAATATGTGTAAAAAAATTCAGCAAGAAAATTTCGACAGTTTCGTATTTATTCTACCCTCAAAATCTAAATAATAATACGGCCTCAACATTTTTCAAGATTGCATACATTGAAAAACGTTCGTGAGAATCACAACCTGTGTTTAGATTTCGTACTTTATCAAAATGTATACCGACTAATGGTTAAAATAATAGTCAACATGTAGTTTTATTAGCAATTAATACCTGCTGAAATTTGTTAACTTTATTGCTGGTTTCTTTGGTTGTCCTCTCTTTCTTTATTTTTGCGTCTGAGCACCCGCCTTAACAATGAGAATTCGCCATTTGCTTATGGTTGAGGAAACAGCACACGATTGATCAAATCCCTATCAATTTTTGGTATTAGAAAAATAATGGTACATTCGAGTACGACACGAATTAAAGTAATTCACATTATTTAGTATAATTCGCGTCGCACTCATTGAACACGCAAATTGTTTTCTTTAGATTAAAAAGCATATTATTCTTTTCTTCGTAATATTTGAAAAGATTATTTTCAATTGATCATGAATATCGTTAACAAGTATATTTCGTAAGAAAAAACTTTGTAAAATTTCCATGAAAAAACTCACACTACGTAAATTTGTCAAAATATCCCAGCCTCGCTGTTACACGTCGATCTGCGTTTTGTTTTAAAGATCGTTGCATGACCGCACCCGATACCTCTTTCAGTACAGCTTCTGCTACGTTGAGTAGAGATAAGAATAAGAAAGATTGTAGCAGAATGGACGTGATAGTAATGACGGGAATCCCAAAACAAAAACTGTTGAACTTTCTAGCAGTTTCTAGAGTACTAATAGGCTCTCATCATATAAAAACAACGCTTGCTGTCTTCTCGTACAACAGATGGCGTTAACTGGGCTTTTGCTGTGGCGACCTCGCAATAAAAACGATGGCCGCAAGGCGGCGCGTCGGTCTGAAAAATTCAGAACTGCCAATCGTTTAAAAAGAAAAAGAGATAGAGGACAAGGTTGGTAGCCACAGATAGAGCGAAAGGGAAATGAAAAGAGTGTTTCCGACGGTAAAAACTGTGCGTGTGCTAATTCGCCAAAATATCATATTTAATATTATTAAAACAAAAAATAAAGCACAGAGTTTATAATAAACAATATTTTGTGTGGACTAAAGTTATTAAACCCCCACATTGCACTTGTTTGCCGATTGATACTTCCTTAACGCAATGAATCATACCGACTGAGCCATGAGTGAGATGGAGTTAGCTGCAAATTTTCGAAGTGAAAATTTTTTACACCATTCAACCGATCCGGCCAAAAATCTTTTTGCCATTTTCCATCCATTTTTGCCATTTTGATGTATTGGCTTAAAGTTTTCTTTTTTAATCGATTTAATTATTATTTTTTTTTATATTAGTTTAATTTGTACAGTTGTAACCAGTATTTCCACAATTTCGATTGACGTAAAACTCGAATACGATCATTTTATATTTTTTTTATTTTATTGTATTTTGCCATTGCCCAGGGTTCTCCCCTTTTTAGCTTGCCCCGCCCCCCCTTTTCCAAAGACACCCCCCTCCCTGTGCGGCTGCAGCCGACTTATTCCCTCGCATTTACCGAGGGCGAAGGAAAACTGCAGAAAACCTTGCTGATACAGCCGGTACCTACCTAATTTCCCCGGGTGGCAATGCGAGCATGCTCAAGCACAGCTACCAGAGGCGCTTAAGAAAGGTACCTCCTCAGCTGTAATGCAATGAGCTAGCTAGTACACGGGGCCACCATCCGCACGATGAGAACCGTCCACGGGAGACACCCGAAGCCGTACACCGACCGCTCACAGGCATCACACAGCGAGGTCTGGACATGATTTTTATAAAGGTGGACTCCAAACCACCCGGGATTACAGTGGAAACACGTGAAAAAATCTCAATTTTTCATTAGTGTGTTTTGGTCGGGATTCGAACCTGGGACCCGCGGCGTGCGAGCCCGAGCCCTTATCCACTAGACCAACCGCTCTCCCATACGATCATTTTATAAATTAATGTCTAATTTGCTCGATTTTTTAAATTACCCAGTTACTTAATAGTTCCTTCAAGCTTTTCCCAAACTTGTGTTATGACTCGTTAGTTTATTCTAAGGATTTATGTATTATTTGAATGTTTTCAATTTTTTATATGCTGATACAAGAATTACTAATTAAATAAATATTTTTAAATAAGAAAATAAATAATAGATAAATAAATGCTAAAAAATAAAGATTCGTTTTTCAAGCATTCATCTTATCGATCGCGCTTTCCAATTCTAGGGAAATCTCTACAAATAATTAACTAATTATTCCAGCGATAAATGGGATGCAGATTTTTGGACGAATAACTTCCGTTTTCTCCAAGGATAAGTGGAGTTTGAATTTAAGTCAGTTAAACCACCTTGGAAAAATCGGATTCATAACAAAACAGCGATGACAAAATGCCGAGTGACTAAATGCCGAACGACAAAACGCTGATGCGACTATACGCCGATGACAAAACGCCGGTGTGACTATACGCCGATGCGACAAAATACAAATACTAGAAATGTCCAGTGGAAATATTAGTTTCCCGGTTTCCAGGTCATTATTTAAGGAATAACCTTCCTAGGTTTACATATTACAGCGTACATCATCACTATACCATATACTATCATATCTCACGATGCATCATCATACACCATACACAATCATATCACACCGTAACACCGAAACATAACAGACATACACTCAGCAAACCATACAGCAATATTTACTTTTTTAATAACAGCTAGCAAACATAAATAATTGGCTTGGAAGTAATCTCAGTGGCATCGTGTACATCACAATCCGAGGATGGTTTAATACTGAAATTGGACACAAATGCCTGGCAGTCGTGTGATAAAATCACACGATATTATATAATTATAAATCATAATAATAATATTATAATTCCCTCACACGATTTATTAACTTTTTTCAGAACATAATAATGATATGATAATAATGTGACAGAATTTTAGATCAGAACAATTATTCTTATTCTATAACTGTAGACCATAGCAGTGATTCTCTCACGCGATTAATTCACGTTTTTTATTTTGTAATCGGCGTCTTTCGCCGATTATTCGGAATCGACGAAAGACGCCGATTCCGGAATAAACGGTCAAGTTCCTTACGGTCGACTCTCCCACGTGTCAACTCAACGGGACCAGATCCAATCCCTTGTGTCAACTTCTCTTTCATCCTCACTCTCAACACCACTCAGACAGGGCAAACATCGCATAGAAAGAGAGGGAATGCAAAATGAGCGAGAGAGTAAATATTTCACGTTTCGGAGTGCGGGGTGGAGAAGTTGACTTATAGGAACGGATGGAGAGGACATGTGAGAACGGTTGACCCATGGGAACGTAAGAGACGGGAGAGTCGACTGTTTTACCTCGTAAACGACATCGATTAAAAGTTCATGATCAACGAGTACAGTGGCGAAATAAATACGAACGGTAAGCTCAATCGGGAGGAAACTCCGTCGTCTGAAATAATGGTTGAAGCTCGTGACCAGGGTGAGCCGAGGTTGACAGGAACAGCGACGGTTCTCGTCGCTGTTTTAGATAAAAACGATAATCTACGAAGATTCACGGGTTTGTTCAGCGTAAATGTAACCAAAAACGCTTAAGTACTCATCATTAGGGTGGTTAAAAAAAAATCGATATTTTTTTTTTCGCGGGCCTCAACGGAAATTGTTAGTATATTATGAAAAACTAATTTTTGCAAAATTTAAGTGGTCTAAAAAATTTTTTAGATAGTGCTCAAGCGACTTTTTGGTATTTTAAAATATTTTTTGTTGATAATTTCGGCATGAAAATTCTTTTGTTTATTCTCATAGCAGGAAGTGTCAGTGCTTGATGAAAGTGTTATTCGTTCAAAATTTGGACGCTCTGGAAAAATTTTAACAGCTGCCACAAATAATTTTTTCACATTTTTTTTCAATTTTCGGCTAAAAATCACGAAACAATCGAATCTTTCACTACATTAGTTAATTTTTTATTTTCTCTCATAATAAGAGGTATAAGTATTTGATGAAAACATAATTTTCTTCAAGCACTAATGCTCCAAAAAGTTTTTTCAATTAGCTCAATCGATTGCTTTCCATTTTCTTGTGTATTCAATTAAAAATCATGATAAAAGATAACAGAATGATTTTGAGCTATGCGTTAAAAAATATGTATTCTAGTATATGGCATAAAAGAATTGAAGAACTTAATTCAGCATCCCACTAAACGGCTTTACATGAATTGCTATTTGCAGAACGCTGTTAAAAAAAATATACCTCAATGCCAGAATCTCTATAATCATTTCTTGGATGAAATTCCTGGTAGAACAGAGAAAAAAATAACGTCATAATAATTTATTCTTTTATGAATTACAAAACATTAATTTTGCTGAAATACGACGTACGATTCTTCTTACCATCCTATTTTGAAGATTTCGGCCACTTGTTATAGGCCAGCAAACCTGGACAACGTTTCGCAAACAAGCTCACATTTTTTTGTTTCAGTACATTCTATACAATTAAAAATCTTTTCTTCCGTCCATTATATATTTATTATATTATGTTGATTGTAAAAAAAGTTCGATGTCAAAATATTGTTACAGTAACGTCCAATCAGAAACCATGCAATTCGCTTTTTTTTTTCATCACTAATTTCTTCGTTAACTTCTGCTTATATTTTCTCTGCTTCTAGGCTTAATCCTTCAAAGACACATGAAATAGATTCAACCCAACCTATTCGATGATTAATTAAAAAACCTTCTGTCTTTGTATCAGAGCTTCATAAATATTATTCGTTGAGATGTAAAATAATGCATTCAACGTTTTGTCAAAGAGCTTCGAATTTAACGATTGAGTTTCGATTCGTTACCTGATATTTACGTTCCTGACCGTCCAACAAGTGTGAAAAATATGCGTGTGCTGTTTCGAAGTAAACAAGGTCATACGAACGCGTGTGCTACAAACCGCGATGCTGTTGAAGCTACAGCGCCATTGTTTGTTCCACTGTCCGTAAGTTTTCTTTTCGCGATTCAATGAATTGTTTCCAGTAATTGTTGTAGTGAGGCACATGTCGATAAACGAAAAAAATATAACGTGAAAAATGACTGCGCATTTTGACGATAGTAAGAGTCGTCGAATTTATTTAGTCGGGACGGAAATCGAAGAATTTGTGAAACGAAAATTACCCACAAATAGGGAAGCTTTGGGTCTGTTTTTTATTGCCATCAAACTCTTAAATTTTCTATCCCAGAGAGTGCACAAAAAGTTATCGGGGAAATAATCAATATTTGGAGCGAAACCGGAATAGAAACGTCTCGACCTTGCGTCAATATTTAAAAAATCACAAAATTGCGCTTAGAGTAGACGGCATTAAAAAAAAATCATTTACGGGAAAATCCAACTCAAACGTTGAATGAAAATGTCTTTCAAAAACAGTTGGATGCATTATTTGACATTGCAAAAAAAAATATTCACAACAGTCTCACATAAAGACAAAAAGAATTTTTGATTGATCAACGAACAAATCGAAGAGAATCTATATCATGGATTACTAAAGAATCAAACTTGGAAACGGAGGAAATTTCAGCAAAAGTTAACAATGAAATTGGTAATAAAAATAAGTCGAATTAATTGGTTAAGAGCAACTATTTTTCAACTGCATCTTCGAAGTAAGCACGTAAGTTTGTAGATACTCGTATGCTGTTATCTGGAATACGTGTTTTCAAACACATCTTTTGAAATTGTTCTATTTATTATTATCTTTCGATATGCTTTTTAGCTAGAAGTACAAGAAAATAAGAATCCGGTTAAGTTAGCTTAAAAAATGTTTTGAAGTAAAAAGTTTTGAGAAAATAGTCTCATCAAATATTTACGACTCTCGTTTTAATAGGAAGCCAAAAATTGATTTTTGTAGTTAAAAATTTGATTATCTCGTCATTTTTATCGAAAAATTGAAAAAAAAAAATTCAGAAAAATTACTTGAGGCAGCTGTTCAAATTTTTTAAGAGTGATCAAATTTTGCACAAATGACGTTTTCATCAAGCACTAACACTTTCTGCTATGAGAGCAGAATAAAAAAAATTTCATGTCGTAATTTTCAACAAAAAATAGAAAAAAATATGGAAAAGTCGCTTGAGCACTATCTAAAAAATTTTTTAGACCATTCAAATTTTGCAAAAATTAGTTTTTCATAATGTACTAACAATTTCCGTTGAGGCCCGCGAAAAAAAAAATATCGATTTTTTTTTAACCACCCTACTCATCATACATATTCACAGATTTATGGCGTAAAACGCTTCGATACTGTAGGCATATCGCTGTTTGAAATTGTTGGCATGACATTATCGTTTTTACGACAAGTGCGTAATGGCAGTATGCACACTTTGTACGTTTTGCCAATTTGAGGATAATAGTATAAGATATCGATAGTTATTAATTGTAAAAAATTTACACGGTTTTTGCACACATGGGCATTAACGACCCACAACATTCCATTTAACACTGTTGTGCTCGAAACTAGGGCGAAATTCGATTCACGATTCTTTGGGACCTTTGAAACGAATACCCAGTGGTGAGGTATAAGATATTGGCATCGAGCCGCTACCGCATCTCTTGATTTACCGAAAATTTCTACCTCCACCACTTTTTGAAAAACTTGTGAGGGCACTAAATGCCCTCAATGCTTGTCACGAGTTAACTGACAGGAACATTTTTCTTTAACCCTAGGTTCCTACATGGGGACCAATTGACCCATGTCGAAAATGACTTGTGACTGGCGTTTTTTTTTCTCTTCGGTTTTAAGGGTTTCCAGGGGGAGGGATAATTTAAGTTGAACCCTTTTGGTTCGTACACCAAATGGCAACATTTTATGTCCTCTGGTTTTAATGCTACATGCGTTTAAAAATCGATTTGTGATCAATTTATCCCCGTGTAGGAATGGCGTCAGAAAACTGACTTTTTTTAAATAAATATGTCTTGTGTGTTCGAAAAGCACGCGTTTGAGAGATTGTGTGCAGCATCACCGTTTCTGGCTGCCTTGTCGGTCGAAAAACGCGTTTTCTCGAGCGCCTTTGTGGCGCATGGCGAAGTATAGTGGCAAGTGCCTTGTGTGCACGTGTACAAGAAGGGCGCATTCGTCATTCGGCAAAAAAGTCGTTCCGCAAAATTAACAAATGGGTACGTTATGAATACTGCCCGAAGGGAAACAACCGAAAGTCCCAAAATATTTACCATTCCTGCAAATTACCAAGATGCGACTTGCATCGAATACTTTTATGCATAAAATGTGGACCGATCGCTTAAAATATGTTTTCATCAACCTGCGATTCATTTTATTATTTTTCACGAGTAAATAAAAGCGATACTTCCTCCAAGAAACGTTTGTGTTGCGTTTTATTCGATACCTGTGTTACGTCCTGAAAGGACTTTTTGTAACTTGGGAAAATAAATGGAAAACAATGATAATAACAAAATAATAAATAAAATAATAATAAAACTGGATAGTTTTGCTGCCACCAGGTTGCACAGAGGCTACAATCGAATACACGATAAATAATCCAAATAATAAAATTTAAGGAATAGTAATTTGGAAAAGAAATGAAGAGAAGAGAGCCTGTGCCGTTCCGTACGGGCCCCGGTATTCACTGAAAATGGTGTGAATAAATCTGGTGGGTCCATATTATACGAACAAGACGAAACGAAGTTGGGTGATTACAATAGGTAATTTATTTTAAGAACAAACAAAAAAGATTTTTAGAACAATGATTATAATATTTATATATATATCTCGAACTTACAATTTCTTTGTCATAACTCAGTCACATACGACGCGGGGACAATCATCCCCGCACTATCGCTCCTGCACACCACGCTCAATTCTAAACCCCGATAAGCGAACGATTTCTTGCTGATGCGCGCTTCGATCGCCTAGAGGATTTTCACGCACGATTCAAAAGTAAATTGATTAGATGAGATACAGCACTGAATATAATATTGATAAAAATATAATTATAATAAAAGGATTAGAAAACGTCCTTGTCACGAAGTGGTACACAATGAACATAGCGCGAATTTGCTGTCGGATTAAAGATTTATGTCTCTATGCGGGTCCGTTTGGTGATCAACCGGGTCTCATTACACCGCCGCGAGGATGGCTTTAATACGGAGTTTTATTCTCAACCCCAGGAGTGAACGGTGACTAAGTTGGAACTGATGAGTCGCACCCGCCACTGGAACGACGAGAGCCCGAAGAGCTATCGTCCCGGTGGGGTTTTTTGCTTGCTCGGCATTTTTGGGACAGTCCTGGGGTCTTTCCATCGTCGAATTCCTCGGGTCGCTCGATGAGCGATCAGCGGAATTCGACACGATACATCCGACTCGCGACGACGATCGCACGGCCGTCCAGGGATTTTTCCATCGTTGAATTCCTCGGGTCGCGCGATGCGCGATCGGCGGAATTCGACACGATACGTCCGACTCGCGACGGCGATCGTTCGGGCCGTGCAGAGACTAGCCTCGCGATAAGGGCATTTATACAAAATGCATGAATGAGCTAAATAAATTGAAATATTTCCGATAATTATATAATAATGTAGGATAAATAATAATTGTGATTCCTAGTGAGCGGAAAATCGTCGCATGCCGTTTCACGTATTTACTATCACATGTATGTGTATTTACACATATATATGCCGATAAAAATCATTACAAGAAAAAAGAATTATTGTGAAACGGGACGTGACATCTGCTTCGGCTTTGAAATATTAATTAAGATGTAAAAATACCGTAAATTCACCCCTTGCAGTTTTGTAAAAGAAATGTTAAAATTGTTGTGCTATCATTGTTTTCGTGTAGTGTCATATTTAAACTTTATGGAACAACCGATTTATTTGAAAAAAATCAAGAATATATAAAAAAAGAATATATAAAAAATATATATATATAAAAAAAAGAATATATATAAAAAAAATTTCGATTTTAAGTCATGCGTGCAATTTCTCGAAAAATGAATTATAGTTTTTTTAAGGGGGAAAGTCGTGTAAACGTACGTTTTTTAAAGATTTTTTTATAAAGAAATGGAATAGTTTATTGAATTAACATAAAGCATATCTCAAAATATATGATGTAAGGTATATTGACAAATTTTTTTAGACTAAAATATGTCAAAATAGCGGCGCCACAGCTGCTGGAAGCAGATTTGCGCCGTGTAGCCTACAGGTCTCAAATCTCAACTAAAATAAAAAAATCAAATTTTTATTGTTAAAATACATTAATACGCTTTGCATGACGGAGAGAAAAAAAATTAAAAATTAAGGACCATTTTGAAAAAAAATCATTTTTTTTGTATTTTTGTAAATGGTCCTAAATTTTTAATTTTTTTTTCTCTCCGTCGTGCAAAGCGTATTAATGCATTTTTACAATAAAAATTTGATTTTATGATTTTAGTTGAGATTTGAGACCTGTAGGCTGCACGGCGCAAATCTGCTTCCAGCAGCTGTGGCGCCGCCATTTTGAAATATTGTAGTCTAAAAAAATTTGTTAATATACCTTACATCGTATATTTTGAGATATGCTTTATGTTAATTCAAAAAACTATTCCATTTGTTTATAAAAAAATCTTGAAAAAACGTTGTGCATTTACGTGACTTTCCCCCGTTGAACGTAAACTACGGAGAAACTAATCGTTTTTTGGCATCGAGGCTTGGATCATTCGATTAGTCAGGATTCGTACTATTGTTTTAAAAAAAAGTTCTTCAAAAATATTGATTCTACACAGAGTTATGAGCACGCAAAATGGCTGGAGACAAATTATCCCCATGTAGGAATGATGGGATAGAAAAAAGTCATGTAGGAACCGAGGATTAATTATAAAGACTTAAAATATTTACTAACTGAATAAATCCCGCAAATTGAACCAAGAGTGATGGGTGCGCGGTCGGTGTGATGCTTCAGCGAACTTCCAAGTTAAGCCGCCCCGGATGAGGCCAATACTTGGTTGGGTGACCGCTTAGCCATGTACCGGCTTGCCCATCAATCGCTGAGCGAGAAGCAGTTTTTCTGAGTTTTCGATGGTGCTAACCAACTGGAACTCACTAAAAATATAGTCGCCTGTATCGGCAGGGTTTTCCATAGTTTCCCTTGGCCCCCGTGCAAATGCGATACAGTAGTGCATTAGGAAAGACTGGCTGTGGACAACACTCTTGAGGGTCTCACAGTAACAAGGAACTTAGCAAAGTGGCGGAGAAGTGGGGCTAAAGTGATGGGACGGGGTCGTAAAAACTCGCAAAGGTATACGCAGGAACAATCGAAAGCAAATTCAAAAAAAGAAATCCAGCAAATTGAATTTTTCTAATTAATGTTTAATAATTACTCGATATAAATTGATAGAATTCTTCATTGAAATAAGTTTATTAATTCAACTATTTATCTGCCCTGGCTTCGTCTTTCCACATTAATTATGAACATTGGGGTTGAATGTTTAGCTAGAATTGTAGATTCGTTGTCGAGGAACGAGTAGACTCTCGTATGGTTTTGGTGATATTGTGAGACCAAGCGCGGGTTCAATGTCCGGTGGTCCTTGTCCCGGTTTTGGTAATAATTGAAAGCGTTGCATAATACCGACGAAGTATAAAAAGAGAGCTGATTTCGCGTCTGCCTCGGCAGGACATCTTCTGTGGCCTGAAACAAGCAATTTTTTCATATTTTTAATTTTTTTTTTTATTACCTTATATAATTTTTTATGATGTAATTATGTAATTATTATGATGTAATTGTACTCGACTGTCTTTGAGCTAATAGCCAAAAGCGTAACGTCTTTCCATTCTTCTCTGTGAAGTTTTAATTAACAGTTCGAAGATGAAAGAAGAAGTTCAATTGAATGAATAAAGCCGATTAATAAATAATGAAACTTTTTGGTTTTACCTCAGAATGTTTACTGTTTTTAACAGAAATATGTAGTTTTTTTCTTTATGTAAATTTTAATGAAATATTTTTTCTTTAATTATTCACTTTATCCCTAAATAGCATTCTACAAAAATGACAACACTAACAAATTATGATACCAGCCAATTTTGCCTGAAAAAAATTCAAAATTAGACATTTACCCATGTTTTTTTGTCGGATTTTTTACCCCACGATTTTTTTCGATCACGTTATAATGTGTTTGATGTATAATAAATTTCCTTATATTTTTTGAAATTTTCGAAGTATGTTTCCAAACTTTTAGACTTTCATCAGATCATGTATGGTCTATTTGACCCAGTATAATTTTTATGAGATTTTATTGAAGAGTGAATGCTAAGGATTGATTAATTCGATCATGCTTAATGAACATTCACTAGGAAAAAACTTTCATTAATCGTTTGAGGCATACCATTTTTTATCACGTACGATTTACTTGAAAGTTTGCAGGCATGGGTTTTTGAGTTCGCTGATTACAAAACTGAACTAACGATTCGAAAATAAGTGAAAATATTCGGTTATTACTATTGTTAATTTGGATCTAGTACAGAAACGATTGTATCTTTATTATTTTTTTTTTTTTTGACAAAAATCACAGACCGGAAAATCTTGAAAAATTCTTAACAATTCTTCGGAGTGTATTGAGGTTGTGAGATAATTGCCAACGCGACTTTTATAGTAGACTAGTAAAAAATGCATTTTTTCATGAAAAATTACGAATTTTGACTATTCGTTTATACATGATATTTATGCAATTAAAAAATAATGATTGCACATATTTTTCGTACATTCATGAATGTCCTACGTACAATGTACAAACGAAAATCTAGTATTTGTTGCGGCAAAAGTAGTTAAATAATCAAAAAACTGCAAAAAAAAAGATGGGACAACGTAAATCCCACCATGGCTTATTGGGTTAATTACTGTTAAAAAATAAAATACTTTTTATTTTACCTCTGCCGAAGAATGTAAGTTTTTCGTCAGAAACGTATGAACCATTTTTGAAAAATCTTTCTGGTTCGAAAGATTCCGGATCTGGATAATATTCCGGATTCATGTGAATATTCCAGACGTTAAGAAGTAGATAAGACTCCTGAGGTATTCTGTAACCTCCGATGTTAGATTCGCGTATTGCGCGTCGGGGTCCAATTATCGGTAAAACCATTTGCATACGTTGAGATTCGGTGAGTACAGCTTCAGTATATGGCAGTCTTCAAAATAAACATTAACTTGTGATTTTTTTTCGTCACTGAAAAAAAAAGTTTTCTATTGATATTGATCTGAAATATATACTTTGGTCTATCGTTGAGTTCCGGAGGACGATCACGTCCGATAACAAGATCAAGCTCTTCGTGCACTCGACGCTGAATTTCTTGATGAGCTGTCATACGAAGAAACAGAAAATCGAGGGTTGTTGTTGTTGTCACCAAACCAGCGATAAACAAATCCAACAGGATAATAAACAATTGATCCTCTGAAAATTTCAATAATTAATCGTTTTTTATTTATTCACTTTTATTATTGATATCGATATTAATTGATTGATTAATTATGGAATAAATATTAATTACCATTATATATTGAAGTTTCTTTTTTTCCGTTATACATTTCCTCCAGAAATAAGTATATCAAATCTCCACCGATTTGTCCAGGTGAATAATTCTTTTTGTGTTCCTCAATCTCTTCCTATCGAATGTATAAAAAATTGACGAAACTGAGATATTGAAAATTCGTCATTTTCTCGTAATTCAAAAATAATGAACTCTGATAAAAATTTACCATCAAAAAAGTCTTTAACTCGTCGTTCAATGTTACAAGAAGTTTGTAACCAGAAGCTTCGGGGGCTATGTAACGGATCCAAGGAAATAATGACAACATTCCTCCAGCCATGTCGAATGCCTCGGCCCGTCGTTCCATTAGTTCACGGAATTGCTGGAGTCTGAGTAAATTGATACAGATGTCACATTTACCATAATTCATAGTGAAGAAAGGGATCGAAACATTTAGATTTTCGTATATAATTATTAATATGTCAACGATAATATTGAATTATTTGAAGCAATTAATTTTTTGAACATTCTTGTAGAAAGTTTCACAAATAACAATTTAATTTTATCCAAGTGTCATAGTTTACTGTTATGAGCTAATTGACGGAAAAATGATGAATTAGAACTTTTTGAGGATCAAGCAAATGCATTTTTACATTGTTGAATTAACACTGTCATGTCTCGTGATTATTTAGTTAGGCACATGTAATAAAATTAGGTTTAAAAATGAATAGTCGATTTTAAATCCCAATATTCTGAGAAGTAGATGATTCATCATTACAAAATTTCAACAGTACGTCCGTACAGTGATTTTGTTGAAACTTTAAGATTCATTTAAAAAGCAACTCATTGTTAACACGTGTGAAAAATATTAGATTAACTAAGCTCATGCTAAGATCAAGATTAATGAACTTAAGTAGGAAGATTAAGTATTAAGTAGAAGTTAAGTAATGAAATTAAGTAGTAATTATCTCGAATTGAAAATGATCAATCGTCGGGAAACTTTAATAGTGATTAGAATCAATTTCATATATAAAAAAGTGAAAATCCTGATTAAATTTTTAAACCTAAACTTTCTCATCATGATATTGTTCGTATAATTGAAAAAAATTAGTTTTCAATGGGCGTAGTTATTCAGTTAATTAGACTCATATAAATTAGTACTTGAAAATTGATTCAATAAAAGTGACTTGATTTACTCTGTCACGTAACTAATCATTGCAAAAATGATCAATATGATAATTACTTCTTCTGGTTCGATATTCTTTTCCCAGTAGCCAACGTCCAAATGACATTAATCATAGCCGGTGATATGAGAGATTTCATACAAAGAACGCCTCCATCTTTCGCGCTCTTGAGAATTATTTGCAATTCTTCATGCAAGTAGGCTGACATCTCGGCACGTCCAAATCCTACTCGTCGCAATGATCTAACGAGCCAAGCTCGAACTTCTTTCCACTCGGGACCGTCCGCCATCGTAATACCTGGGAAATTTGTTCATCCAATTGACACACCGAATATTCGAAGTATCATTGTCAAGTGTGATATTTTCAGGGTCCTCAAGGACAATATTGACATTTTAAATATTAATTCGTTGCGATTTGATTTCATTTTTTTTCTTGTTTATTTGACAAAGTCCGAATATTAATTATAAATACTCATAGAGAAATCAATTTAGTATTTTCTTCTAGTGAACAAATTTTTTTGTTGAAAAAAGAAAACAATTGAAAAAATGCTAGTTTTGATAGGAATATTATTTTTTTGAAAAAAAATAGTGGTTTTCTAATTTTGTTTTCGTTAATAGCAGAACTATAAATTTTCTCCCTACCTTTTTTGAGTCCCATGTTTCTCAATTTGATAAATTCGTTCCATGGTCTACCGTCGAATTCTTCGGAAACGAGGATCTTCTGGATCTCTTCGTAACCAGATACAACGATCATATTTGATCTGCCAAAACGAAGCGATATAAGATTGCTTGAATAACGTCGAGAGAGTTCAACGAATGCTTGATGTTGTCCACGATACTGACGACATAGTTTGCGAAATAAACGAAGGTTTCCGATGAAGGGCCATTGGTATGGTCCTAAAAAATGCGAATTTCGAATTTGGGAAAATCTTAAAGGATTTCGATCAAGAATATTAATGTACAATAGACTATTTTTTTCGGTAATAAATAGTTTTGTTTTGTAATCATTTAGTTAACGCATATATATTCCATTTGCTAATTAATTTACTTCAATCTTCTATATTTCACAAATAAAAAAATGTTTAAATCACAAATTACAACACCATCATACTATGCTTTTAATGTTAATCACGAAATTCCTAAATAAATAACTTTTATGTCATATTTAATAGAATACAAAAGTCACACTCTTGATTATTTGAAGATTCAGGAATTATGAAGAAAACCAATATTTTTTATTCGGACAATATAAACGGAGGATTGAAAAAATCTATAGAATTAAAAAAAATGTAATATTAGAAATACTTTTAACAAAAATTAGTTTTCTATGTGAGATTTAAAAAAACCTCAAGTGAAAATCACTATGTCCTTAAATACACTTTAATTTGTTAAATGTGGATGATAGTTATTCTGTTAATAATTACCAGGTGGCAGGAGTCTAGATTCTCGTACTCTGAACTCGATTATCAATGCCAGCAGACTAATAACGATCGAGAATAAAATAAAGGTGAGCATTATCGCGTTAATGGACTCGACGAACACTTTTGAGTATCTTCCTCGCTCTCGGATTCTTTTTATTAACTATTCTCCATATTATCTTTATTTCTTCGACATTATCTTTCATGAATATGCAAAGCTTTTTACAAACATAACAGACTGCTAGAACAAAAGTAACACTAAAAGATATGTAAATTACTCTGAATTTTTTAGGCAATTCTTTCGGTTTGCCATTATCATTTTTCTTATATACGATAACGTGACATTTTTTCATCGAAAAAATTTCTTTATCGATTTTTTTTTTGAATTTGTACAACCATTTGATAAGAATATCCTTATAAAAATCTCAATATCACGTTTAGAGGTGATATGTATATTTACAAACGCCAAAAAAGCATATCCCCTCTAAAAGTGATATTGAGATTTCTATATGGATATTCTTATCAAACGGTTGTACAAATTAAAAAAAAAATCCATAAAGAAATATTTTCGATGAAAAAAATGTCACGTTATCGTATATAAGAAAAATGATGATGACTAAATAAAAAAATTGCCTGAATAATTCAGAGTAATTTACATATCTTTTAGTGTTACTTTTAAAATAGCTATTTTTTATCTTTGCAAAAGCTTTGCACATTCATGAAAGACAAATCTTGGCAAAAACTTTAAAAAAAGTAAAAAAAGAACGCCAAGTATTAAAAAGTCGCGATCTTAGTTATAAAATGATCACTCTATATTGTTGTTATTAAGTTAAAATGAAAACTATGTTTTTCTTCACAACTTTCATTTTTTTTCGTTATATACAAAATGTTACTTCACCTCGAAAAGAAACTGCTCAAAAAATGATGTCCTTAATTTGAAAAAAAAAAAAAACAAAATAATTCTAACATAGCCAAGTACGGTAAATGAATTACGAAATTTCACATGAGATCATTGGCACCTTGAACGGTGTCCGCTAAAGAGTTTTGTCACCTCAAGGGCTTCCAAAGAAAGTCCTACAAATATCAAAAAATTAGTATTACATTACATTACATTAGTATGACATTATGTTAGCTAAGGACAACGAACGTACAAAACAATCCTACGGGAAATGAATGATACAGAAATTACATAGAAAACTGTGCGTACTCGAACAAGGGCACACGATACGCGTTTCTATATATACGTATGCCACAAATTCACTGTAAAAATTATACAAAAACTTGGCGTGCATGGTTTTCAAAAGTAAGTTCGGGAAGACACGGTTGTTCGGATATACTCCCTGGATCAATGATCAACTCGTTCATTCATCGATGACGAAAGAATCACCCAGATCCATTCCCAGACCGATTAAGGGAGTCCATATTGACGACAAGATGAACAACAAGGTGAAGATAGGTGAGATGGATTAATGGGATGGATGGATAAATGGATGGGATGGGTAGAAAGATAAGTTGAATAAGTAAATGAGATGGATGATTACATGCGAAGATAGATGGATAGGATGGATGGTCTAAATGCATAGTCGAATGGAATCAATGGGGTAGAGGGATCGGATGGATAAACTGATGACTAAGGTAGACGGGTGGACAGAAAAAGACTAGATGGGATAGAGGGTTGGGACTGTTGAACGCAAAAAAAAAATGAATGTATATGTGGACGGTTGGATACTAATTTTTTGCTACTTGTATGATTTTCATTGAAAGCCTTTGTGGCGACAAAACTCTTAAGGGGCACCTTGAACGGTGCCAATGATCTCATGTGGAATTTCGTAATTCATTTACCGTAATTGGCTATGTTAGAATGATTTTTTTTTTTTTTTTTCAAATCAAGGGCACCACTTTTTTAGTAGTTTCTTTTCGAGATGAAGTAACATTTTGTATATAACGAAAAAGAAATGTAAGTTGTGAATAAAAACATAGTTTTCATTGTAACTTAATAACAACAATATAGAGTGGTCATTTTATAACTAAGGTTGCAACTTTTTAATACTTGGCGTTCTTTTTTTACTTTTTAAAAGTTTTTGGCAAGACAGATAAAATACGTAGGTATTTAAATTTGCTACGGATATTGATGAATGAGGAGCTCCTTCGCCGAGTTTATATTTGAAAACCATGCACGCCAAGTTTTTGTGTAGTTTTTACAGTGAATTTGTGGCGTACGTATATGTAGAAACGTGTATCGTGTGCACTCATATGGGTACGTACGGTTTTCTATGTCATTTTTGTTTCATTCATTTCCCGTAGGATTGTTTTGTATGTTCATTGTCCTTAGCTAACATAATGTCATAATACTAATTTTTTGATATTTGTAGGATTTTCTTTGGAAGCCCTTGAGGTGATGAAACTCTTTAGCGGACACCGTTCAAGGTGCCAATAATCTCATGTGAAATTTCGTAATTCATTTACCGTACTTGGCTATGTTAGAATGATTTCAGTTTATTTTTCAAATCAAAGACACTATTTTTTTAGTAGTTTCTTTTTGAGGTGAAGTAACTTTTTGTATATAACGAAAAAGAAATGAAAGTTGTGAATAAAAACATAGTTTTCATTTTAACTTAATAACAACAATATAGAGTAGTCATTTTATAACTACACTGTAAAAACAAGTGTATCGTCGAAAACAACACACTTGTGTGTTCTGTACTTAACGTCATAAGCAAACTGTAGATTTTCAACACACTTTAAAACGTGTAGAAAATGGCGACAAAGAATTTATAGTTTGCTTATGGCGTTAAGTACAGAATACACTTTGTGTGTTGGCATCAACACACTTGTTTTTACTTTTTTAAAGTTTTTGCCAAGATATCACTCCTTTTTGAAAAACATGACAGTATATTCACCTTGATGAACAATTCAAACATGACAACTTCAGGAATAATGAATAGTAAAATAATGAAGTCGTAAATAGTGAAACTAAGTTATGTGAGCAGTAAAATGGTAAAATCGTGAAGTACTGGATACTGACAGTGAAAATAGTAAAAAAAATAAGCAGACTGCTTTCCATTGATGTCTGGATGAGCATACAAGTGGTGATATTACCGACTTTGCATCGTCATTTGTTGAAATTGGTTGAAGTTCTGACGAGTTTCAGACTTATGTGTCACTCGTAATTTTTAACCCTCAAGTTGGAATAACCAATATGAGGGTTAATAATAACGAAGATATGACAGCGTGGAGGTTACGCAGCAGCGACACGAAGTGGACTCAGTGAGGGTACAGAATTTGATGATAAACGAAGGCTGAAAAATTTGAATACAATAAAAAATATTAAGTTCAAATTTGATCCGAGCAAATGTTGTACATATGTGCTCGGCTTATTAATTGTAATAATTAATTTAACTAAATTGTAATTAGCGCATGTGTCGATCTCCTCATGAATGTCGAACGCGTTTTTCTAATTTAAATTAATTAATTTAAATTAATTAAATAAAGAAAATACGTGTCGATACGCAAGGAGAGATCGACAACTGTATAAATTTATACAGTTGTCGATCTCTCCTTGCGTATCGACACGTATTTTCTCCTTTACTTTGAACGCTTACGCGTCGTTGGTCGAGTCTTCTCTAAATGAACGTTTATTGGGCTCCCAATTTCCTTTTCGTTTAATATAATGGGGAAACGTCATATTATCGATATCATGGCCACGTATGATAATTTTTTTGTCCATTTTGTTAATCGTTTTTTTTTTCAAGTCAAAATTTTTCCATCGATTGTATTAGGTATCTTTTTCGGCAAAATCAAGGCCCATTTGGATTAGCAAAATTTTATCAATCGATTTACAGATTAAAGCGAACAGGATAATTTCAGCTAGCTAAGACCTCCGTAAAAACCGAAATAATTAAATATTTCCCATAGTGTGATTAAAAGCGTCGGTGAATTAAAGTCACAATAAATCGAACGATTCGAAATGTTACCGAACAATAATTGTTGTTTTTAATATTAGTAAAAAAAGTAAAAAAAGAACGCCAAGTATTAAAAAATCGTGACCTTAGTTATAAAATTACTGCTTTACATTATTGTTATTGCGTTAAAATAAAAACTATATTTTGATTCACAACATTCATTTCTTTTTTATTATATACATATTATATACAAAAAGTTACTTTACTGCGAAAAAACTACTCAATAATTTCTGTCCCTCATTAAAAAAAAAATCAAATCATTTAAACATAGCCAAGAACAGTGAATGGATACAGAAGCTCCACAGGCAATCATGTACACTCTGAATGGTGTCTGCTAAAGGGTTGTGTCGCTTCAAGAGCTTTCGAAGAAAATCCTACAAATATCAAGAAATTACTATTATGATATTATGCTAGCTCAAGACAATGAACGTACAACACAACTCCACAGGAAATTATACAAACAGAAATGACATAAAAAAGCGAACGTACGCGTACAAGTGCACACGTACGTACCGCACAATTTCACTGCAAAGACCACACAAAAACTTGGCGTGCATGGTTTTCAAAAATAAGCTCGGGAAGACAAGGTTGATAGAATCTACTACCCACATCAATGATCGTTCTTTCACAGATGATGAAAGAAGAAGCCTCGGGATTGATTCACGGATTGAATAAGAAAGTCTGTGTTAAGGACGACATGAACAGGATAATTGAATGAGATCAATAGATCAGATGGATGAATCGGATGGAAGGGATGGATAGCGAGACTAGTTGGATGAGTAAACAAGAATAGATGATGACAGATATGGATAGATGGGTGGGATGGATGGCATGAATTTATAGTGAAATTGAATGAATGGATCAATGGATGGCATTAGGAGAGAGATGGATTTTGGATATATAAATGAGATGAATGATCGGATGAATGGTTAGATGGATGGGATGGGTGGCATGAATCCATAGTCGAATAGAATGGATGGCATATAGGGATCGGATGCGTGAATTAATTACCAGGATGGAGGGGCAGACAAAAAATGGTTAGATGGGATGGAGGGCTGGGACGAATAAACGAATGTACAGGCGGATGAATGGATGGGATAAGTGAAAGGGTAGGTTGGACGGACAAATGAACGAATGGATGGGTGAATAGATAAGCGATGGGATGGAAGGATAGCATGAATAAATAAAATAAGTAGGTATTTGAATTTTCTACGTGTACAGACGGATGAAGAGTTCCTTTGCCGAGCGTATTTTTGAAAACCATGTACGCCAAGTTTTTGTGTAGTCTTTGCAGTGAAATTGTGCGGTACGTACGTGTGCACTTGTACGCGTACGTTCGCTTTTATATGTCATTTCTGTTTGTATAATTTCCTGTGGAGTTGTGTTGTACGTTCATTGTCTTGAGCTAGCATAATATCATAATAGTAATTTCTTGATATTTGTAGGATTTTCTTCGAAAGCTCTTGAAGCGACACAACCCTTTAGCAGACACCATTCAGAGTGTACATGATTGCCTGTGGAGCTTCTGTATCCATTCACTGTTCTTGGCTATGTTTAAATGATTTGATTTTTTTTTTAATGAGGGACAGAAATTATTGAGTAGTTTTTTTCGCAGTAAAGTAACTTTTTGTATATAATATGTATATAATAAAAAAGAAATGAATGTTGTGAATCAAAATATAGTTTTTATTTTAACGCAATAACAAGAATGTAAAGCAGTAATTTTATAACTAAGGTCACGATTTTTTAATACTTGGCGTTCTTTTTTTACTTTTTTAGAGTATTTTCTCACAGATTTCTCTTCTTTATGAAAAGGGAGATATTTATCAATATTTGAATAATAGAGGAATTTTTTGTCCTAGTTGAAGGCAAGAACGTTTGAATGGGTTTTTTTCGAAGTTTATTTCGAAGTTGATTCACTTTTTTAATAGTTGGCGTTCTTTTTTTACTTTTTTAGAGTTTTTTTTTCCACGGATTTCTCTTCTTTTTGAAAAGAGGAATATTTATCAACATTTTAATAATAGAGGAAATTTTTGTCCTGGTTGAAAGCAAGATAGTTACAGTGGGTTTTTTTCGAAGTTCACTTCGAAGTTGATTTACTTTTTCTTGATATAACGAAGATTTTTAATAGTTGGCGTTTTTTTTTACTTTTCAAGAATACAACTTATAAACTCCTAAAAGTAAATGAATAAAAATTTTAGTTTTGAAGCATTTCATTTATAGGAAAGCTAGAGGAGGGACAAGAAAACAAGTGAAATGGATTTTTTAATATTTTTTTGATGATGAGTTGGCCAGATGAGCTGGCCAACTTGAGATTCTTCATCATTGGCAATTAAAATTGAGGATCTTTAGAACTGGGAAATAATTATCGATTTTAGTAGCAAATTGATCATAAGAGATAAACGATTAGGAGTCTAAGGTTTAAACATGTTGCTCGGAATCATAAAAGGGATGTAAAAAAATCACAGTAATATTAAATCACGATTTAAAGAGGTGATGGGAATGTGGATGCACAGTAATCTAACACGCTAAAGCTGCGGATAAGAACTGTCTGAAATCGTCAAAAAACTGTAATACGATAAGCGGTCATTAAAACGGTATTTATACTTGGTAACGAATAAGTGGTTCAGACTCGTTGTAAGAATAGAATATATATAAGTCTTTTCCATTTCGTGGCCAACTCCGCTTTTCTACTTTCGAATCATCGACAAAAACCCAACCTTTGCCTGTACTTCGCAACATACTCGTAAAATGTCCATGCTGAATATTGTCACCATGGTGGAAAATTGCACTGAGAACTGTATAACTATCTTGATTAATCCGCACAGTTGTAGTCGGTATTGCTTTAATATTGCATTTTTTCTTCTTTATTTTACCATTTGTCATTTCAAAAATTAACAATTTGAGAACCACAATCGTTTCTAATGCGGATATATCTAACCTTTCTACTACGCCCGGTACATGACAAACCGTGCAGGACCGATCAGTACGTAACGATTTCCCTATGCTATGGTCGATCATATATTGTAGACCATAAGCCGCTTTTTGTAATTTGGGAACGATAAGTGAAATAATATTGTTTGAACGAATATTAGTTATTTTGGAACCACAGGTATCGCACGATGTGGTACAAGTTATTTGATGCTCAACAGCATTTCTCAGTACGCGTAATTTATTGCAAAGTGAAATGAAAAAGTCACTTGGATCTTGTTGACATTTATTCATGAATGGCTCACCAACGATTCCTCTTACTTCGAACACGTCAACATTTTCATCTTTACTCATGTATGCTTGGATAACAGACTTTATACTCAAGATTTTACTACGATCCATCAATATAGTTTCTCGAATGAAAGGACAGTGTATAATGCATTGGAGAGTTGAATTCGCATAGCACGATGAATTATCATTATTAGGAAGCCCTCTCACATGAATTGGAATAGGATCATTCTGAATCTTTTCTTCTGTTTGTTCTTGACATTCTAAAATTCTTGCTGGTACTGCCCAAACTTTATCGCATATCTTCACAGTACGCTATTTAGCAATGCTTAAGGCCATAAGATCAGGTCTATATAATTTTCGTAAACGATTATACTCAATTATAGCGTTTGAATTAGCTTTCACCGAAGCTGGATCATAATTGATGAGATGCAAACCTTCTATATTAGTGAGGCGTGATAAAGCAAAATAATTTTGCCCACAGATAAAGATAGAGTTTCCGGCTTCTACGATAGCATTTTTTAAACTGAGACCCTGACTTTTATGAATGGTCATGCCGTAACTCAGACATATAGGAAACTGCTTTCTAACAACGAATGCTCGATCCATAATTTCGAATTTAACGTTGGAACGTTCTAATGCGTATTCCAACCCCGATGACAATAAAACTTGAATAGTTTCAATATCACCACTTTTAATATCTCGCCCGAACGAAATAATTTTGCCAATTGTACCATTCACAAGACCCAAAGTTACATCAATATTTCGCCGAATCATTATTTGTGCTCCGATTTTTACGATAATGTTTTTAGCTAATCCAGCTGTCCTGGAGCTACCTTCATCATCGTCACATAAAGCTTTCGTTACTTTTTTTTTAACATAAGCTGGACAATCTATAGTATCTCTTGCCACAAGCCGTATCTCATCTGAAGCGATTCGCGTTAATATTGCTGAATTCAATGCATCACATTGATTACAGGTCGGAAGTAAACAAACAGTATCTGGAGGTAAATTACACATGTAATCACATAACTCGTATAAACGACCGTCAACTGTTTGTTCCTTGAACTGCAATTTTCGTGACTCTAAGATCTTTGTATCCGAATCTGTAATTACGCCTACACGAAGTCTAGACAACAAATCCCTATACGTATTATCGTCTTTTTGACGCATGTTTATTCTCAATTCGTCATAACAAAATAATTCTGACCACAAATCAAAAGATCCTATCGCTCCGATGTATTTTTCCGTCTTTTCAGTTGAAAACATAACGAAAGCTAGATCTTCATGTACAGGTGGAAGCTGCAACAAATCTCCGAATAGTAGTACATGTTTCTGACCGAACCAACCATTCTCAGAATCTTGGGTATTGAATATTTCCGCTAACCGCAAATTAATATACATCAAAGTCACGTTGGAAATCATAGATACTTTGTCAATTATTATCAAAGTCACATTTTTGAGTTCAGCTCGTAACAATTTAAGTACTTCATCGGAAAGCTCTCTATACTTTGCAGTGCGACCATGTTCAACGGATAATTGAAGAAATCGATGTATTGTCAAACCATCGATATTGAATGCAGCTATTCCTGTTGGAGCAGTTACTTCAGTATCTTTTTCAAGATGCTTCTTGATCCACGCTCTAATAGTTTTTATAAGAAAACTTTTTCCGGTTCCTCATTCTCCGCTTACGTAAAGTCGGATAAACTCTTGGTTCAAAGATACAGCATTTGTGACCTTGTCAAAGATACGTTTTTGATCTGTATTCAACTCTTCAACCATCTGCGTAACATTTTTAACATCGATCATGTTTGCGATATCTTGAACATCTCTCACAGCCTCTTCTACTTCAATCGGTACGCATTCTAATACATCATTATTATCTAAAGATTATTAGATAAAGATCATCTGCATTTTCATGGCTATCTTTCAATAATAATTTCTCAACGTCTTCATTCACATAGTGTATAGCTTCTTGAATTTCATCTATTTTATCGCGATATCGCAGCGCATCAGCAAGTTCCGTCTGTAATGACGAAAATGCCTCAGCATAAGTATCTTTATTGTTTTTGAGATCATCAATATTTCGCCATGCTTTGAATAATAATAGCAATGTATAATAATTATAATGATCAAATATTATTTAAATACATAGTTAACTATTTAAAATAATTAATTCCCGTTAAATAATTGAAACAGAAAAAAGTTCCAAGAACGGCCGATTAAAATCTTAAATGTTTGATTTCTCGGGATTGGCTGGACGGATTTTCTCGAACCAAGAACCATTGGAAAGATAAAAAATCGTAGAAAAATCCATTCTAATATGAAATTTATTCCTCAACCCATTCTTCCGTAAAAAACGATTTAAAATTTATGTGACGTCATAAAACGCCTATTTTACTGTATAGAAGAGTACGGCAGGGCTCGCGCTACGCTTTCTTTTTAATACGTGGCGTCGAGCCACTGCCACGTCTCTTGATCATTCTAACATAATAAAAGTAGAATATACAACAATTTGAAACTCAAAATGTTAAAATAAAATGAAATGAAACCTCGGAAATCCTCAAAGAAATTAGGGAGATCGTTCATCCCTTTCTACTTGAAAAAAAAAACATTTAAATAATAATTTGCAAATCGTAATGTATTTTTTGGAAGAAAATCTGTATAAACGAACGAAATGAGAATGAAATAAAATTCGATGACGGGAAAGAAATTCTGCTTACGTTTTTTCTTTTACTCATTCAACAACGATAATAATCGTCAAATTTGTAAAACCGCTCCCAAATTGATCGAAATCCTATGGATCCATCCAGCCCTAAATAACTAAAAAAGAATCCTCTTTGAAACATCACTGTGGAGAACGCTACGGCAATGAATAAGGGTGCCATTGAATATCAGCAACCTTTAATTCATAAGACTTTTGGCCAATCCCTCAAGGGAATCTCTGCGAGACTCTTGGTCAATCCCTTAAAAAAGTCTCGGTGAGACTCTTGGGCAATCCCTTGAAAATATCTCAGCGAGACTCTCAAACCTTGAGATCAAACTTTTAAAGAAAACTTTTAAAGATGTCTCGACGAAACTCTGGGTCAATCTCTTAACGCAATCTCGGTAATACATTTAGTCAATCCCTCAAAAAAGTCTCACCGGGACTCTTAGTCAATCCCTTAAAAATGTCTCGCTGAGACTCTTGGTCAATCCCGTAAAAAAATGGCGATGAGACTCCAGGTCAATTCCTTCAAAAAGTCTAGGAGAGACTCTTGGTCAATCCCTTGAAAAGAACTCGACAAGACTCATGATCCCTTAACCCTTTCGCAGTGATGGACCCCTATAGGGGCACAAAAAAGTCGTGCCACTTTTGTGTCATGATACCTATAGGGGCATCTAAAAAAAACATATCTCTATTGCATCGATTTGATTGATTTTTGGTACTCCAAGGTTTTTGAGGTCGCTAAATCCGAATCTGAAGTCAGATTTCCAAAATTCAAAATGGCGGATCCAATATGGTGGATTAAAAACACAAAATTTTATTTTTTTGAAATTAAAACTGACATCCAGGGGGTTTTGAGGTCTTTGAATCCGAATCTGGACTGAGATGTTTTAAATTCAAAATGGCAGATCCAATATGGCGGATTGTAAAAACAAAATTTCATTTTTTTGAAATGAAAGCTGACAATTAGGGGTTTTTAGGGTCGCTGAATCTGAATCTGAAGTCAGATTATTTTAATTCAAAATGGCGGATCCAATATGGCGGATCAAAAAAAGAATATTTCATTTTTTTGAAATGAAATCTGACAATCAGGGGTTTTTAGGGCCGCCGAATCCAAATTTGAAATCCAATTATGGGAATTCAAAATGGCGGATCCAATGTGGTGGATCAAAAAACAAATTTCATTTGTTTGCAATGTACGATGATACTCGGGCGAGGGGCTATTCATTTTTGAAGTCACTGTGTCAATCTAGAATGAAATCATGCTGGAAATCACTCGAAATCGGTTGAAGTCGAGTTAAATCAATTAAATGTGAAATCATATGCAATCAGTGAATTCACATGCAGTCATAAAATCAGCAAATGGATGGAAAGGCGACAAATTCCCTGCAAAAAAAAAATGCGAAAACGAAACATGATACGGCGAATTTTTTTATTTCAGGACTCGAGAGTCCTGAGTGCCTATATTTCGGCCTATACCTTCCCATGCGCATTCTTGTACATTATACAACATTGTATGCATTTTCCTGAATTTTTGCGATTTCCTGAGAATCTCCCATCTCGACGTTCGTCTTCGTCTCGGTCTTATTCGCAGTCGACTGGAGTCGATTAGTTTAGCCCGAGGTTTAATCCGGTAGTTTTTCACTAACGCGAACAGTTTAACGTGATACGGTGAACCCTCGAGACGAGAAAATGTGCGATGCGGATATGTTGGAAGGCGAACCATTTTGGGAAGTGGTGAGAAGTGAGACTGGAATCAATTTACCGATACACGTGAAAAAAATGCTGCATTTTAATGGATTGGATCATCCAGTCGCTTTTGGGGGGATTTCACCAAAAACTATTGATGAAGTGGAGACCTACGCAAGAGATGTTTTGAAGGAGATCTTAGATCCAAATGAAGATTTGCAGCTTTGTTACGGTCTTTATCATAAAAAACCGGAAAAATTTCAATTCAATACTGGAGAGCGCACGATGATATTGAAACTTGTTCAGTTATTGGCCAATAAATCCCTCGATTTTTGGAGACCCAAAAAAGAAAAAATTCTTACAATCAGGCAAGAGAGTGTGGGGAGAACGGGGGCACAAAAATTAGCGACATTAACGATGTCCGGTCATGATAATATTGAGATCGAACGCAAAACACTTATAAATAAAACAAAAAATGCGGTGAATAGATTTTGCGAAAAAGAGAATATCCAGGAACAAGGAGACGTGCGACGAATATCGGTTAAGGTATTCCTTTCACGAACTCGAATATTTGACAATTCACGGATTTTTTTGTACATAAAAGTAAAAGCACATCCCAGTCCACTGGAAAAATATCGAGTCAGGTTACCGAACCTTTAGAAAAGAATTATAACTTTGAAAATCGTCTAATTTACATGACACTTTATGGAGATGACCTGTTGCTCACATTTCTATTTAATAATTCATATATTAAATAATGATAGATGATTGATATAAACTGTCTTGCGGTAAATTACATTCTAAAGATTCCGTAGCAACGATAAAAACAGAGAGTCACCGGACGTTTGAAGAAAATATTCACGATAGAACTTGAAAGAATGTGATCAGCAGACGATTTTTCGTAGCCATGACGTTCAAGAGGTTATGTTATCTTCGGCAGTTTTTACAATATTTTTAACGCTATTCTTGTTTTTGCCCGTTACAAATTGGCTCACATTTTTACCAATGTCACTGCGTACTTTATACGTATTTTCAATCATATTTCACTATTTTTTTAACCAAATACAAGAAGTCCAGCTTTTCTCTTTGACAGTGCAGTTGTTGACATTTGTAGCTCTCCAAAAAACATCAAAAAGTTTCATAATTTATACAATTAAGCTGAAATTTTCGATTTATGTTTACAGTTCGGACTAATAATTGGTTATAACTTTTTTAAACAAAATTCAGCCTAATTTATGAACAAATGTGGAGTGCCCTGCTTATGCGCCCAAAAAATACGGCCCTCCGCGAAAGGAATACCTTAATGACTTATCTGTCGTTGTTAAAGTGGACGAACAGTATGAGGGAGAGAATTTACCTCAATCGCTGTCGTACCGAGCAAAAATCAAGTGCGTTTTTTGTGAGTCTCATACAGAGTTGTCAAAAGTTTCAGCTACTATGAAAAATAGTAGTCATTGGGTCGTAACAAACTATGAGAGACACTTGAAATCTTGTTGTAATAAGAAGAGAAAAAATTCAGTTGCCAGAGATGCATCCCAATCCATACTCGCACAACTTACTAAAAGATTGAAAAGGAACGCTCAGTCCGAAGAAATGCCAACAACGTCAAAGTCATCGGGGTCCCGATTCACAGGTATTTTTACGTATTTTTATTCACTAATTCAGTCAAATTTTAATCGACTCTTGCCTTTGATCACAAGTAATAATAACAATAATTGGTTGTTATTATGGCACGATGACAATGACTAATTATTATTTCGAAAATATTTATTATAAGTTTCAACAATAATTTTTTTACATTTTTTGCATACTTTTACGATACGTTTTTTAGGGTCGGATAAAAATTACGGTTTTTATAAACAAATTAAAGTAGTTTTTTTAATAAATTTTTTTTATATTTCTTTAAACTGCTTCCATTTTGTGAAAAATCAATATTTAACAATAACTTTACCGCCTTAGATAATATATTTAAGAAGCTACAGTTCAAATTTTAAGTCGATCGGATAAAAATTGCACGAGTTATGCTGCCCACTAGTGTGAAAAACATACTTTCGAGACAAACGCTTTATGACAGTATTTTGTATTTTTTAATGCAAAAAAATAGGTATATACCTTAATGTGTACTTAATGCAGCCCTGAAATGAATTTGTGATCACTTTGTTAGTAGAGCAAAAAAGAATCCCTAAGAATGTCTCCATTTTTCGAGCTCCAGAGGGGTCTAACCCCTCAAAAAAAGACCATTGAATCCTAAAAAAATTAAAGATATTTTTTTATATAAATTTCAGAACTAGAGAAATGCACAGAAATGGAAAAGGCTCAGCAATTCCCTTCCACAAGTAATTTTATTATTCAAATAAGTCGAAAAAGGAAGAAAAATTTCAATGCGAAAAATGACGTAATAAATCAACAATAATTTAATTTTTTTTCTTTAATTTTTACATTTTTTGAATTCTAGTATTGAGCGAGGTTCAAGAGGTTCCACAGATGAAATACAACCAACCAGCTCCGTCAAAATTTCCAATCGCAGCATCACTGAAGCGTTTGATTGACTCGACATTTCAACCAGTCTATGAGTCGATTGATGAATCGTCAACTCAGTCACAGGCTGAATTACCGACCTCAGAATCTGTTGATTCGCATTTGCAACATTCTACGTCGTTTTCATCGACCCTCAGACAATCATTAAATCTAATGAACAATTATGAGTCGGGGGAAGATTGAATCAGGACAATTGCTGAACAAATTCTCCTGGGAAAATAAATAAAAGTGTCCAAAAGCGTGACAATTCCCGGAGAACTCGTAATCGCAAAAAGCTACATGCAACAATTGCCAAAAATCAGTCAGTGATTACGAGTTATTTTCCTATTTTTGATGAAGTACAAAGGCTCATACTCGAAAATAAAAAATTAAGTGAAATCGT
Source organism: Rhimphoctona megacephalus (assembly GCA_963989365.1). Taxonomy (NCBI): domain Eukaryota; kingdom Metazoa; phylum Arthropoda; class Insecta; order Hymenoptera; family Ichneumonidae; genus Rhimphoctona; species Rhimphoctona megacephalus. The sequence continues at coordinate 24,098,221 of OZ022418.1, read as the reverse complement.
CACATCTTTCATTACAAATCGAAATGATAAACCGGGAGAGATACCGTTGAAAGAAGACAATTATAATTTTTTAAAAAATCTTCAGCAAGTTGCAACTCAAAAATGTCACGGTAGAGGAAATCAAAAGTATGATGAAGGTTTTAAACTATTTTGCTCGTATTTATTCACTATTGGTGGGAGATTGATGTATGAAACGTTATATGCAAATTCACCTCTTCCTTCTTTAAGTACTATCAGTCGAGTAATTGATGACTGCTCTTGTCACGTAAATGAGGGTATTTGTAGAGTGAAAGACTTGAAAAAATTGTTATTTTTAAGATATTTGCCAATGACTGTATTTTTGAGTTAGGATGCGACGCGGGTTACTGGTCGTATCCAATACGATTCTAAATCAAATCAATTAGTGGGATTTGTCTAACGGTAAATTTGCTGCCACGCCAGCAGGCGCAATAGAACAATCATTCGAGACAGGGCAGGCTGCAAGCTTGATATACGCAATTATGGCTCAGCCTTTTCAGGACAATGCACCCACTTTTTGCCTATTGTTGTTTGGCAGTGATAATAAATTTTATTATCATGATGTACGTGCTAGATGGCGATTTATTATCCGAGAATTGAATAACGAAGGTATTTCTGTATTTGGCGTGTCATCGGACGGAGATCCTCGACTTTTGAAGGCGATGAAACTTGAATGCAAACTAGGAATTGAGCAAAATACTGTAGCTTTATCGGAAACTCATTTGCCATTTTTTCACGCTTTACTTGAACCAGAGATTATTACTCTACAAGATACTGTACATATTGGAGCAAAAATGCGCGTGAGATATTTGAAACATTCAATGATATTACCGATGGGGAGATATTTGATTTCATCGACTCACTTACAAATTTTAATGTCGAAAGACAAACACTGTTTAAATTCTAAAGACTTATCATTAAAGGACAAAATGAATTATAAGTCTGTAGAAAAAATAAGTGACCCGAAAATAACGGATTTATTGCACGAACACGTCCCTGAAAGTGATGCGACAATTTTATATTTGCGAGTCATTAATTTATTCACCAGTGCATTCCTGAAAAAAGATCTGGGACCTTTAGAGAGAGTTTGTAACGTGTGGTTTTGCGTTTTTATTTTAAGATTTTGGAGGTATTGGCTGCAAAAAACTCCTCACTATTCAATGACAGACAATTTTGTATCTCTAAACACGTACATTTGCATGGAAATAAATGCTCATAATTTAATCAGTTGCATTTTGAAATTGAAAAAGTTTTTCAACAAGGGTCTCTGTTCTTCAGATCAACTTGTGACTTGGATTTTTGGGAGTCAAGCATGCGAGAGTTTTTTTCGTAGATTACGTTCAATGAGCAGTACTTTTTCTACAATTGTCAATTGCTCACTTCTCGACACGATCCACAGGTTAAAGAGAATTCAATTACAGAAAGATATTTCATCCGGAAATTTAAATGGAACAACTAATAAATTTGACTATCCACGATTAGCTGGAACAAAGTTGAGAGCAGTGTAAGAGTTTGAACTCCCAAACATCCATGAAATTGTAGAAAAGATCGAAATTGCTAAGAAAGATGCTTTCGATGCTGTTCAGAAGATGGGCATGGAGTTGGAGATTGCTGATTGTTTAAAAGTTAATATTAAATCGATAAAAACTGATGAATTATTCGTTAAAGACTTGGAAGAAAATGATTATGTTGAGTTTGAAAAAGTTCAAGAATTGCAAAATGCGGAACATATTTCTAACTCAATAGAGGAATGTACAGAATTAGTACGAGATTTGACTGTCCTTTCCAGTGTTGAAGGACCCCTAGAATTACGATGTGTGAATAAAGACAAAACTAGTCTGTCCCCTGAAAGCCCATTCACTGTCGTTACACATCAATCAGGCACAACGTCTGTGATACGTAAGTCTTCCCTGTGCTGGCTTTTCAAGAAAGGCCATTCTGAATTGAGCGCAGATAGGCTAGAAAGAGTTAAAGAAGCAGAATTGATGAATTATATTGAAAAAAAAGAATTTTAAGTCAAAGGAAGAAGTAAGTGCCTTTATTACAGTATGTGATGAAATAAATATAGGCGATTGGTGTCTATTTAAGGAAAAAAATTATAAAACTTGTTTGCTAGGGTTAGTATTGAGTTTTGTTTATTTGGAGGGGAAAACCTTGAAAACTCGAGAATTTTTCGGATCATATGCTCGCGTAAAAAACAATTTAAAGAAAATAGGTGTACTTTGTACCTGGTACATTTTAAACGGGTGGGGGTAAAATTTTCGAATGACGAAATTTCGAACAGCGAAAATAGCGAATTTTAACATACAATTATATATATATATATATCGATAACTGTATGTTAAAATTCGCTATTTTAGCTGTTCGAAATTTCGTCATTCGAAAATTTTACCCCCACCCTTTTAAACAAAAAAACGAAGATTCTCGAGTTGCAGCCGATGACTTCTCATGGTTATATATCGATTGGTCAATATCGTCAAACAGTTTCCTCTCCAGTCATGTCCAAAGAGGGTTTGCAAGTTGACGAAAAAATTTATAAGCAAATTGAAAAATACTTCTAGTTTTTAAATATATTTCTCTGTTCTGTATTTTTCTAAATAAATATATGATTTTGACCGATACGATTTATCGTGAAAAATTACATGACCTGTTTGACCTATTTTGTGGCATTTTGAAGAGGGTGTGGTGACCGAAATTAAAATGCACCCTATTTTCCCTGCCCTATTGCAAGGATAAGTGAAATCACTTGAAATCACGTTGAAATCACAGAATTATATGAAATCGCGAAATCACCAAAAAATTCTCATGAAATAACTTGAAATTAACGATTTCAAGAAATGATTAAAAATCGTCCTGAAATCATGTGAAATCAGCAATCACTGTGTCACTAAATTTAGTAGTGAATAGCCCCTGACCGTGTGATATTTCGATATATTGTTTAATTCGTAATTGAATTTTTTCTCATACAATATAAAACTGATGAAAATATGAACAGCTACAATAGATATGGATGTACGTTAGCAAAGCCGAGGGTACAGCTATATGATCTTTTTAAATTATTTGTATGAACATGAAATTTAAAAAAAATTATCTTTTCTATTCATTCATCTTTTTTATGTATTTTTTTTTATATTAAATTTCAAAGGATTTAATTTGGTAATTATGCAGTTTGAATACTTTTCCGAAAAAGGACGGGAAATTTTTTTTTCTCCATGAAGTTGTTTGTTCCATTATAGTAAGTGATATTCCGTCGGGGAGGCTAACATTTTCCATTAATTCCATAAGTTACTGGGTTTTGAAGTTCCTGGAAACACGTGATAAAATAGGGCATTTTCAAACATTTCGACGCCTACGTTGGGGATGGAAAGTGGGGGGATTTACAAAAGAAGCTTTTCTGAAAACGATTTCATGCACACACACCGAGATACCTCAAACCCACCCTACTATTCCACATGCGTCCTACGGTTCCACGCATGCACACGGAGATGCCCCAAACCCACCCTACTACTTTATATGCGTCCTACGGTTCCACGCGCACACACCCCGGGATGTCCCAAATCCACCCTACTATTCCACACGCACCCTATACAATTTCATAAATCATCCATAAATCATCATTCTATAAAAAATCAGAATTTAGACGTTTTGGGTAATTTTTTGTTTATAAAAAGTAAATTAATAAGGAAAGTCAGCCGCCCTCGATGAAATATCATTAGTTGTGGCTAATTCAAGCAGCCCATGGCAAAAAAAAACTTTTCCATCGTTTTTCGGAAAAGTACTCAAACTGTATAATTACCTTTAAATTTTTCAAGTGGAACAGGATGTGTAGTCTTTAGTGGGTAAGAATTCCACACACTTGCCTCTCTCTCTCTCTCCCTCTCCCTCTCCCCCTCTCTCGCTCACCCTCACCCTATCTCACTCTCTCTCTGTCGTGCCTCTCTCTGTGCCTGTGTCGTGTATTGGTTTTTCTGTATTGTGTGCATGTGTATGTGTGTGTAGGTGTATGTGTGTGTGTGTTTTAATTTAAAACTATTTAAAAATTTTAATTGCAAAAATTGGAATTGCAAAAGTTGTAATTGTACGTGTGCGAGTGCGACTGTTTCTGTGTACATGTGCGAGGGCACCTGTAGCTGTGTGATCGTTTCTGTGTCCGTCTGCGAGTGTGTCTGTAGCTGTGTGGCTGTATCTGTGTACGTGTGTGAGTATGTCTGTAGTTGTGTGGCTGTATCTGTGTGCGTGTGTGAGTGCGTCTGCAGCTGTGTGGCTGTTTCTGTGTATGCGTGTGAGTGTGTCTGAGTTGTGGGGCTGTATTTATGTACGTGTGCTTTGTTTTTTATATGTGTGTATGTGTATGTATGTGTATGCCTTTTAATTGAAAACTATTAAAAAATTGTAATTGTGTCCGTGTGCGAGTGTGTCTGTAGCTGTGTGACTGTTTCTGTGTACGTCTGCGAGTATGTCTGTAGCTGTGTGGCTGTATCTGTGTATGTGTGTGCGTGTGTCTGTAGCTGTGACGCTGTTTCTGTGTACGTGTGCGAGTGTGTCTATATTTGTGTCTAATTGAGTAGGTCTGTATTTGAGTGTATGCATCTGTGTCTGTATTTGTGTCTATGCATTTGTGTGTTTTTGTATGCCAATGTGACTTTTTCCGTGTTTGTGTACCTGTGTTGTGTATCTGTGTTTTTGTGTTGTGTGTATGTGTATGTGTGTGTTTAGTTTAGAAAATTAAAAAATTGTAATTGCGTCTTTCGGGGGGCTCCGCCCCCGAACCCCGTGGCGGGGGGGGGGGCTCCGCTGCCTCACCCCCCGCCGGGGGCGCTGCCCCCGGATCCCCGCGGGGAGCTTCGCTTCCTGTAACCCCCCTAGCCCGGGTTTGAATAGTATATGTGTCTATTCGATGCTACACCTTATTGTACTGTATTACGGATAGAGAGAGACGTTGCTCACATGGAGGGGGATCGGAAAGTAGACATATATATATTGTGGAAGAAAATTTCCTAAATAAATTGGTGACACCGTTCCGCACGGTTCCCAGTTCGCGTATTTCCGCGGGACGTAGCGCAACAAAAACTATACCATCGGAAGGGTATTGACCACATTATATTGCGGAAGTTTCATTTTTTTGATAAGTCGAACGTTCTTCCAATGGTGACGACGTAAAGTTCAAAAGTGAGAAGAAATCGCCCAATCTCGAGTAAAGATACACCGCACGTCTTGCCTTTGCCGTTTGAACACTTTCTTTTTCATACGTGGCGTCAAGACGCTGCCGCGTCTCTAGATCTAGATAGAATAACTAATGTCAGATAAAAAAAATCATACGGTGATGTCGAAGAAATAACGATAATACGGAGAATAGTTAAAAATCGCCCAATCTCGTGTAAAGATACACTGCACGTCTTGCCTTTGCCGTTTAAAAACTATCTTTTTAATACTTGGCGTCAAGACGCTGCCGCGTCTCTAGATAAAAAAGAACCCGAGAGCGAGGGAGATACTCAAAAGTGTTCGTCGAGTCCATTATCGCGATAATGCTCACTTTTATTTTATTCTCGATCGTCATTAGTCTGCTGGCATTAATCATCGAGTTGAGAGTACGAAAATCTAGATTCTTGCCACCTGGTAATTATTAACAAAATAACTGTCATCCACATTTAACAAATTGAAGTGTGTTTAAGGATACAGTGATTTTCACTTGAAGTTTTTTTAAATCTTACCTAGAAAACTAATTTTTGTTGAAAGTATTTCTAATATTACATTTTTTTAAATTCTGTAGATTTTTTAAATCCTCCGTTTATATTCTCCGAATAAAAAATGTTGGTTGTTTTCATAATTCCTGAATATTCAAATAATCAAGAGTGTGATTTCTGAATTCTATTAAATATGACATAAAAGTTGTTTATTTAGGAATTTCGTGATTAAAATTAAAAGCATAGTGTGATGGTATCGTAATTTGTGATTTAAACATTTTTTTATTTGTGAAATATATAAGATTGAAGTAAATTAATTAGCAAATGGAATATATATGCGTTAATTAAATGATTACAAAATAAAACTATTTATTAACGAAAAAAATAGTCAAATTGTGCATTAATATTCTTGATCGAAATCCTTTAAGATTTTCCCAAATTCGAAATACGCATTTTTTAGGACCATTTCAATGGCCCTTCATCGGAAACCTTCGTTTATTTCGAAAACTATGTCGTCAATATCGTGGACAACATAATGCAATCGTCGAACTCTCTCGACGTTATTCAAGCAATATTGTATCGGTTCGTCTTGGCAGATCAAATATGATAGTTGTATCTGGTTACAAAGAGATCCATAAGATCCTCGTTTCCGAAGAATTCGACGGTAGACCGTGGAACGAATTTATCAAATTGAGAAACATGGGACTCAAAAAAGGTAGGGAGAAAATTTATAGTTCTCCTATTTAACGAAAACAAAATTAGAAAACCATTATTTTTTTTCAACAAAATCATATTCCTGTCAAAACTAGCATTTTTTAAATAGTTTCCTTTTTTCGACAAAAAAAGTTGTTCACTAGAAGAAAATACTAAATTGATTTTGCTATGAGTATTTATAATTAATATTCGGACTTTGTCAAATAAACAAGAAAAAAAATGAAATCAAATCGCAACGAATTAATATTTAAAATGTCAATATTGTCCCTGAGGACCCTGAAAATACCAAACTTGACAATGATATTTCGAATATTCGGTGTATCAATTGGATGAACAAATTTCCCAGGCGTTATGTTAGCGGACGGTCCCGAGTGGAAAGAAGTTCGAGGTTGGCTCGTTAGATCATTGCGACGAGTAGGATTTGGACGTGCCGAGATGTCAGCCTACTTACATGAAGAATTGCAAATAATGCTCAAGAGCGTGAAAAATGGAGGCGTTCTTTGTCTGAAATCTCTCATATCACCAGCTATGTTTAATGTCATTTGGAGGTTGGCTACTGGGAAAAGAATATCGAACCAGAAGAAGTAATTATCATACTAATCATTTTTGCAATGATTAGTTACGTGACAGAGTAAATCAAATCACTTTTACTGAATCAGTTTTCAAGCACTAATTTATATGAGTCTAATTAACTGAATAACTACGCCCATTGAAAACAAATTTTTTTCAACTATACGAACAATATCATGATGGAAAAGTTTAGGTTTATAAATTATTTTATACATGAGATTAATTCTAATCACTATTGAAGTTTCCAGACGATCGATCATTTTCAATTCGAGATAATGACTACTTAGTTAATCTAATATTTTTCACACGTGTCAACAATGAGTTGCTTTTTAAGTGAATCTTAAAAATAAAATCACTATACGGACGTACTGTTGAAATTTTGTAACGATGAATCGTCTACTTCTCAGAATATCGTGATTTAAAATCGACTATTAATTTTTAAACCTAATTTTATTACATGAGCCTAACTAAATAATTACTAGACATGACAGTGTTAATTCAACAACGACAAATGTATTTGCGTAACCCTCAAAAAGTTGTAATTCATCATTTTTTCGCTCATAACAGTAAACAATGACGCTTGGATAAAATTAAATTATTATTTGTGAAACTTTCTACAAGAATGTTCAAAAAATTAATTGTTTCAAATAATTAAATATTATCGTTGACATATTAATAATTATATACGAAAATCTAAATGTTTCGATCCCTTCCTTCACTATGAATTATGGTAAATGTGACATCTGTATCAATTTACTCAGACTCCAGCATTTCCTTGAACTAGTGGCACGACGGGACGAGGCATTCGACATGACTGGAGGAATGTTGTCATTATTTCCTTGGATCCGTTACATAGCCCCCGAAGCTTCTGGTTACAAACTTCTTGTAACATTGAACGACGAGTTAAAGAGTTTTTTGATGGTAAATTTTTATCAGAGTTCATTATTTTTGAATTACGAGAAAATGACGAATTTTCAATATCTCAGTTTCGTCAATTTTTTATACATTCGATAGGAAGAGATTGAGGAACACAAAAAGAATTATTCACCTGGACAAATCGGTGGAGATTTGATATACTTATTTCTGGAGGAAATGTATAACGGAAAAAAAGAAACTTCAATATATAATGGTAATTAATATTTATTCCATAATTAATCAATCAATTAATATCGATATCAATAATAAAAGTGAATAAATAAAAAACGATTAATTATTGAAATTTTCAGAGGATCAATTGTTTATTATCCTGTTGGATTTGTTTACCGCTGGTTTAGTGACAACAGCAACAACCCTCGATTTTCTGTTTCTTCGTATGATAGCTCATCAAGAAATTCAGCGTCGATTGCACGAAGAGCTTGATCTTGTTATCGGACGTGATCGTCCTCCGGAACTCAACGATAGACCAAAGTAGGGGAAGGCCGGGCAAAGAGGAACACCCGGGCAAAGCGGAACACCCCCCCGAAAAAAGTGAAATTTCTATTTTCAGTGGAAAACTGAAAAATTCGATCATTCGATAATAAAAAGTAGTATTCACTGAAACGACTGATATTTCTAACATAAAAATTAAAATATATTTATTAATAAAAAAATGAATATTCAACGAAAATTTGTATGATCAAAAATTTATTTTGCTGCAAAACGGAGATGTGAATATTTCACTAGTATAAGAACATTACTAACGGTGCTGTAAACATGTTTGAAAATTATTAATTGTTCATTAGACTGATGCAAAATGTTTTATTTTTTTTATTTTCTTGCTCGTGCTCGTGTTTTCTTTGGATATGAAAGGAAAAAAAATCTGTTTAAAAATGAGCTCAATACGGCTCAATATTTAGAGGTGACTCTCTTGACTTTTATTGATGTTTTAATTTTTTTTATGTTTTATTTTAACTTTCTTGCTCCCTTTCGTACATGTTTTTTTTAGATATTGATGAAAAACAAGTTCTGTTAAAAAATAAGCTCAATTGCTCTATTTTCAGAGGTGTCTCACCCAACTTTTATTTTTATTTTTTCAATCGCACGATTTTTAGATTTTTTATTTTCGGGCAAAAAGGTTTTCCTTTAGAGATTGATCGTATAAAAATTCTGGCGAAAAAAATTATCTTAATTCGTCAATTTTCACAGGTGTCTGTATCGACTGTAATATGATTATTTGATGCCATTTTTGAGACTATTTTATGGGCATCCTCCCACAAAATCTATTGAAAAACACAACATTTTTTTTGAATTTTTGTCATAAAAAAAATGCACGACATATTCCGTCATCATCTTTACAACGCAAAAAAAAAAAAAAATACGTAACTCGAGAGACGACGACTCGACAAATCTGACGTAAAAGTACCAAGAAAAAAGTTGAACCATTTGAGGATGGTTATCGCAAAAAGAAGCATAAACGAAAAAAAATTTCCACAATTTTTAACAATGGTTTAAAAATAGAGTTGCGAAAATCCCGGACTTTTTACGTTCGTTTGTTTATAAAAAAAATTGATGAACAAAAATTAATTATTTGGGACAGAGCTATAGCGAGACTAATGACAGGGAGAATATCGAAGAAAAAAATCGATTACTTCAAAAAATTTGATGGGAGGGTACCCTCAAATGAAATTATTATGAGTAAATAAATAAATAAATAAAAGTCATAATGGGCATCTCCAAAATCTTAAGAATTAAGCTCATTTGTTAACGGGACTGTTATTTCAGCAATACTGGTAGAAAACAGGTTAGGTCGCATGAAAATTATTTATAATTATTTTTCAACAGAATTTTTCTTTCATCGATATCGAAAGAAAACATGAGAGGAAGCAAAGAAGTTAAAAAAATGGTGTTTTTAAATAAAAAATATTTCTAAACAATTAAAACATCAATAAAAGTTGAAAGAGTCGCCTCTAAATATTGAGCAATTGAGCTCATTTTTTATCAGAGATTTTTTTCATCAATATCCAAAGAAGACACGAGTAGGAGCAAGAAGATAAAAGAAAAACATTTTGCATCAGTCTAATGAACAATTAATAATATTCAAACATGTTTACAGCATTGTTAGTAATTTTCTTATGCTCGTCAGACATTCACATCTCCATTTTGCAGCAAAAGAAATGTTTGTTCAAACAAATTTTCGTTGAATATTTATTTTTTTATTAATAAATATATTTTCATTTTTATGTTAGAAATATCAGTCGTTTCAGTGAATGTTACTTTTTCAACGCATGTCCCGAGTCAAATGATCGAATTCTTCAGTTTTCCACTGAAAAAAGAAATTTCACTTTTTTCGGGGGGGTGTTCCGCTTTGCCCGGGTGTTCCACTTTGCCCGGCCCTCCCCTATATATTTCAGATCAATATCAATAGAAAACTTTTTTTTTCAGTGACGAAAAAAAATCACAAGTTAATGTTTATTTTGAAGACTGCCATACACTGAAGCTGTACTCACCGAATCTCAACGTATGCAGATAATTTTACCGATACTTCCACCCCGACGCGCAACACGCGAATCTAACATCGGAGGTTACAGAATACCTCAGGAATCTTATCTACTTCTTAACGTCTGGAGTATTCATATGAATCCGGAATATTATCCGAATCCAGAATCTTTCGAGCCAGATAGATTTTTCAAAAATGATTCATACGTTCCTGATGAAAAACTCATATTCTTCGGCAGAGGTAAAACAAAAAGTATTTTATTTTTGAACAGTAATTAACCCATTGAACCATGGTGGGACTTACGTTGCGCTACCTCTTTTTTACAGTTTTTTGATTATTTAACTCCTTTTGCCGCAACAAATACCAGATTTTCGTTTGTACATTGTCTATAGGACATTCATGAATGTACGAAAAATATGTGCATTTATTATTTTTTAATTGCATAAATATCGTGTATAAACGAATAGTTAAAATTCGTACTTTTTCATGAAAAAATGCATTTCTTACAACCAATGGCAACTATCTCACAATCTCAATAAACTCCAAAGAATTTTTAATAATTTTTCAAAATTTTCCGGTGTTTAGTTAATTAAATTTTAGTCAAGTACGTTTCTGTACTAGATTCAAATTAACAATAGTATTAATCGATAGTATTAATCGAAAAATTTCGTTGATTTTCGAATTTTTAGTTCCGTTTCGTAATCAGCGAACTCAAAAACTCATGCATGCAAACTTTCAAGTAAATCGTACGTGATGAAAAATTGTATGCCTCAAAGGATTAATGAAAGTTTTTTCCTGGTGGATGTTCATTAAGCATGATCGAATTAATCAATCCTTAGTAACCACTCTTCAGTAAAATCTCATAAAAATTACACTTGGTCAAATAGACTACACATGATCTGATAAAAGTCTAAAAGTTCGCTAACATACTTCGGACATTTAAAAAAATATAAGGAAATGTATTATACATCAAACACATTATAACGTGATTGAAAAAAATGGTGGGTTAAAAATCCGGCAAAATTACTTTTTATCGAAAAAACATGGGTAAATGTTTAATTTTCAATTTTTTTTTAGGCAAAATTGGCTGGTATCATAATTTGTTAGTGTTGTCATTTTTATAGAATGCCATTTAGGGATAAAGTGAATAATTAAAAAATATATATTTCACTAAGATTTACATAAAGAAAAAACTACACATTTCTGTTAAAAAATAGTAAACATTCTGAGGTAAAACCAAAAAGTTTCATTATTTATTAATCGACTTTATTCATTCAATTGAACTTCTTCTTTCATCTTCGAACTGTTAATTAAAACTTCACAGAGAAGAATGGAAAGGCATTACGCTTTTGACTATTAGCTCAAAGACAGTCAAGTACAATTACATCATAAGAGAATGACAATTATATAAGGTAATAAAAAAAAAAAAAATTAAAAAGATGAAAAAATTGTTTGTTTCAGGCCACAGAAGATGTCCTGCCGAGGCAGACGCGAAATCAGCTTTCTTTTTATTCTTCGTCGGTATTATGCAACGCTTTCAATTATTACCAAAACCGGGACAAGGACCACCGGACATTGAACCCGCGCTTGGTCTCACAATATCACCAAAACCATACGAGAGTCTACTCGTTCCTCGACAACGAATCTGCAATTCTAGCTATACATTCAACCCCAATGTTCATAATTAATGTGGAAAGATGAAGCCAGGGCAGATAAATAGTTGAATTAATAAACTTATTTCAATGAAGAATTCTACCAATTTATATCGAGCAATTATTAAACATTGATTAGAAAAATTCAATTTGCTGGATTTATTTTTTTGAATTTGCTTTCGATTGTTCCTGCGTATACCTTTGCGAGTTTTTACGACCCCGTCCCATCACTTTAGCCCCACTTCTCCGCCACTTTGCTAAGTTCTTTGTTACTGTGAGACCCTCAAGAGTGTTGTCCACAGCCAGTCTTTCCTAATGCACTACTGTATCGCATTTGCACGGGGGCCAAGGGAAACTATGGAAAACCCTGCCGATACAGGCGACTATATTTTTAGTGAGTTCCAGTTGGTTAGCACCATCGAAAACTCAGAAAAACTGCTTCTTCCTCAGCGATTGATGGGCGAGCCGGTGCATGGCTAAACGGTCACCCAGCCAAGTATTGGCCTCGCCCGGGGCTGCTTAACTTGAGAAATCGCCGAAGCCCCGCACCGACCGCGCAGCTATCACTGTCAGTTCAATTTGCGGGATTTATTTCATTAGTAAATATTTTAAGTTTTTATAATGAACCCTCGGTTCCTACATGACTTGTTTCTACCCCACCGTTCCTACATGAGGACGATTTGTCCCCGGCTACTTTGCGTGCTCATAACTCGGTGTAGAATCAATATTTTTAAAGAACTTTTTTTTTAAACAATAGTATGAATCCTGACTAATCGAATGATGAAGGCTCAATGCAAAAAAACGATTAGTTTCCCCGTAGTTTACGTTCAACGGGGGAAAGTCATATAAACATACGTTTTTTCAAGATTTTTTATAAAGAAATGGAATAGTTTATTGAATAAAGCATATCTCAAGATATACGATGTAAGGTTTATTGACAAATTTTTTTAGACTAAAATATTTAAAAATAGCGGCGCCACAGCTGCTAAAAGCAGGTGTGCGCCGTACAGCCTACAGGTCTCAAATCTCAACTAAAATCATAAAATCAAATTTTTATTGTAAAAATGCATTAATACGCTTTGCATGACGGAGAGAATAAAATTAAAAATTTAGGACCATTTTGAAAAAAAATCACTTAATTTTGTATTTTTGTGAATGGTCCTAAATTTTTTATTTTTTTTTCTCTCCGTCATGCAAAGCGTATTAATGTATTTTAACAATAAAAATTTGATTTTTTAATTTTAGTTGAGATTTGAGACCTGTAGGCTGTACGGCGTAAATCTGCTTTCAGCAGCTGTGGCGTCGCTATTTAAATTTTTTTTGAGATATTTTTATTCAATATTGATGTTAATAAAACCACCTTTAGAGGGAGGCAAAAGGAAGTTTACCAGCAATAAGTTTTGATTTGATGGAGCGGAATATAATTTAAAAAAAATTAGATTAGAATAAAAAGAATTTACTCCGAAATGGTTAAGAGCGAGAAAATTTTTACTCCGAAACTATTTAATTACTTGATAATTGTTATGAGTATTGACATTCCGCCTTGATTAATTGGGCCCTGAGAAGGACCAATTGTGGCGTTGGTGGTGCCGAGGTAAGAGGGTAAAAAGAAGCACACACAGAAATAAGGTAGGCGACACAAGAGGTGGGAGTTAGTTGTACTTGGCCTTGGCCGTATATTTATATGAACATAAAATAAGAAATAATTATATAAACATCACATAAACATTGTTTAGCGAAGCGTTTTTCCGTTAATTATAAATGTATGCGTAGCGGAGAAAACAGAAATGTAGAGTAATATATATATATATATATATACATATATATGTACTGTAACGAAAACACTTACGCGTAGTACCGGCACTTCATTATAAATACTTTTTATCCCGATTTTCATCCAATATCCGACAATTTTGAGAAAATGACGCGACAACGTTTCGCGTGCGTTTGTTGACTGTTATTGTCGGCGGCCATCTTGAACACTATGCTAACGGCGAAGTTACACTTACGAAAGCGTTTGGCCGCCGCCTATCGTGAAAAACCGGAACTAAAAAATGCGTACGTGACTTTTTGCACGTTTCAATAATTAATTATTAAAAAGACATTACTGCAATTAAAATAATGCGTAAAATATGCAGAAAAATCCGACAAATCGAAGTGAATAACTCGCGCGGTAAATTTATGCGAAAATAACCGGTAATTTAAGAGTGAAAAGAACGAATGTTTGTGCGCATGCGCGTGGGACAAGCGACAAGGGAACGCACAAATGAGAGTGTGTTTTCCATTATTTCAAAATTTATTAAAAACTTTTTCATTACTGAAAAATCTTTGCGAAATGTTTAAACAAATTTAGGAAATGATCAAATGTGATAAATTTATTATAAAAATTGGTAAATTACGAAAATTGTTAATTTTTGCGCAGGCGATGCGTAAAGTGGGAGTAGCGTCGAACAAATTGAAGTATGAGAATGCGAGAGTGGGGGAAGCGTAGAACGAATCCGAAAAATATTGTAAATGAGCGTGCGCAGAACGGGTTCGAGACTACCCGGCGAGCGAATTGGAACTCGAGCGCGAGAACAAAGGATCTGCTGGGTATAAAAAGCCGTGCACAGCAGCAGTGAGGAGGCATTCTGCTCATTCTGAAAACAGAGCTCGGAGAAACAACACGCTCTCAGCAGCAGAGATCCTTCCTAGTTCCAGCAGGATAATAACCTATCTTTCTTATCATATTTGATGCTTGGAGTACCGGAGCGGTTCGGCGACGTTCAACTCCCATAGTCCAAGGTCAATTCCTATTCCTTTAATTTTTTCCTATAATTCCTTGATGCTTGGAGTATCGGAGCGGTTCGGCGACGTTCAACTCCCATAGTCCAAGGTCATTCTTTAATTTTTTTACATTTTTCCTTTTTCCTGTGGGTGCTCGGGGTATCGGAGGTGTTCGGCGACGTTCACGTCCCATAGCTCGGGGTCTGCATCCTTACCTGTGGTGTGTGGGGTATCGGCGTCGTTCGGTGACGTTCGGGGCCCATAGCTTGCATACTACGTTTCCTCTAATTAATTTTATCTCTTGAATTTATGCCTGCTGGAAGTGGGAAGTCTGCTTGCTCTCTTTCAATTAAAATTTGCTAATTAAATTTATGTTTTGAATTTTTTTATTCAAAATTATTTTCGATAAAATATAATCAGTCTGCATCACTTATTATGCTCAGCAATCCTCGTCTATCCTAAAAATCATCAATAATCCTGAATTCGATAATCCAAAAGGCCGCGGTAAGATTATCTATTATATAGAATCAATTAAAAATATAAAATTATCATTATTATTATATCGAGTCAATCCACTTTTGGATTATTAAAATTTTGAATTATTTTTATTATTCACTATGAAATAAAAGTGAATTTCATAGCAACATAAAGCCATATTAATTTTTATTTCATATTAAATAATTCAATTATTGTTTGAATTATTATCATTATTCTTCTGTCGACAAAGCTTCACCGAGTATTTCAATTATTATTGTTAATTAGCCTCGAAGACATCGTTTTTATTATTTAACCATTATTATTATTATTTTTCTCAGTTAAACGATAATTCTGACGCAAAAAGGGAATTAAAATAAATATCATCGTTTGAATAATTACCGACAGAGAAACAGAATTGATACCGTTTCTTTCCGTTCTGATCCGGATTAATAAATAAATTCATGTAAATAAATAACCCGAACGCGAAATAAAACAAATATTCATTTATTGTAACAAAAATCGGAAAATTTACATTGTTTAATTGAATAAATTAATTTTGTTATTATTTTGAACACAAAATCCGCGTTTCTCACGTTTCTTTCATACCTGCTCCTAAATTATTTAAAATTATTTAGGAAGCTCGGACCTGCGCGTAGCGACGTTTAGCGTATGGCAAAAGCGTTCCGTTACAGTACCTATGTATACAGATATGAGTAGTGTGAGTAGATAAATGTGATAAATTTAAATGTGGGGGGGGGGGGGGATGCGGTAACGCGTTAGTACACCCGCGGTTTTTTTGGCGGGGTTTCAAGAAGGGGCATATTATGCCTGGGGTTAGTGGGGGGTCGATTTGGTCGAGTAGGGACCCGCGTGGGGATTGTCTCCTCTATTGGCTTGTTAATTAAAGCCTCCAATTCTTCGCGGATGTCTCTATATTGTGGGAGGGTGGCGCCCCCGTCCTCGATCGGGTCGAAGAGGGACCTCCGTGGTATCGGTGTGGCGAGAGGGGCCTGGTTATTTCTTGGGGAAAGTTGTTTCCCTGGAGTCGGAGGGAGATTTTCTTTTAAGGGAGTCCGAGGAGGTGAGAAAGTCGCTGGTAGAGGGGGATAGAGCGGAGATGAGGGTGGAGATCGGGGAGGCCAGTTATTGGGCTCATATGGACTGAAAGTGTTGAGCCTAATTGGCCTGGGTGGTGGGGAAGGGTAGGTCCTCCCCCCTTTTAACCTGGGGTCCAATAGCCGAACTGATTTCTGCCGCAGTCGCTCTTTCTCTACCACTCTTCTCCTTCGGCGTCGAAGGTAGGAGGGGTTATTCGGGTTGCGTGGCATGTTAGTTTTTTGATCTGGAAAAATAAGCAAAATAGCCACAGCAAGATAAATGGATGCATTTTGAATTAATTAAATTGGTAAGCGAGTATAGGTGAGAGGTTAGCTCTGAATTTAGGGAGAAATAATTATTTTTAATGTTTTAAGTTTATTATTTTTTAATAAAAAAAATTGCAAGTTAATACAGAAGCAGGGGGAGGGGTGAACAGTTACCCTCAAGAGATCTAGCCTCGCATGAGGTCTCTCAGCATCCCGGAGAGTTATCTCGTAGGGATGCTATGCACTAGTCGCAGTGCCAACCCTCACCTATACCGGCGAGATCACCTGTAACGGCGATAGAGAGCTTCTTACCACGTCAACGCGCCAAAAGTAACTGATCTTTTTCGCTTGCGAGGGGCTTGTATTTATACAAAACCTTAAGCATAGGGAGATAGGGACGGTAGGAGATTCGCGGGTTTTTTAGCGTGAGCTCTATTTCACGCGAATTTTCCGGGCGCACGAGCTTTCGGGTGAAACGCCGTTCGAAGCGCGAGTTCAGCGAATTTCGAACGACCACCGTCGTTCCCGGGAATTTACCCGTGGTGGAATGGGGAGTGAAGCGCCGCTTCGAAGTCTCAGCGGTGCACCATGTTTTCTCGGATGCCCGGGGGTGCGCTGGAGTCGCGAATTTTTTTATGGTCGGGGCCCCGAGATTTTTTTTGGTACGACGATGTATTTACAAAATCTCTGTGCTTAACCTATCTGACAGTTCGCGATGTTTTGTGTTTACAATCGGGAAAGTGTAAGTGTAAGTGTAATTGTTCGCGATTGACACCATAAGGGATTATTACATAAAAAAGGTAAGAGTATAATTATTAACAATTATTCTACGAGTAAATCAGTGCATGCTGCATGTTTGACATAATTATTAAGTCGGAAAACTGAAAATATAATCTCCCCGAGAGGTGAGGTTAAATTTTCACTTCGGGAATATTTTCATTAATTATAGCGTCAAAAGCATGAATATTAATAATTAGATTTGTAACTAGCTTAGTAATTATGGTCTAATTAATTTTAACATTTCATTATTTTTTACAGATACTAAACGATGATAGCGGAGTACGGGGTTCCGGTGGACCAGAAACACATCAGATAAGTATTTTATTTTTATAAATTCGAATCATTTATTTCAGATTTTTAATTATGAATGATTGCTTTGTGGTTAAATTGCCTTTTTCTTTTTCATGTGTTACAGGTAACCGGAGGGAGTCCCCGTCGTGCGGAGAAAGCGGAACAAGTGTACGGTTTTATGTAAGTAATGATATTTACAATAATAGTAGATAATGTTACATGTATTCTGATAAGTAATAAAACAAAAATGTTTATGTGTTACAGGTAGTCGCCAAAGAGTAAAGGGAGATTCGACGGAAAAAGGTGTGCGTCGCTGAAAGCGGCGCACAACATTGAGATATGCTTTGTTCAATAAACTATTCTATTTCTTTATAAAAATCTTGAAAAAAGTGCGCTTACATGACTTTCCTCCCTTAAAAAAAATATAATTCATTTTTCGAGAAATTGCACGCATGGCTTAAAATCGAAATTTTTTATATATACTTGATTTTTTTTTCAAATAAATCGGTTGTTCCATAAAGTTTAGATGTAAAACTATACGAAAACAATGATAGCAAAACAATTGTAACATTTCTTTTAGAAAACTGCAAGGGGTGAATTTACGGTATTTTTACATCTTAATATTTCAAAGCCGAAGCAGGTATCGAATAAAACGCAACACAAGCGTTTCTTGGAGGAAGCATCGCTTTTATTTACTCGTGAAAAATAACAAAATAATAAAATAATAAAATGAATCGCGTTCGATGCAAGTCGCATCTTGGTAATTTGCAGGAATGGCAAATATTTTGGAACTTCCGGTTGTATCCCTTCGGGCAGTATGCACAACGTACCCATTTGTCAATTTTGCGGAACGACTTTTTTGCCGAATGACGAATGCGCCCTTCTTGTACCCATGCACACAAGGCACTTGCCACTATACTTCGCCATGCGCCACAAAGGCGCTCGAGAAAACGCGTTTTTCGACCGACAAGGCAGCCAGAAACGGTTATGCTGCACACAATCTCTCAAACGCGCGCTTTCTGAACACACAAGACATATTTATTTTTAAAAAAAGTCAGTTTTCTGACGCCATTCCTACACGGGGATAAATTGATCCCAAATCGATTTTTAAATGCCTGTAGCGTTAAAACCAGAGGATATAAAATGTTGACATTTGGTGTACGAACCAAAAGGGTTCAACTTAAATTATCCCCCTCCCCTGGGAACCCTTAAAATCGACGAGAAAAATAATGCCAGTCACAAATCGTTTTTGGCTTGGGTCAATTTGTCCCCATGTAGGAATCTAGGGTTAAAGAAAAATGTTCCTGTCAGTTAACTCGTGACAAGCACTGAGGGTATTTAGTACTCTCACAAGTTTTTCAAAAAGTGGTGGAGGTAGAAATTTTCGACAAATATATTATACCTCACCACTGACTTTTCGTTTCAAAGGTCCCAAAGAATCGTGAATCGAATTTCGCCCTAGTTTCGAGCACAACGGTGTTAAATGGAATGTTGTGGGTCGTTAATGCCCATGTGTGCAAGGAACGTGTAAATTTTTTACAATTAATAACTATCGACACCTTATACCAGTATCCTCAAATTGTCAAAGTGTACAAGGTGTGCATATTGCCATTACGCACTTGTCGTAAAAACGATAATGTCATGCCAAAAATTCCAAACGGAGATATGCCTACAGTATCGAGGCGTTTTACGCCATAAATCTGTGAATATGTATGACGAGTACTTAAGCGTTTTCGGTTACATTTACGCTGAACAATCTCGTGAATCTCGGTGGATTGTTGTTTTTATGTAAAACAGAGACGAGAACCGTCGCTGTTCCTGTCAACCTCGGCTCACCTTGGTCACGAGCTTCAACCATTATTTCGGACGACGGAGTTTCCTTCCAATCGAGCTTACCGTTCGTATTTATTTCGCCACTGTACTCGTTGATCATGAACATTTCATCGATGTCGTTTACGAGGTAATACAATCGACTCTCCCGTGTCTCACGTTCCCATGGGTCAACCGTTCTCACATGTCCTCTCCATCCGTTCCTGTGAGTCAACTTCTCCACCCCGCACTCCGAAACGTGAAATATTTACTCTCTCGCTCGTTTTGCATTCCCTCTCTTTCTATGCAATGTTTGCCCTGGCTGAGTGGTATTGAGAGTGAGGGTGAAAGAGAAGTTGACACAAGGGATTGGATCTGGTCCCGTCGAGTTGATACATGGGAGAGTAGACCGTAAGGAACTTGACCGTTTCTTCCGGAACGGCGTCTTTCGCTCCAATTTTCGTCATGTAAAGTGATGGATATTCTTTCCCACAGAGCGGAAAAAGGTGAGCAAATGATCGACAGACGTTGATCAAGATGTTGAGCATGTTGTTTATGGCCGAAGTGATGCTTGTTGAGTCGCACGCAGGCCGGCAAGGAGAGAGCAGCCTGAGCGTCGGTCGGTCGATTCAACGCTTCTTGTTATCGTTCGTTGATTTCAGCAAAATGAAGGAAACGAAATACAGCATATGCGACAAACAGACTTCTACTTTATTATCATTAAATAAAAAATAATTTTTCATCACTCTTCAATGTTTTCAAATTCAATTCAAATGAAAATATCATATCGAATGATTAACAATGATATTTTATTATGAAAACAACTACAAATAAATAAAAATTAATAATAAGTATTTTCTTATAAATAAGTATAAATTCGAAATAATAATAATAATCCATGTTATTATTGAAATTATTGATTTTTGTGATTTAAAGACAACGTGTTGAGGTGGGAACGAACTCAAATTACAAAAGTCTGTCAACAAAAAAAGGAGAATCTCATAAAAATTTGTGGTTACACAATTGCAATGCATTTTTTTAGGGAAGATTGCGCCTTATAATCTCATCCGTAATATTTAGATAAAATTTCTGTATTGTTTTAAAAAATGTTACTGAATTGATATATTAACGTCGCGGAGGAACAATGCCTCGGAAATGAACGATTGCACGATTGCATGATTAAAAAAATATTGACGTTGAAAAACAATTTAAAAACATAACTTCTCCGTTTGTGTATTGTGAAAAAACGTTAAGTTTTTTGTTGACGAAATTTTCTTCACGCCAGCACGCTCTGATACACGCATGCACGCTTGCACGCGTGTAAAACATGCAAGTTGTCGACTAGAATGCGTGGAAAACGCTATAATTGTAGGTGTAATTATACGCATGTCAATTCCATGCACGATTATATTAAGGGGAGCAACCACTTTAGGTGACCGAAAATTAGATGATTTTTGGATTTTTTTTTTTATTGTGAAAAAAAACGGAAATTTCCGCAACTCTGACAATAATTTATTTATATTTTCATACATCTCTGGTAATTTTTTCAAGTTATTTTATGCATTAATTAAGGTGTAATCCGCGTGTCCTCATCGTCGTTGTCGATTTGCGGGAATTGTGCAGCTCGTAATTCGCATTTGAAGTAATCCAACAAACTTTTATACATTCTTGAGATGTTTTTTAAGAGCATGAACCTAAATTTTGAAAAAAGAAAATCGAGAATTGAATGTTGGAACGTGTTTGAAAAAAAAATGATCGATTTTTAGCATTTTTTCCCCCGGCATTTTGCAATAATAAATATGTTTTAAACAATCTAATATTTCCAACTTTAGGTTCATGTTTTAATAAATTATATTATGTAAACGTGTTCTAAATTTGAAGATGATCCATCAATTAGTTTTTGAGTTATGATTCCCGCAAATTGAAAAAATGTCGTTTCGAGAAAAACACGTTTAAAGTTTGAGCGCGCTTGGGAGTCGAGCGGAGAGTCTTTATCATTTATATTCATACCGTTAGAAGGAATCCGAATATCGTTTTGAAATTTTTAGGGTGTATTCATAAGATATTTTGCTAACGATTTATGAAATAAAAAAAAAAATGATTTTTTGAAGCATTTAAAGTGGTTGCTCGCCTTAATGAAGTTACGCAGGCAGCACACGCGTGCAAATGAGAGTCTTCTTGAAACGCTGCACGAACGCATGTAAGGCTGTAAATTTGAAAACGCGTTACGGTTAGTTGAGTGTTAAAACGTGTACACAAATCTAAATGGACACTAGGACGTCCTGCTCGTCATACCGCGTTTCCGAATTTACGGCCTAGCACTCCTATTCACGCAACTTATGTTAAGCATTGATCGTAAGTTTAGTACAAACCCTAACGTATGTACGCAAGCACGCATGCACGGGTGCATCCATGCGAGCACGCGTGACTCTCGATCTCGATGAAGATATAGTACCAGTAGTCATTAGACTGTCTGGCATTTATCAGCAGTCTATTCGTTCAATTGCGTGAATATAATTGACTGGTAAAGAAGATTTGAACATTTTTTTTAGTTAGATGAACGAAGAATTTGTATATTTTAATTGTTTTTTAACTTGTGTCTTTTTAAGCGTGCAAAACTTCGTTTCTTAAACGTAGTTCCTTCGTAACTTTTTATACTCTCAAAAAGTAAAACTTTTTGGAGATAATACAAAAGTTTGACTTTGCATTTCAAGATCATAGTGAATTTCGCGGCATAATATGTCGTTTCTTGTCAGACCGTATGAACGAAAGTTTACTATAGCGCATCCGCCCTGATTTCATTCAATAATAAGTCGAATGCCAAATTAACGAGACGTGGAATAACAAGTGTATGAGAAATTCACGAAAAAAAAATTCAGCTCGTATGATGAAAGCTCATATTTGTATAGATCGATTGACAGAAATGGTTATATCAATCGAAAGTAAAATAAAAATAACATTGCATTGGTAAAGTCGCATTGGGTCCATGGGTTTTCAATCAGTCGATGCATTTTCATTTGTCATCGAATTATAGTTTTAACGGACAACACCACTGTGACGGCTTCAAAAAATCGATTTTTTGAAAACCATTTGAAAAAATCTAAAATACTTTTAAGATTGAAATACCGTTGGACCCAGGTCGAAAAAATAATTATTTTTGTAGATATTGAATATTTTATGGAGCGGTGCAGCGGTCCGCGACGCTCGGGGTCCCAACTTTGAACGCGTTTTTCTCAAAACCACTTTTTTGAGTGCGGCACGCAGCAGAACTCGAGCAATTTTTATCCGATCGACTTCAAATTTTTACTGTATCAATAAAAGTAGATTATCTAGAGAAGTACATAAGATTTTTTCGATATCTCAATAATTATAAAAGTTATAGCCTATTTTTGACGAGAAATTTTGCTCAAAAATCATTCTTTAATTTCAAAGACGTGCCTATTTTTTAAAAATCAATATTTTTCCAAATCCCTATGTACTTCTCTTCAAAATATCATATTATTAACGAAAACACTCGGTATTTTTTTTCAGATCGACGTTGAAGAGAGTTCTGCTGCGTGTCGCGAACCACTGCGGAGATGACGCGAGAGCTTCCCCAGCGCCACCATGCGGCGTGAAAAATGTGAAAAAAATGTTTTTGATACATTAATAAACAAGGAACAAAACCCAAAAAAAAATTTTCGAATATCTCTTTTTTTCCCACAAAAAAAAATCTTGAAAAATGTGAAAAAAATAGGGGGTCACAGTGGTGTTGTCCGTTAAAGTAATTGAAAAGAGCCCTGAAACTTAAAAATTCTTAATAATACTCGGCGACAAGACACCGCTGTTAATGTTTCTTGCAAGATATTGTCGAAAACGAATCCAAGTTTCAATATAAAGGTCTGAGCAAAATGTCAATTTAAAAAAATTGATAAAAGCAGTCACATTTTGAGAAATTTCTTTGGTTATTAAAGATCAGGCTTCTGGATTTAGAGTAATTGCAAAAATCCGACATCGATTAGTAGAGTTTTATAAAATTAAATAAAATAGTCAAAAAACAATCAAACGGTAAGTTTCTAATGTCTAGGCTTTGTTTGGGATCGATAGATCTTTAATCAAAAGCTCTTATGCGAATATTCCGCAAAATCTGCGATTACATATCGCGAAGGAAATTTGATGATTTTCTTGGGCATAAATATACATCGGCACATATACACACATCTGGCATTGCGATATATATCAGATAGGAAATATAGAAAGCGACGTCGAGGGTGGTAGGGGATGCGAAGCGTTGCGACGCCTCGATTTTCTCTCAGTTACCGCCCAACTCGCGTAGCGAGAGATCCTACCGCAAAGAAGCTTTCGTATGTGAAAAAGAAAAAAGCGCGCTTTTCTTATATCCCCGTAGGGACGCAACTACGAACAACAAAATATTTCTCTTTATCCCTAGTACCGATTCAGCGATCTTTAATAATCTTAAAACGATTTGTAGCATCCCCTAAAAACTGAAAATTGTGTCAGTGACAATCAAGATAAATAAATCATTTTTTTTCGGCATTTCTAAATATATTTTCTTAAATACCATTAAATAGCATGTTCGGAGTTTAAAGAATTGATCACGATAAAAATCGATAGTGTGCGATCGATTTACACGCAACCAGCGATCGACGAAATCGGCAAAATGTTCAGCTAATCTCTTTTCCTCTCGACGGTCACCCTACACTGCTGTTTTCATTATCCTCTTCTTCACATCCTCCAACCTCCTTCTTCTTCATACCTTTCTTATACTTGCCTCGACGCTCGTGCAAACTGCTGCTGAACGAAGGGACGATCGGTTTCTCTGGAGGCGTTAAGGAGACAGTCAAGATCGATCGCTGCCAGGAGATGTGGCAAAGTCAAGGTCAGTCATAAACACATAAGCTTATTTTTGATTCCTTTTGTTCACACGAAGATTTTATCTCTTAAAGAATCTTTGATTTTTGTCAAAATATTCGAAAACAAAGATTCCTATGAAAGGGTGTTCGAAATCAAAAAATTATTTGATTGATTCAACATAAATGATTCATTGAATTTATTTCGAACAATAGACTTGAAGAAAATAAAATAATAATCAAGGGAATTGTTGCTTTTGTTATCTAGCATTTGATTGACTGTAGTTCTCGATTTAGTTTTTTTTTTATACTGATTTATTAGTGAGTCTGCGGATCCATGCATTCTTGACTTGATAATGTTTGATTCAAGGACTCGAGAACTCAAGAAACTCTTGATATAACGAGCTCAAGTTTCCCACACTATTAGAGCTGTTAACCCTTCAAGTCATAGTTAGCATTTTTATGGAATCCGATGTACCAAACTTTCAACATTTCCAGTTCTTTGAATAATCGCTGTACGACGTTATCTAACTTTCGTTAAGTTTGTGACTTTGTGTTTAAAATTGACAGTGAATTAGGGCAAGGAATTGTTTAATAGTAGATGAGAAGAAAATCGATCTTGAGTTTCAAATATTAGACGAAGACTGTTATAATTATTACGCAGCTACACTCACACAGTTTTTTCGACAAATGAATTGTGTAAAAGTTGAAGAAATTTATGCACAATGTTGTAAATATGCACAGAAATATTTAATAGCTAATCTGCCAAGCCAACTCAAATTGCATCTTTTGTTCTTTTCCTACTATACTATTATCTTTTGTCGTTGAGAATATACTATTATCGTTGAGAAATGTAGTAGAATTCGATCTATATGGGGAATTCCATGCCAAACCGGCCAGTCCGTGACCCCGACCACTTTTGATTTTGTCGAAATTTTTTCATTTTTAAGTAACTACTGAAAAGAGTTTTTAGAATTTTTTTTAGATTTTTATCTCAACCCGTTTAAAAATAATGAATTTTTCAAAATTTTGCACGAAATTTTTTTAAATACTCATAATTTTTTCAGCAACAGTGATATCAAAATAAAATGGAAGGTAATTTTTTTCGCCTTGAATTGTAGTTTCGTAAAAAACATACAATAAAATTATCAAAAGGTAATTTCATATGTTCTTTTTAGTTTTAATCCAAAAATATTTTTTTTTCAACACTTGCACCGTTTTGATTTTTTTGAAAAAATTCACCATTTTTGTAGACATTTTTGCATGTCTCGAAAAATTCACAGCTTGTGATATCCAGCCCTTCTATTTTTTTATTATTTTTTACCACGTGTAAACCAATAATTATTAGTTGTCAATTCTGAATTATTTTTTTATCATTTTTTTCCATTCATAATGCCATTCCTCAAGAAATTATGGATGAAAAAAATTAATAAATAAATATTGGAACTGTTTTCCATGTTTTTTTTTCAATTTTCAACCAAACATTTACTTTCACATTTTGGGCCATTTTGATTTTTCTGAAAAAATTCACCATCTTTTACGATACATTTTTATACGTCCCACAAAATTCGCAGCGTGTGATATGCATGAATAAGGATTAATAATTGATAATCATTGATTTACCCATGGCAGAGAATTAAAAAAAAAAATAATTTATGGATATCACACGCTGCGGATTTTTTGGGACGTGTAAAAACTTGTCGTGAAAAATGGTGAATTTTTTCAGAAAAATCAAAGTGGCCTAAGTTGTAAAAAAAAATGTTTGGTTGTAAACTGAAAAAGAAACATGGAAATCAGTTCCAATATTTATTTATTAAAATTTTTCATTCATAATTTCTTGAGGAATGGAATTATGAGTGGAAAAAACAATAAAGAATATAATTCGGGATTGACAACTAAGAATTATTGGTTTACACGTGGTAAAAAATAAGAAAAAAATAGAAGGAATGGATATCACAAGCTGTGAATTTTTCGAGAAATCTAAAAATATGTCTACAAAAAAGGTGAATTTTTTCAAAGAAATCAAACCGGTCCAAGTGTTGGAAAAAAAACATTTTTGAATTAAAACTAAAAAAACATATGAACTTGACTTTTGATAATTTTTTTGTATTTTTTTTATGAAACTATCATTCAAGGCGAAAAAAATTACCTTCTGTTATATTTTGATATCTCTGACGTTGAAAAAGTTATGAGCATTTAAAAAAATTTCTTGCCAAATTTTGAAAAATTCATTACTTTTAAACAGATTGAGAGACTAATCTAAAAAAATTCCTAAAAACCCTTTCAGTAGTTACTTGAAAATGAAAAAATTTCGACAAAATCAAAAATGGTCGGGGTCACGGACTGGCCGGTTTGGCATGGAATGCCCCATATTCATGTAGGGTTATTTAGTCTTGTTTCTTCGACTCATTTATTACACCACATGAACCATGGGAATAATAATGTCGGGCACGTGTTTTACACCCTTGGGACTCTCCGGGTTATCTACCCTTTTTCCCCCAACGTCATTCCTTTTATTTATCTCTCATTTCACTCTCCCCGTAAATGTCCTCAGTATACTTCTTTCAAAAAACGATCTTCTCCACTTTTCTCTTACTAATATTGTACCATACTTATACGTATTGTGCGACACTCACAAATGTATAAGGGTGTATTGAATCCTTTGCACTCTTATTTACTTAAGTACTCTCTTTCAAATTAACCCCCCTTAACTAAATTACCCTTTAAAGAAGTCTCTATCGTCTCCTCCCACATTATATATGCAGTATCACGGATGACAACTTTCAAGAAGATTAGAGAAGGCTGGGGCTAAATGGAACAAGGGGTAAACTACTCTTTTTGAAAAGAGAGACTTCTAAAAAATGAGAAACATTTTTTGACGCTTTATTTGTTCGTTAAATGTTACTATTTTCTGTATGATTTATAAGGAATGCTCTCAAATAAAAACATTTCATATAAGGCTGCCATTTTTCAGAGGGTCCATTTTGCCCTGGTGTCCCATTTTTCCCTCATTTTTACTATATCAAGCTTCAGAAGCTTCTCTTGCTTTTCTAACTCTTGCTGCTCTTTCTCTCTCTCTTTTGAAGTCACAAAGGATCTTCCTTAGTAAAATTGTACAGATATCCTTTCAGTCTTTGCCTAGAGGAATTTATCCAAAGTTTGAAATGTCCTAAAACCTCAACTTATACATTTTTAAGCTTTACAAAATTAGCGCTTCTCCATTTATGCTACGATTTTATTCGCTTTTTAATTGCACAGTAGCTTAAATTAATTTGATATTCTATTGCTTTTCCTGGAGATGTTTTATCGTTCTTTTAATTGGCTAGTTTCATTTGTAGTGATTTTAATTAAAATAGCCATGACATTTTTTTTCTTGAAATTGTAATTGGCTGAACTAAAATGTTTAAATAATGAAAAAAACAAATAGTTGAAAAACGTGTCGAAATATTCTAACCCGTTTCTCCATAGCACATAATTGTAAAAATATTCTTATGAATTAAGATTTGAATGAGATAAGAATAAAAGTACAAATCAATAAAGAAATATTTATCAAAATTTGATAAACCGTCAACGGTATAAATTTAAATACAAATCACCACCAATAATGGTAAACGGTCGTTCCACTTGCATGCCAAATTTTAATCCGATAAAATGGATTTTTTATTGGATCATGAATTATTCATTTTTGATTGTTACGTGACAAAAAAATGTTCTTTGTGAAAATACAATTTTTTTGAGTGCACGAGACATGTTTAAAGAATAAAAACGAATAAAAAGACAGTTGAAAAATTTCGGTACGAGGTTAGAAGAAGAAAAAAAGGCTTACTTAATTATCGACAAATCCGCCAGTTGTAATTACATCAGCTGCAATTATATTACGTTTAATTCAACCATTGGTGGATTTTGTAGTTCCGGATTATATATACCGTGGATTCTCTTGGCACAGAAATTTCAGAAATCGTTCCTGGGTAATGTAGATTGATATTTAATTAATTAGGATTCACGTTCCCTTGAAATCCGATCGAATATTCTATATATATCAACACATATATATCTCATAAATCCTATTAATTTGGGATCGCTCGAAAAAGTTTTGAACCATTCGGCGAAGTTTTTCGGGAGGATTCAGTGCACTGAATCGATGCTTAAGCCGACTGTAACTTTTTCTCGTTTTAATTAGCCCAGATGTATTCAATAAAACTGAATTCTACTAAAGTAGATTCTGAAACGGATAAAAAACTTTATCGTTAATTCCCGCGTTTTCAATTGGACGATTGTAAGATTTTTTTTACACGAAATTTGTGTAGCATCGTTTAATAATTAAGAGATAAAAGTTTATTATCCAATAACGCGATGCCACGACCTTCCCGTTGCATTGGGTGTCAATGTTCACCTTTAAAATGTATGAAAATATAAAACTACTGAAGAAGTTGGACTTTAAACTTCTTCAAGTTTAAAAATGAAATAAAAGCACCATTTCGAAGAGTATCGAGGCTCACGAAGTTCTCAAGCTTTTATAAACTACTCGTAAATTATATACAAATATATGACGTTATTCTTCAACAACGTGCTGACTGGTTGATAAAATGGATGGTTGGTATTGGCCAAGAGTACGACTGAATTGTGAGAGCTTTCCCAGACTCCGATTTAGAGAGGACCAATGATCGAAAGAGGAAAAGAGAGAAAAATAGCAAAACAGAGAAATAGGAAGTGAGGAAAAGAGTAAGAATAAGAAGAGAAGAAAAAGGGAGAAGAAAGTGGTGCAATAACTTTCGCACAGTGAGAACTGTGCAGCATCGACCTGCCACTTCTCTCTCAGCTGTGAGCTTTTCTCCAAGCGATGTTTCTGCGGTCTCAGCTTATACAATTAAATATCGTCTATTATTCTATATTAGACTTCGATACATTGTATTATAAGTGTCTACACAATTTAAGCTATGTTGCTCTACCTGTGTTATCTTAACTATCCCCTTGTACACGAAAACCATAATGAACATTCAGAGAAGCGTTACAATTTGAGTAAATGGATAGTTAAATAAAAATTCGATAGATAAATAAATAAATAAATAAAATGAAGTGAGCAAATCATTAAAATAGTTCAATGTAGATTAGACAACGATTACATAAATAAATGAGCCAATAAATACAGAAATGTATATGTCTGTATTTATGTATGTTTATTTATGGAGGAACGTGTCCTGAAACCGTCGAGTCTCTTCCGGAAAATATCCATAAATGAAGACAGAGACCTCGAACATTTAAACATGCTCTGATTAAGCTCTTCTTCGGTCTCTCTTTCTTTCTCCATCTCACACTTTTTCTTTATCTTCCTCTGACAATTGTATTCTGTTTTGCAAAACTTTCACATATATAAGTAAAAGTTTCGTGAGAATGTAACGTTTGTAATCTCATCGCAAAAGACAAGGAGGCGAGAAGGGCTTGCATTTGTGCTATGACTATTCGAATTGCCTACGATGTGTGGGCGTTGAGACGTTGTGATGATCGAGAAAGGCTTCGAGTAGGTAACGACGTACTCGTCAGACCAGTCGTACTTACAATGAAGTAGGTAAAGAATCTCCGTCTGCCAAGGTTGAAAGAACGTAGGATTTTGCAAGGATGCCTTGAAAAATCTCGTTCAGCAGCTCTCGTTCTTTTTGATTGGTATAGTGCTATGAATTTCCGGTTAACACAATTCTTGAAGACATTTCAGCAGTAAAGTTCGCATCAAATGTGTCGTAAAACTTTCACAATGCTCGTGTAAAAATCACACTGTATTCGAAATGTGTAAATATGCCCTCACTAAAGCCTGGACGGTTATTTTAAAGATTGTTTAAAAAAAAAAGAATCATATTTTGTTCTATGACAATTGTGCTCTGGGGGACATTTATTGTTGAAGAATTTTCTCGATTTTTCTATCAATGATTTTGTAACCGTGAAAGTTCAATTCATTTTTTAATACATTTATTGATTATTTGATTTTTATTTAGATGACAAAATTTTACATTAACGATGAAAAAAAAATGCATTCAATTTTTGTAACAGCATATAATTAAAACCTTATAATTTAAAGGTCAGTAGAAATAAGTGAATTTCTATGTCGTTAGAAAGAAAAAAAAACATTTTGGATGTCAATCGCATCAATACGATTCGATGGAGCTAAATTCATCCTGTCAATTCATTCAGCTTGACGTTCTAAACTTACGAATCTTCTTAAGCGTAAAATCAACAGGACCTCGTTCCCAATTCCTCGCGAAATTCTCGCGAAAGCTAATCAAAATTTCTTCAATGAAAGTTCGATTAAAACTTCATTCGGTATCTTCATCGTGCATTCTCTCTTTCTATACTGGGAGGAAGAGGCGGGTATGTTTGATTGATTTTAGCATGTTAATGTAAACCACCCTCGAGCTATTCCAAAGACTTTTTCTTCAACTGTGACCCGCTCAACATTTGCTTATATGTAAATATACATCTTTGGCCTATATTCGAATTTTATACATCGAAAAAATAAATGGGGCATTCCACGCTAAATCGACCTACGTCAAATCCTTCCATTCTTTGATTTGGCTGAAAATTTTATGTGTCGTATGACCCATTGAAAGGAGCTCTCTTGATTTTTTTCAGATTTTTTTGTCCACGCACTTGTGAGATATGATTTTTTTTAATTTCGATATTTTTTTCTTTAAATGGCTGTAACTCTCTCAAAAATCGACCAAATGGAACTTTTTTTTTAGAAAGGTTGGTTTTTCACCGTACTGTTGTAAAAAAAATGCAAAAGAATGATTAATATTTGTGTTCCGTATTTTTTCACAATTTAAAGCAATTTAAAGCAAGAAACATTGGTTTTAAGATTTTTGTCCTTTTTATTTTTTTATTTTTTTAATGCACAAAAAACTTGCCAATTAAATGATTTTTAAGACTAGTTCCATCGTGGGCAGATTTTTCATTATACTTTTATGCTAATTGTGAAAAAAATTCTTTTTTTTTCCAGTCAATTTGGATCAAAATTAACTTCTTTTTTAATGTAGGTTTTTACCAGACTCTTGGAAAAAATAACGAAATAATGATTGAAAATCGTTCCCTATATTTTTTTCAATGTTTAAGCAAAAAGTCATTAAATTTAAGATGTTGGACACTTTTGATTCGTTTCAACAGTCACAAACAAAAACCTAGACCAATTAAATGATTTTTGAGACCAGTCCCATCGTGGAGATATTTTTTCATATTTCTTTTCTTAGTTTCAAAAAAATTTTCATTTTTTTTTTAGTCAATTCGTACCAAACAGGGTTTTTTTATATTAGAAATGTTGGTGTGAAACAAAATATCAAAAAAGTAGTTCAATCTGGTCCAAATTGACTGAAAAAAAATTAACATATTTTTCAAAATAAGAAAAAAACATATAAGGAAAAATCTGCCCACGATGAGACTGGTCTCAAAAATCATATAATTGGTCAAAGTTTTTTTGTGAATTTTTTGAAAAAATTAAAAATGGAAAACATCTTAAAAACAATGTTTTTTTGCTTTAAATTGAGAAAAAATATGGAATACAAATATTAATCATTCATTCGTATTTTTTTTTCTAACCGTACGGTGAAAAACCAACCTTTCCAAAAAAAAAGTTCAATTTGGACGATTTTTCGAAGAGTCACAGTCATTTGAAGAAGAAAACATCGAATTTTGACGAAAAATCGTATCTCACAAGTGAATGGACAAAAAAATCAAGAGAGATTCTTTCAATGGGTCATACAACATAAATATAAAGTTTTCAGTCAAATGAAAGAATGGAAGGGTCTGACGTAAGTTGATTTGGCGTGGAATGCCCCATGGGTATCGGTACAAGGGAAGCTGGGGCGAAGTGGGACGAGAGGTAAAATAACAAGACACGATTTTTGACAAATTTGGCATTGTTTTTCGTCAACTTGAATTATTACACAAATCCCACACAGTCGGAAATTATCATACTCATTCGTAGCTATTTTCCCACACAAGAGGATAAAAAACAAAATGTATACAGGAAATTTTATACGTATGTATGTATAAATGAGGATTTATGTATATGTATCATTTTGCAAGAACTATAAAACTCTTTGAAGTTACCGCACAAGCCGCATGGCTGCGATAATCGTGCAACTTCTCTCCGAAAATAACTCCTTTACTCTGTCTCTCTTACTACCTCTTCATTCCTCATTTTCTTCATACCATACCTGAAATAAAATAAAACTTGGATGTTTAGTGAACTTAATCTGGAATGAAATGATTCTAGAAATGGGCGCTTATCTGACTTTTATAGGAAAGCCGTTTTTATTTTTAATAATAGTCTCGATTATGGTCTTTAATAGTTTTTTTTATTGAATCTCTGAAAAGTATTTAAATCTGTGAGATAAAAAATAATCCAGGAATTATAACGTAAGAAGGGAAAGTCGTGTACACGTACGTTTTTTTAAAGATTTTTTTATAAAGAAATGGAATAGTTTGTTGAATTAATATAAAGTATACCTCAAAATATACGATCTAAGGTATATTGACAAATTTTTTTAGACTAAAATATTTCAAAATGCCGGCGTCACAGCTGCTGGAAGCAGATTTGCGCCGTGCAGCCTACGGGTCTCAAATCTCAACTAAAATTGAAATATCACGTTTTTATTGTTAACATTCATTAATACGCTTTGCATGACAGAGAGAAAAAAAATAAAAAATTTAAAACCATTTACAAAAATACAAAAATAAGTGATTTTTTCAAAATGGCCTTAAATTTTTAATTTTTTTTCTCTCCGTCATGCAAAGTGTATTAATGTATTTTAACAATAAAAATTTGATTTTTTGATTTTAGTTGAGATTTGAGACCTGTAGGCTGCACGGCGCAAATCTGCTTCCAGTAGCTGTGGCGTCGCCATTTTGAAATATTTTAGTCTAAAAAAATTTGTCAATTTACTTTACATCGTATATTTTGAGATATGCTCTATGTTAATTCAATAAACTATTCCATTTTGTTATAAAAAAAATCTTGAAAAAAACCTTTACATGAATTTCCCCCCTTAATCCAAGGATTAGTTACGTTAATTCAGTAAACTATTCCATTTTTTTATAAAAAAATGTTGAAAAAAACGTTTACAAGAATTTCCCCCCTTAATCCGAGGATTAGTTACGGTTTTATCGAGTTTATCGTGAAATTGATTACGTGATTAGCTCGTACACGACACGGAGCGAATCGTCGAAGAAAATGATCAGAGATTTAAGGGAAGGGATTAAGAGAAGTGCCACGACCGAGGGTTTCTCTGACATACGCCCTAGCATTGTAGAAATTTCCTCTCATACTTGTGGTATATTATCGTCGATTTATCGATCATCGTAATACTGTCAAAGACCGTTGACGTCGCGCTTTACCATCGATGAAACGATTTCTCTTTGTCTCCTCGCTCTTTCTTTCTCTCCCAACCAGTTTCGAACCACAGCCTCTTTGACGGTGGCGACAAAGACTTTACAGCATCCTCGTCATCTTCCCCTTTCTCAGTTCAAAAGGGATGATCCCACTTGACTCCGCTTTAATGAGGATTTTATGCAGAATTAAACTTTTTTCGACTCATTCCCGAAGACAGCACAATCGTTTGATTATTAATCTTGATAATAATGGCTCAAATTAATGATGATTTTTATTATGACTCGGGTCAAATTTCGAATTATGATTCTATTCAATTTTGAATTTTAGTCATTTTACCAAATATATTTTTAGTGTTTTCATTTCATTATTCCTTCATATATGCTGCTTTTTGATTTTGTACTCCATACACCCTTTCCACAACACTACTCTTTCCTAATGCCCCCACTCTATCACATTTGCACGAGGATCGAGGGAAACTGTAAAAAAACTTGATCGATATAGGGGATTACGTTTTTACTGAGTTTCAGTTAGTTAATGCCAACAGGAACCAAGAAAAACTGCCTCAGGCTTAGCGATTATTTCGTCATTTGGTGCAAGGCTAAGCGGTCATCTATCCAAGTACTGGTTTTGTACAAAACAGCTTAATTTCGGGAATTGCCAAAGACTCATACCAACCGCGTACCCGTCGCTGTTGGTTAATATTGAGTTGGCAACTAAGTTCTGACTCACTTCAGATACACAGATATATTCATAATTTTGTTCTTTATTTAAACATGTCAATCTACAATATAATCACCAGCCGTGTCTATGACTTGCGTCCATCTAATGGGCAAGGACTGAATGCCGCACTCCCAAAACTTAGCAGGCTGCTGCTCGAAAAATTCTGAGATTGCGTTTTCGACATGGTCGAAGTCTCTGAAGCGTTGATCACGCAGGAAAGTTTTAACGCCTTACATACGTCCAGCAGCGCCTAAAACGCGCTAAAAGGAAAACTGTTTTTAGAAGAGATAGCAATAGAAATTAATAAAAATAATTTTTACACATTGTTTATTAGTATTTAAACTTTATAAAAAAATGTATTTCATTTTTTTTTTCAAAAATTACGACATAAAAAATCACGTTTCCCGAAGCACTATGAAAAAAAAGTTGCTCCACGGTCTGCATCATTTCTTCTTGAAATGCTGATGGATCTGCAAAACGTAAAAAAATTCTTGTAAAATAAAGTTGTAGTTATAGTCTGTCGAGCCGGATTTTTGAAATTCGAAAAATTTTGGCAATTTACGGCAGTTTAAAAAAAAGTGTGCATTTTGTGTCATAAATGTCACACTTTAATTATGTTTATAAAATTTTTTAATCACAACATCAAAAATCCGACTCGACAGACTATAGAGAAAACAATTTCGAATATTAAAAAAAAAAAGCATCAAAAAATATTAAAAACTGTATGAGTTATCATGCAGACCGTGCCAGAAAAAGTAGTTTTGAGAAAAATGCATTTAAAGTTTCAAGTGCGTTTCGCTCGAGACATCTACCTGCGCGCATCAGACTCTCGTTGGGCAGTCACGTTTTCTATAATAACTTTCGATCTATGGGGAATTTGTATAATCGACTTACACAGAAATACGCCTAAAACTATAGAGAATAATAATCTGTAAAAAAAAAATCGATTTTTTGAAAATTCTGGACGTATGTAAGGCCTTAACCGGAGAAACCAGTTTAGGAGGCCGAAATTTTGGTGTTCTTCGTGAATTTTTTTAACAGGGAAGGAATAATCAGAAATTTATTTAAACTTAGAGGATTTTTTATTCATGTTTTGAAGTACACTTTGTAATTTTTTCAAGTCATTTCCGCCAGAAATAGTGGAGTTAGAAGCTGCTGTCCATGGACGATCGCCATTCGAGTTTTTTGCTGGTGGGCATTTCTGAAGTCACAATTTTTATCTGTAATCATTACAATTTTTTTTTTCGTTAATAACATATTTCCTAAGAATATGAACCTAATTGTGATCAAAAAAGTTGAAAATTGCATGTTTTTGAGGTGTTTGAAAACAATGTCATGTTTTTATACCATGTTTTTTCACCTTTTTTGGCGGGTGTGGAACCGTGGTCCAACCAAACTCTTCCAGTAGCTGGCGGGTGATTGAAGCAATGTGGGGCCGAACGTTGCCGTGCAATAAGTGCACCTTTGTTACTCTTCTTCTCTTTTCTCGC
Source organism: Rhimphoctona megacephalus (assembly GCA_963989365.1). Taxonomy (NCBI): domain Eukaryota; kingdom Metazoa; phylum Arthropoda; class Insecta; order Hymenoptera; family Ichneumonidae; genus Rhimphoctona; species Rhimphoctona megacephalus. Next base: position 24,062,245 of record OZ022418.1, on the reverse strand, counting down.
ATTGCAGAGATTTGCAGAGATTTAAAAAAAAGTGAGTCAAGACTTAGTTGCCAACCCAATAGTTTTCGTATTATTATTATTAGTGTGGATGAATTAATATAAACATTACGTTAATGATTCTAGGGATAAATTAATTATCTATTCAAGTGTTTCGACGCGGTGTTCATGTATTATTCCATGCTATATATTGAATGAATGGGATTGATAGAATTGAATGGGATTTCGAGAGGTTGAATATCTCCGGTTGAATGAAGTGGTTTTAACGGTAAACATTTCACCTGTGCTATCTCATTCCCTTCCGATCTCATTCTCATTCCCTTTTACATGAGAAATGCCCAGTTATATAGTTAGATAGAAGTTTCCGATCTGGATATCGTAAAACGCTCAAATTATTAGCTGGAGAACTCTCGTGGATGAGAGCCAAACCATTTTGGCTTTTACATGTCCCGTTTGTGTGTCTGTGTTGTGTATGTTCTGCTCGAAAATACTGGTTTCTCTCACGAACCGACGTTACCGCATTTCTCTGACACGACGTTCTACCGAAAGCGCTTCCTTTTTCCGATTTAAAAAACAACCAAATTTTTACTTTCTCGTGTGTACTGTCTGGAAAGAATTGTAAAATGGTTTTCACTCGATGAAAACACATTTGTTACATACATTCATCTTTTTATTATTATTTCGAACTGTTCCACTTTTCAACCCATGCGTACAGTCCTTTTGTTCTAATTCAAAAAAGATTGAAGCTCTTTTTCTTTAAATATCTTAAAAAGTGTTTGATAAGTATCACTATTTTAATGTAGTAGTCTGGCCAAAGCGTTTTTTGGTAGAATTTTTTTTAATTTCGATGTCTCATTCAGGACACTATTATGTAATTACGTGTCAAATTTCAAAAGGATTCAGCGTTCCATATTCGAGATATTGGAAATCAAAAATTGCACAGTTTTACGTCTTTTCTTATGGGGAGCGATTGAAAATTTTATATTTTATGCAATAACTCTGAAATTTTTCAACAGATTTTTTCTTTTTGAATTGTCATTTACAGAGGTATATATGGCGAAGTTTGTCAATAAATTACAAGAATTTTGACCGCTTAGTTTCGGAGATATAACGATCTAAAGTATTGTATGTATTAGATAGGGAAAAGTGATTGTTTCGGAAACGCTAAACTTTATATTAAGGGGCCAGTCCACTTTGGAGCCACGAAAGAAGGCTATTTTCGCGATTTTTTTTTTGAAAATTTTATAAAAGATATGAATATAAAAGTTGTTGGGTTTGATAAATAAAGTCTTGAAATACATAAAAAAAATTTTTCATTCATTCTTATTCATTTTTAAGTACAAAAACTATAGTTTAACGTAACGCCTCAAAAATAGGTGGGCTAGGTAGCTCCATCGCAACTCGGCAACGGCTTGTCTGAAACAAAAAAATCAAAGTCCATTAGATTCGGTATGACACGAGCTACAAAATGACCCTCGGATATAAAGTTTTATCAAAAAATAAAAAAATGGCAGATGAAAATCGAAAAAAGTAAAATAAACGCGTTTTTTTCGTAGTTTTTCACAAAAAAAAGAGTAAAAATCAAAATTTTAAAACCATCGAGGGTCATCTTGTTGCGAATGATGTTTACAATATGTGGCTCAAATTTCAAGAGAATCGGTTTATTAGTTTTAGAGATACGATGGAGCTAGATTTTGAAAACGTCGTTTCGAGAAAAACGCGTTTGAAGTTTATACTATGAAAAACTCTTACCTGAGGTCCTGACGTTCAGGTAAAAAAAAAAAAAATACTTAGAGAGCTCGGATTTTCATAAAATTTTGACACAATATTTCTGAATGTGTGTACTTTCGAAAACAGTAAAAAAATCGATTTTTTGAAATTTTCAAAGTGGACTGGCCCCTTAAACATATTTCCTGAAAGTTTATATGTTTTTAGATTCCTGTAAGTTGTAACAACTACCATTATTAAATTATTTCGCAAGTTATAACCAAGTTTTCGAACATTGACCGGAAAGTTAACTTTTGAACGTGACTGTAGCGAAACTACTACCTTAACAATCTGAGTGAACAGACTGAGGGCCACTGTGAGTGCGAGAACAAATTTCGAAACTGAAAATTTCCCACATCGTACGTCCGATCGGAATAATGAAAGTTCTAGCCCATTTTTGCCATTTTCTTGCATCGCTAAGATCTTTTTTTATTCTCATCGGTGAAACGGTGTCGAAAATATTCATTTTCGAAAATCCTCCGCAATGAACGGGGTGACTGATTCATCCCCTTAAATTAACTGATCTTATATACCGAAATATAGCAGGAGACAAAAATAACGTTTTTCGTCCTGATCTTCCCACACATTATTTTTAATGTGTGTGCACTGTTATATCTCCCAGTACACAGCTTTATTCTTTGAGGGCAGAAAAGCTTTCTTTACGAAATCCTCTTACTGTTTTGTTACAAAACGTTGCCTGAGACGTGCGAACTTGAAGCAATCCGAAAGATCGAAGGGCTCTGAATTCGAGAGACGTACGTGTTGAACGGTAAACTTTTAACTTGTATATATAAAAATATATCAATACAAAACGTACTTGTGTGTCTTTCGTCCTTTCATTTTTGCTGCACAATCTTCCAGTCGAAAAATCGCTGTGTATACAGAAAATTTACTCTCATCATCAAATTGAGTTACACGTCGAAAGAAATTTCACCGTGTGCGTTTAACGGGCAAATATAAAGCGGAGGTAAATTTTAAGCTTAGTACAGCTTGACCGAAATTAAGGTTGTTTTTTTGCCATTGAGCTCTGACAATGGGGAATATTTTTCCATATTTTTTGCTCTCACCGACGAAGAAGGTAAACTCGAATAATTATTATAAAATTTCATTTTCGTTGAACTTTCGAGATTTGTCTATTTTTCAATTGAACACATTTTTAAGAGAAATAATATTATGGAGATAAAAGAACAAAAATAAATAGCGTTCAAAACCATATTTTGCACTGTATTATGTACAAATAAATGTAAAATGCAATTTCATTTACAGACCTCGAGAATGAAAGTCACTTTGTAGATTAAAAGGTTTAGTATAATTAATTGGAGAAACATTTTATTTCTGAGTACAAGGTTCGTACGATTATCGTAATAAGTTGAATAATCGAATTAATTTTTTGTAGAAATTGTAATGAATATTGATCATTTTATGCAATCAAATTTTATTATTTTTATTTTATTTCAGTGCAAGTTAATTTTTTTCGAATTATATACATTTTGTTCTTCATTTAAACGACTCATAAATAAATAATTTTTCATAGCACGCATATCTGTATTTTATTTACCATAATTCGACAATTTTTGTTGCATCTACGTGAACGAGGGAGACGTGCTGTGGATAGTATTTATTTTTTTCTCGTTATAACCCTTAATGGGAGGTCATTCATTCAAAAGATTCCGACAGTTTCCCCTACCTTCGTGGTCGTCGTCATTGCACGTAGGAGAGGGTCCTCGAGAAATTTCAATTAATTTATCACCCTCACAGAAGGTTGAAAGGGACCGAGACATTTCATTCTTCCCCTCGTTTCCCTCCCTCGTTCACTTTTTATTCTCCCTCTCCTTTCCATCTTCTACCTCTTGATGTTTCTATAATACCCTGAATCAGTGTGGCTACTAGAGGCAAATTGAAGTTGGGATTATCCGGACAAGCCTCGGGACAGAGCTAAAGAGAACACTCGCTATTTCATAAAACAAGTAGATATTCCCTATATGGTCAGACACGTCTACGTCATCTCAAAATGATCTCCAAATCTTATGATTATAGATTAAGTCCTATTTGATTGCATTCAATTATATTCTGCCCATCGAAATTACATTTTTTATTAATCTACATCAGGCTAATCTCATATCCCCGCAAAAAAACAGCATATATGCTGTAAAAAAAACTTGACACAAGTACATTTACTCCCCCCAAATAGTTGTTCCGGTAAAAAATCTTCTTCTGAACGCGAACACTAACAAAAAGTTATAAAAGAGATTTCCTCTCAAAAAAACCAACCTTGCAAAAATTCTCTCAAAAAATTATAGGAGAATCCCACAAAAATTTACCAATCATAATCTCACAAAAGATGCCAATTCAAATCCAACCAAAAATTAAGTCTAAACTTTACAAAAATAAATGAAAACTATAAAAGCATTAATAGTTAAATACATTAAAGCCTATTAACCTCTAATAAAAAATCTTCCAATTCATTAAAAATACGGATGTACTACAGTACAGTTGTTCTGCACAAAAGGAACAAGAATAAAAAATAAGAATGAAAAAAATGTTGAATATAAAAAAAATTTCAGAAGAAAAAAATTAGATTGAAAAAAAAAAATCGGCCGAAGTACTTGGCGAGTTTGTAATCATGAGTGAATTAAGCAAATTGAATTCAATTAAGCATATTGTATGAATTAATAAAAAAAACTCGCCACGTAATTTTTTTTATATCCGAAATTTTTTTCATTCTTATTTTTTATTCTTGTTCTTTTTTTGTAAAACAACTGTACTGTAGCACATCCGTATTTTTAATGAATTGGAAGATTTTTTATTAGAGGTTAATAGGCTTTAATGTATTTTACTATTAATGCTTTTATAGTTTTCATTTATTTTTGTAAAGTTTAGACTTAATTTTTGGTCGGATTTGAATTGGCATCTTTTGTGAGATTATGATTTGATTGGTAAATTTTTGTGAGATTCTCCTATCATTTTTTGAGAGAATTTTTGCGAGGTTGGTTTTTTTGGGAGGAAATCTCTTTTATAACTTTTTTTTAGCGTTCGAGTTCAAAAGGAGATTTTTTACCGGAATAACTATTTAGAGGGAGTAAATGTACTTGTCTCAACTTTTTTTACGGCATATATGCTGTTTTTTGCGGAGATTTGTCGACTTTTTTTATGAAATTCATATCTTGCCGATTAAAAATGTCTGTATTTCGCACGTATCTGAGTGATATAAAAGAATTAACATTTTTTCCGGTATTGCAGCAAAATATGGTAATATTTTATCAAAAAATGATTTTCTTAAGAATTGGATCCTGAATAAAAATTTTGAAGGTCGCTCAAGCGATTTTTTAATGATTTTGGCTAAAAATGGATACACGAATTTCGAGCTCGTGTATCGCGACTATATTCGGACTAAAAATGCAATGTGAAATATTGATCTGAGAAGTGTTCAAATGAATTCAATCTTCGTAATTAACCGTCAATACTTATAAAATTATTAGATTACTTAAAACGTACAGTAGTTCTGAGAAGATACGACGCATAAAAGAACAACGAACAAGTAAAAACTTGATTTCTTTTTAATTTTGTAAAAAAAAAAATTCAAAAAATATTATACCGAAATATACGTGCCAACAGATCAACGGATCGGAAAATATTCCATAAAAAATGATGCCAAAGAAATACTCCAATAGCATCAGAATGCATCGAAAGTTTTTAAATAAAAGTAATCATAATGAAACGAAATTTTGAAACAAAAAAAGTATGCGCACAAAATTTCGAGAGCAAAAGTTTGATTGGAAAAAAGAATTTTGGCCGAAGTGCTACGTAAGTTTTTCTTTTATAACGTTTATTGATCATGAATTATATCTCATAAGCAATAGGTAAAAAAAAAATTGGTAAAGTACTTATGAATTTTTTTTTTCTCAAATCAAATATCTGTTCGCTCAAAATTATTTCGCATCACTTGATTCCATTTTAGGTTGCAAGTGCAAATAATATTTTCATGTATTTAAGGTCTCTACCACTCTAGGGTGGTTTAAAACCATATATAATTCAAACCTAGGGTAGTTCAAACGTCGGGTGGTATCATACACCATTCTCTCAGTTATATAAAAATGAAGAGAATGGTTTCCAAATAAACCCTATTATTGCACGCAAGGGACATTTTATGGTAAAAGAGAAGAGGCACCGTTTTCGACTCCGTTCTAGAGTTTACGTTCGGAAAAATGGATTGTTAGGGCTAGGGTTAATAAAAAGAATTTTTTATTAAGGCACTGTGCAAAAGTCTATTTAATGAATTACACTTTATTTTTACACTATCACTCTTCTGTCTATATATATAAATGTCACTTTAATCAAAAGTTCAAACTGACCGCGATCTTTATAACATCACGACTGTTCAAAGATATCAAATATTCACCGAATACGAGTTTATCATACACCATTCTCTTAGTTATAAAAAAAAACGAAGAGAATGTTTTCTAAATAAATCTTATTATTGCATTCGAGGAACATTTTATGGTAAAAGAGAAGAGGCACCGTTTTCGACTCCGTTCTAGTTTACGTTCGGAAAAATGGATTGTTGGAGCTAGGGTTAATAAAAAAAATTATTTATTTAGACACTATTCAAAAGTTTATTTATTGAATTAAACTTTATTTTTGCACCATCACTCTTCTATCTATAGATACAAAAGTCACTTTAATCAAAAGTTGAAACTGACCGCGATCTTTATAACCTCACGACAAAGATATTAAATATTCACCAAATACGAGTTTATCATACACCATTCTCTTAGTTATCAAAAAAAAACGAAGAGAATGGTCTCTAAATAAATCTTATTATTGCATTCGAGGAATATTTTATAGTAAATGAGAAAAGGGATCGTTTTCGATTCCGTTGTAGAGTTTACGTTCGGAAAAAAAATTGTAAGTTCTAGGTTTAGTAAAAAAAATTATTTATTTATTATTAAAAATTATTTATTTAGGCACTGTTCAATAGTTTATTATTACACTTTATTTTCCCACTATCACTCTTCTATCTATAATAATAAAAGTCACTCTTTACTCGTCTATCTATCTATAAACGCCACTCTAACCAAAAATTCAAATTGACCGCGATCTTTATAACCTCACGACTGTTTTGTCAGCTGTCATATACTACGAGATATTACCAAATATCATCAGATTATACCAATATTATTAGTGTCACTAGACTATGGAAATGACGAAAAAAATGAATCGCCAAAAAAAGTGTGCGAAAATTTTGTACACTTTTTAGCTTCGTCGAAAAATGAAACAATTATATCTTGAGTATGCCTACAGCTACAGGGTTCGTATTAGTCACGATGGAAAGAAAAAAATAAATAAAAAATACGTGCACGCGAATCATCTTTCAAAATGCAATAATTTATTAAATATTGAAGAAAGAATTTTGAAAACAGTTGCTAACGCCTCTTAATCTCATATAAATAACGATGAATTATTATTATTTTTTTAATCGTTTTTTTATTGTTCCTGCGTACACCCTCACGGGTTTTTACGAGCCCATCCTATCACTGTTAACCCCACTTAACTAATTTCCAATTTCCTAATTTCCATGTTCTATAGAAACTCCCCAAGAGTATTGCCCACAGCCACTCTTTCCTAATACACTACAGTATCGCATTTGCACGAGGGCCAAGGGAAACTGTGGAAAACCCAGTCGATACAGGTGGCTATATTTTTACTGATATTTAATTGATTAGCACCATCAGAAACTCAGAAAAACTGCCTCGCGCTCAGCTATTGATTTGATTGAAACCCGGCCGATACATTTTTACTGAGTTTCAAATGTTTTTCACCATCAGAAACTCAGAAAAACTGCCTCTTACTCAGCGATTGATGCGCGAGCCGGTGTATGGCTAAGCGGTTACCCAACCAAGTATTGTCCTCATTCGATGCTGCTTAACTCTGGTGATTGCTGGAGGCACACACCGACCGCGTACCCATCGCTGTTGGTAATAAATGATTTATTACAAATTCTTTTATCTCACAGTTTTATAGCTTTTGATTAAAATTTTGTTTTCCTTTTATTTATCGTTTATTTTTTTTTCCGAATGGATGAAAAGGTAAAAGCTCGGAACAAAGTTGTTCACTGGATTATTCATATAGTTTTTTCTTGTCTCCTCTCGTAAGTTTTGTGGTACACACAGAGTAATAAAATTCAGTAGCAAAATCTCGACAAATAGTGAAACATAAATATTGTAATAAAGAGACACGTCTACGGAAGAGGAAAGTTTTTAATTAATTTACGCAAATATTATTCTCGTTGGGTGAGAGAACGTATAAGAATTTTACCTCGAGGGATGAGCGTGGATTACAACAGGCATCTCGAGAGAGCAAAGAATATGGCATTTGATGGATGGACTAAACACCCTGTGGAAGGAGAGCAAACGAACGGGGCGACGCAACTTGACAGAGACAAAGCCCAGCAAAGAGAAAGAGAGAGTGAGAGAGTAAGAGAGAGAGAGAGAGAGAAGACTTTAACGTATACACCGTTTATATGAAGGACTAAAATATACGAAGCAGACTGACGCCATACCCATTGATTCACCCCAACCCTCTCTCCAGCAAAACCCAACCTATGTAAGAGTCAACTATGTACATAATATTATGTGTATATACGCGTGAATTTATGTATTTTATATCTTCTTCGCAGTTGGGATGAACTCCAATGCCTATACACAAATGAAAATATGTGCTTCAGGAAGTTCGTGCACATTTCTATACTGGCACGGAAATTCCGGACAATTGACTTCTTCCAAATTCCAAATTCGAGGAAATCATGACGAAATTGTATGGAAATTGCATGGAAAATTGTGCATTCTCCAAAATATATGTTAAATTAATAGATATTTTCGTTACGATGAATTTTATAAAGTCCTCGAATTATTAGGATTTGAAATTGCGGGATTTATGGATTTGGGAACACCAGGTTCGCGGAGGTTCCCGCGGGGATAACTTTTTGTCCGAGTTTACAAGTGCTTTAAATTTCTTCAAAATTCTATTATTAAAGTAAATAAAAAACCATTCTCTTGGTTTATTTATCAGCTTTAAAAAGCATTTTTCAAAAAATTTGAATTGTCAAGCAATCATTGAGCATACAATGCCAAAAAAGGACTTTTTAATGTACCAAAAGTGCAAAAAGTAGTAAAAGTGTTTTTCAGGGTTTTATCACAAAATTTTGAATTCTAAATTAAAATAATTGGAGTTTTTGGTTCACAATACATTAAAACAAGCTGCTAAACAAAATATTAATGATAAAAAATTTGTTGAAATTTTAGTCTCTTCACAAAAATGGCTTATATATTGGGAGTTGAGACTTCACGGTCTGGAAAAAACAAGCTTGTTTTCAAAATTCATTTGAGAAGAAAATAATGGTAGAGAGATGATTTTTTCTTAGTTTCAATTGTCCTTTTATCAGCTTTAATTTGGAAGAAAAAACTCGGGAATAACTCCGTTAGGAACGAAGTTATCACGTGAAATGTGGAACTACGATTTTTGGAACGGTGTACATAAAATCTTGAAAACTTCTTAACCGATTTGGGTGAAAATTTGAGCGATGATGCAGTAAAATATTATCTAAAGTGTAATCGAGCTGAATTTCAATATTAGTTCCCAAACAAAAGTTATAAATTATTAAGTGTGGAAAAAAGGGCGAAATTGCATTTTGCATACTAAATAATTAATAACTTGTGTTTGCGAATTAATATCGAAAATCGACTGGACCATACTTTAGATAATAGTTTATTGCATGTCCTCGCAAATTTTTATCCAAATCGATCAAGCGGTTTTCAAGATTTCATGTACACCGTTCCAAAGATCGTAGCTCCAAATGTCATTAAAACTGATAAAAAAAGTTTTGCAAACTATACCGTGTGACATATCGAATGAAAGGGCTTGTTGTGAGGGTCTCAAATATATTTTTTTTATAATTTTAAAATAAATAGTTTTAAAGTTATTTAAAAAATGCTGCAAATTAAAATTTGCAAATTGCTTCCTCAAGATAGTCAAGATGCACGGTGCTCAAGATGCACGATGCTCAAGATGCACGATGCTCAAGACGGTGCCCAAGATGCAGGGTGCTCAAGATGCACGATGCTCAAGATGCACGATGCTCAAAGCTTACTCTATGAGGTGCTATATTTTTCATTTTGGCTTCCTCATAGAGGAAGCTTTCAGCATTGGAAGTACAGACTTATACACAATATCTTACAAAATTTGCAAAAATTAAAGCGGTTAGACGATTTTTCGAAAAACTCAGATTTTCGTAAAATTCGAAAAATCATAAAATTTAAACCGCTCAACCGATATTTCCCAAATTCAATACCAACCTTCCTATTATGATAATCTATTTATAAAAAAAAAATTAGTAATAAATCTTAAAATTTTCGGAAGTTAGAGCGTCGACACCCTTTTTTTGAAAATTTCAAAACGTCGTAGCATTCGTATTTTTTTTGAAATTCTGACAAAATTATCAGAGAATGAAGAGCTTGTATAGATTAACATCTATGCAAAACGGGAGCCCAGTATCTCAAATCGTTTTCGAGTTATAAGCGTTTGAATTTTGCAGTGCCATAACATACACAGACACATCCGGACATTTTTTCTAGATATGATTTTTCGATGTTTTGGGACATTTTGAGCACATTGACATTGAAAACTGGAAAAAAAAATTTTTCACCGTCACATAGCTTCCTCTATGAGGAAGCAAAATGATTAAAGCTTTAAAAAATCATTTTGCCCCCATTATTTATTGCTAGCCTAACTGCTATTTTGAAAACAAGCTTGTTTTTTAGCCTTTCAAAGGGCCTTTCAGCCCTAAAAAAGGTTGTAGATTTTACAGCTCGCTACTCAAACTAGTTCATTTTTCATTCTTCTTAAGGTAAAATAGTTGATGCAGCCTAGTCAATTGAGTGCTAAATTTTCAAAATACATTTATGCAAAGTTTAATCCATTATAATTAAATGAATTGATGGTTGACTTGTATTACAGCATGTCTTATTAACCTAAAAAAATATTAATAACAATAGATTTGCAAAACCTTGAACTGATCAATGCAAAATTCCACGATGTCCTATTTTCATCGAGTTTTTTCAAAGAATAATCCATACTTTTCAACCGATTTTAATGCACCACGTCTTGTTTTGTTCCTCAAGAGATCCTCTACGAATTCACCGTGCGATTTTTTTTCTGAGTTTCATCGTTTTACTGTTGCAGCCAATTGTTTAATTGGTTGAAAAATGTTTATAAACCAATTGCTGTAATTTTCATATTAACAAGTCTAAAAAAAGCCTACGCGGTGAATTCGTAGAGGATATCTTGAGGAATAAGATAAGACGTGGTGCATTAAAATCGGTTGAAAAATACGAATTATTCTTTGAAAAATCTCGATGAAAATATGACATGATGGAATTTTGTAGTTATCAGTTGATGATTTCGTAAATCCATCGTTATTAATTTTGTTTTAGGTTAATAAGACATGCTGTAATACACATCAACCTTCGATTAATTTAATTAGTGCATTGAACTTTGCATAAATGTATTTTGAAAATTTAGCACTCTTTTGACGGGTGTGAAGCAGCCATATTAACTTAAGGGCTCTGTCTACTTTGGATGCATGAAAAAAACGCTATTTTTATTAATTTTTTTTAAGAATACTGTTATGTTTATTCATATAAAATTTGTTAGGCTTAACAAAAACATTCGTAAATTACAAAAAAATTTTTTTTATTGATTTTAACCACTTTTTTAGTGTGAAAAAGTGGGTAGGTGTGCGCTGTTAAAAAAATCTGAACAACGGCCCATCCGAAACAAAAAAATTGAATGGTTTCAGGTTTAGTGTGACAGTGGCTATACCCCGTACCTCGAATATTAATTTATATGCAAAAATAACAAAATGGCGGACAAAAAAAAATACAAAACGTGTTTTTTTGCATGTTTTTTGCCAAAAAAAATAGTAAAAATTAAAATTTTGCAATAATTCTGGTACGGGATATAGCGATAAGTGTACAGAATATGTGGTTAAAATTTCACAAGGATCAGTTCAGTAGTTTCCGAGATTTTTTCAACAAGCGGTTCGAAAACGTTGTTTCGAGAAAAACGCGTTTAAAGTTTTAATTTATAAGGTGAACAAGCGCGCTCAGGTAGCGTTCAACATATAGAAAAATACCTTTAGAATGCTCTGATCTTTCTGAAATTTTCAGAGAATATTTTTGAATATATAAACTTTCGAAAAATGCAAAAAAAAAAATTCGATTTTTCGAAAGTTTTAAAGTAGACAGAGCCGTTAAACAAAGGTGCGCACACTTTTTGGAAAAGCCTGTATATATGTGTATAGTTTGATGATGTAGTAGCACATGCTCATGCGTACGTGTATACGATAATATATAAGGATATATAGTGGATAAATGAGAAAGAGGAATAACGAGGGAGTTAGGGAATCGAACAATTTGCCAGGCCAGCCACATTTGTACTCGCAATAACCCGTTCTCTCGCCTCTCGTGAGTGGCTTACTCGTCTCGAGTCTGGCCAGCTTCTCTGCGGTTTCATTTGAACGAGAAAAGCGTGTAATTCCTTCGAGTGGCTGGTGCACGCCTCGTTCTGCATGGAAACATATATCGAGTAACAGGAAGTCGTACAGAATTTTACGCTACAGGTTACTTTAGTATAGAAGAGAAAGAGAGAAAGAGAGAAGTAGTAAAATGACATGAAAAACGAGAAAGAGAGAAAAGCTTTATCCCCCCGATTTCTGTGGCTGTTAAATTATGGATACATAAGCATTTATAGACATGAAATATACGTGAGAATTACACGTCTTTTGTATATAAGCATTGCCTTGAAAATTTAACGAGAAGACGAATGGAAAATGTGAGAAATTTCTCGTTAAGATGAATGGCTCAAATCGTTGGCAATCATCCAACAATTAATGGGCTATCGATTTAATCTTATTATTTCGTACGATTTTGCTATTTAACATTTCGCTGGAGAGTGAAAATAAAAAATGTGTACTTAAAGTATATTAGTTTGTTTTCCTTTTTCGTTAAAAAATGTTTTTCATTCACGAGGAATTTACATTCGAAAAAAATACTTCGAGAAATAAAAAAAAAGTTATTTTTTTTTATATATATTTTGAATAAAAGTTATAAATATGAAGATAAAAATAACGTCATACGTGATAAGTGTTAAAGAGACAATTTACGTGATCGTCACATGGGACATTAAACTTTGCGAGAAATTTAATTCCGAACGTGGATTCTTGGAACGTCGAAAAAAAAACAGCGATAAAATTGAGCAAAAAATAGTTTGTCATTCGTTCAATGCGAGAGATGAGAATTCTCGCGTGTCCCTGGAGTATTTTATGCGATTCATATAGATATATTTATATATGTCAAGCTTTTACAACACAGTTTCTCGCCCTGCCCTTCTCTCTCTCTCTCTCTCTTTCTCTTTTCCTCGTGACTGCGCTGTGCTCTTGTCGATCTCGATCATTCTCACACGAGGACAAAATGATAAAGAGCGAACGAGGCGAAAAGAAGGACGAGCTAGGATAAAAGTAATGTATGTATTATAGCTGCATGTTTTTTTTTTCTTTGTTTTTTTCATATTCACCTCATTATTTTTCTTTTTTTTTCATCCTCACTTCATTCGATGCTTGCTTGAGAAATAAACTCGCGCAAGTGGTGGCTCTTTCATCAATAACGTCCATTTCGAATGAAGACAAGGGTGAGAGCAGTCTCTCGATTATTACAAATGTTCTCGTCCCGTTTTTTTTCTGTCCATTAAATAGAACTATATAAAAAGGATTGGTGTATATATGTATATATGGGAAATAGGTATAAATGTGGCCAACGCGAGAAAGAGAGAGAGAGAGAGAGAGAGAGAGAGAGAGAGAGAGAGAAATCGATAAAGCTTTCGCTCGAGAGGATATCCGCTTCCTCATCAAGACTTGAGTGAGTATTTGTTCCTTCGAGAGACAGGGAAACATACATTTTCACGAGAGATTTTTTCTTTTCGTTCTCAATCTTCGCTCTTTTCCCATTTATTTTTTTTTTCCGTTGAAAGAGCAGTGTCGATAATACTTTATCCCTTTAAAGTTCTACCACCGTTCCTGGTTTCCTTCTTCGTAAAACGCAACGTTATCGGAAAGTAGAAAAATTCAATTTGTTCGATTAGGAAACGTGTTCTGAGAAAATCTTGATGCACATTGAAGAACGGAGATTTATTGATATCGATATTTATTTGTTGGAGAATTATTGCGACGATTTATATTCATTTGCTATTATTTTTAATGCCATCAAACAAATCTTTGACACCTTCGAACTCTCCGTTACCAACAGCGTTGGGTGTATGATCTTGGTCATCATTTAACCATTCATCGACTCGCGTATCGATCGCTGAATGGGATGAAATTTTTCTAAATTACCGTCAAATAACTGAAAAATGGTAAAAATATAAATGACTTTATCAGCACAGATTTTTCACAGCTTCCCTGGGCTCTCGAACAGGGTAATGGCGGATTAATAAAATAAAAAAAAATGAAAATAACGAACGAATAAAATATAATGATAAGAATTAAAAAAATGATATTCTCAATAGATTTAATAAAAAAAGAATAAATCATTTAAGCGTTTGATAAAAAAGGGATTAAAAGTGAAACAAATGACTTCCTCAGGCGTGACTATAACGAGACGAGAAAAATTTCATACAAATAGAACGAGAGGCAATATAAAAACGTATATTCTCGGTGGAAAGTACGTTGAAACTCGTAAGCTCTTTAATGGAGTACAGCGAATGCGTTCAAGAGAGAGAGGAGGCGCCACACGTATTGCTCATGGGAATTTTCATATCATACAATAAGCTCTTTTGCATGCGATTCTTCTCGCATAGTTATCCCACATCCGGTGAATTTACGCATCCTCGAAACGTAACAATATTTTTATTTTATTTGTCACAACGCGCGAGACTCTTTTGTGAGAAAAAGGAGTTCGAAAGAAGGAACAGAAAAAGAGTGCGAAAGAAGAAGAGAAACTTTAAGTTTGAATTTTCATTTTTTTTTATTCCTCGAAAAACTTTGAGCTAAAATAAGACATTCAACATAAATAGTAATTTTAAAAATGAGAATATTTACAAGAAGATATGGAAATTCGTAAGGAAATACCTAAAAATAATAGAACAAAAATGCAAATTGATAAGAAAAGAAGAGCGAGAGAGAAAATTACTTCTCTTAGATTCGGGGATGTTTTTCCCTTCTACTATCTTGTCGGCTCGACCTTGTAGCTTTTTTTATTGCCTCTTATGTACTCCCTCTCTCTTTTATGTGCACTTGTCCACTCTTTTGTGTTTAAAAATGTTTGTGTATGTGTGTATATATACGAACAGTGTGAATTTTCGCTCTCTCGCAGGGAATCACGCTGGGTATGCACGCTCACACAAGCCACTCGTTGGAAACGCTTGCCATGGAGAGGGCGTGTGTTATAATTAGGCCACAATTAAGCCTCCGCGCGATGGGGGTGGCCTCTCAATGTATTGTGTGCATTCTAAAAGCTCACAAGACTCTCGTACGGCACGTACTATTATTACATACAACTTCGCCATTCGTTTCACCAACGACGACCAACTTTTTTATCATTCTCTATGAATATTGGTCGTTGCCATTTTTTTCTGTTGTTTTTTTTTTCCTCCTTTTTTCACGCGCACGAACGTGTGAATAATTTAGATTTATCGGATTACGCCGAGAATTGTTAAGGAATGCAAATTATGTCCTGCAAGGGAGAAAAATGCATTCCGTCAAATTTATTTTCAATTCATTTTCGGGGTTCTTTTTATTCGAAGGATTTTTCGATGTTCTTTTCGGCCCATTTATTGAAAAGTCTTAACATTTTGATAGGAATTCTATAATCAAAATTTATGTGGATTTTCTTTTTTTTTGTAAACTACAAATAATTTCTAATTCTGAAATGTCGCCTTGAAATAAAGTTTTCACGACATTTTCAAGCAATTCTAATTTTAGAAAATGTAATTCGTATATTTCGTCAGCTCCTGCTTTTTATAAGATCTCCGGAACGGCGAAATATCGAAGTTTTTGCATTTTTCTTTTTCTTCTTTCGATCTCTTCGGACTTGGAAAATGAATGGCAGTTTTTCCTGTCGCGAATATTGCGATTTAAACCTGCGAGCTTTTTTTCCATTCCTTTTTTCTCTCATTCCTCCGTTCTGATCAAAATCCTCTTTTTTCTTCCTTCCTTTCTTCCTTTTCTCGCCCATTTCTCTTTTTAACTTTGCAACTGCCACGCGCTCACATTGATCTATTCGAGCGTGTGTGTCGAACATAGAGCGATGATTCGCCTACTGAGTGAGAACGACGGAAAAGGGAAGGAGGGCGAGAGGGAGAATCCCCGGCAATTTGTCTTTTATCCAGTGCTCCGTGTGTGCTCCTTATCGTTCCGGGTGGGTGCGGTCAATGAACTTGGTAAAGACGTTGCACTCTCGTTCGATTTACATCGATATATTCTTTTTTCCTCATCTTGCCCTCAAACCGGAAATACAAGCTTTATCAAATAAATCTGACAGTCTGATTATAAACGAGGCTTTCTTTGCACATCAGGGCTGTTTGCGTCTCTGCTTTGTATCGTTATACAAGAAAAAAGCGAACAAGTGCGAGTTGAACTCGCGTGGAGAGAGTTTCGTACGATGAATATGTTATCTACCATGTTTTTTTAAGGGGCCAGTCCACTTTGGAGCCACGAAAAAAAGGCTATTTTCGCGATTTTTTTTTTGAGGATTTTATAAAAGATATGAATATAAAAGTTGTTGGGCTTGATAAATAAAGTCTTGAAATACATAAAACAAAATTTTTTAATTCATTTTTATTCATTTTTAAGTACAAAAACTATAATTTAACGTAACGCCTCAAAAATAGGCAGGGTAGGTAGCTCCATCACAACTCGGCAACCGCTTGTCTGAAACAAAAACATCAAAGTCCATTATATTCAGTATGATACCAGCTACAAAATGACCCTTGGATATAAAGTTTTATTAAAAAATAAAAAAATGGCAGATGAAAAACGAAAAAAGTAGAAAAAAACGCGTTTTTTTCGCAGTTTTTCACAAAAAAAAGAGTAAAAATCAAAATTTCAAAACCATCGAGGGTCATCTTGTTGCGAATCATGTTTATAATATGTGGTTCAAATTTCAAGAGAATCGCTTTATTAGTTTTAGAGATACGATGGAGCTAGATTTTGAAAACGTTGTTTCGAGAAAAACGCGTTTGAACGCGCTATATGCTCAGGTAGACGAATTGAGATCCTGACGTTCAGGTAAAAAAAAAAAATACTGTATGTACTTACGAAAACAGTAAAAAAATCGATTTTTTGACATTTTCAAAGTGGACTGGCCCCTTAAATCTGATCCAAATTTGTTTGTAGTAACTAAAAATTTTAAGACCATAAACTTCTTGTAGGTTTTCCTGTAATCTGTAAGTAAAGAACTATTTTCTGTATTTTTTTCAAAATTTTAGCCTCAGTAGTTTCGGCGATAAGGGGCGGGGGGGGGGGGGGAATGGTCAATTTTCATCTATTTTCTTAAATAACTTTAAAACTATTTATTTTAATATTATAAAAAAAATATATTTGAGATCCTCACAACAAGCCCTTTCATTTGATATGTCACACGGTACAGTTTGCCAAACTTTTTTTTTTTATTTTCTAATTTGGCCCCCAAAAGTGACCCCCAGATTCAAAATTCATTTATTTAGGTTACACGTCCATGTTTGGGTCACAGAAATTCATATGTGTACCAAATTTCAACTTAATCGGTCCAGTAGATTCGGAGCAAATTGGCTGTGACAGACGGACAGACAGACAGACACACGAGTGATCCTATAAGGCTTCCGTTTTTTTTTTTTTTTTTTTCATTTGGACGTACGGAACCCTAAAAAGACAAAAGATAGAATTCAATGTCCGTTAATAATCTTTATCGTTTATATATAAAGCCAAATTGGTGATAAATACTTCGAGGTTCTTTAGATTGTTAAAATGAAAAAAAAAAAAACATTACAATTTTTTTTTTCATTTAGTCTAATTTCACTGATCATACATACATAGTCTAATTTCACTGATGTACAAAAGGAAATGCAAATTCTATAGTTTGCATTTCCTTTTGTACAATATTTTCATCTCGTCTCAGATTATATTGAAATCACGAAATATTGAATTTTGAAAAATGCCTGACGTTAGCTCCAATTTTTTTACGCAGAAGCAATTCCGAAATACTGAATTCACGAATTATTGAATTTTGAAAAATGTCTGACGTTAGCTCAAATTTTTTTACGCAGAAGCAATTCCGACAAAAAATATCATGAAAGAATATAATGGAAGGAGAGAGAAAAAAGGAATGAACGGAGAATAAGATCCGGTTCATAAGAATCCTTTCGTGCTCTGGAAATCTCTTGCAGTTGAGCCAAGCCTTAAATATCTACAGACGCGGAAGATATGGAGTAAACTAAGACGAGAATCAATTTTATACATATAATTTAACTCCATCCCTGTCATATTGAAAAAACCATAAACATTCAATTTGTTTAAAAATATAAATCTATTTTACAGAAGAACATTTATTTATTTATTTATCACGTTGTCCTATAAATTGAAATATTATTCATTTTATCCCCATATTCATAATATATTAGTTATTAAAAAATGCTGAAATTTCTTCACGAAACATTGTTCGAGTTTTCATAATCGTTCAAGCATTAAAACATCACCGAAACTTTCTTATCAAAATTATTTGGATTATTATTGAAACATACATAGTTGGTATATCTAGAAAGGAACAAAAGACGATGAAAAACAAAAGGGGATGCTCGTATATTATGAATAACTCTAAACTTATACTAACAAAAAGGCTCCGGTGGGAAGAATGGAAGTCTGATATTGAAGCGCGGGCGTTCAATGATCGGAACAGATATTTGACAGAGATTTATGCTCAGAAACGTGGGCCTTATATTCGAGGAAGTCTTGTCCGATTTTGGCTCACAGTAACACGGGCAGAGCCACAGCCTCATCACGAAAGACCATAGATTGTGAGACAGTCCATATATCACACGTGAAATTTTCATGTAGAATACAAACGCGTGACCGGAAATAAGACGGTGAACGAACGGAGGAGCCAGAGTTTACATGAGCATGAGAACTTACACTTTGATATATAATGTGTATTTGAATGTATAAATGCACGAACAAGGAATCGTGCAAAGCTTTGAGCTTGTGAAAAGCTTCGGGGAAGTATGTGTCTGCACGCTTCGCGAAATTCTTTGTTTTCATCGCGAAAATAACGAGAGACCTGAGAGGCAAAGGAACAAAATAAAAATAGCCAGAAACGAAAAACAGAAAGAAATGTAGAGAAATGAGAAAAAAAGATAGATGTAGATTCATTAAGGGGCCAGTCCACTTTGGAGCCACGAAAAAAGGCTATTTTCGCGATTTTTTTTTTGAGGATTTTACAAAAGATATGAATATAAAAGTTGTTGGGCTTGATAAATAAGGTCTTGAAATACATAAAAAAAAATTTTAATTCATTTTTATTCATTTTTAAGTACAAAAACTTTAGTTTAACGTAACACCTCAAAAATAGGTGGGCTAAGTAGCTCCATCACAACTCGGCAACGGCTTGTCTGAAACAAAAAAATCAAAGTCCATTAGATTCAGTATGACACCAGCTATAAAATGACCCTCGGATATAAAGTTTTATCAAAAAATAAAAACATGGCAGATGAAAAACGAAAAAAGTAAAAAAAAACGCATTTTTTTCGCAGTTTTTCACCAAAAAAACAGAGTAAAAATCAAAATTTTAAAACCATCGAGGGTCATCTTATTGCGAATCATATTTACAATATGTGGTTCAAATTTCAAGAGAATCGGTTTATTAGTTTTAGAGATACGATGGAGCTAGATTTTGAAAACGTTGTTTCGAGAAAAACGCGTTTGAAGTTTATACGCTCAGGTAGACGAAATGAGGTCCTGACGTTCAGGTAAAAAAAAAAATACTTAGAGAGATGGGATTTTCATAAAATTTTGACACAATATTTCTGAATGTATGTACTTTCGAAAACAGTAAAAAAAATCGATTTTTTGAAATTTTCAAAGTGGACTGGCCCCTTAATTTTCCGTACGAATTCTTGAACCATCACGTACGAAAATTCAACCCTAAAACAATTTATGTAGATCATAAAAATTTTGGGATTTTTTACTAAAGTTTTTTGTCAGATGTCGAAACGTTTTTTTCTTGCATTTAATTACATTTCATTTATATTTTGTCATAATGTTGGACAATTTTTCGATTTTTATGTTTTTTACAAAATTTAATATTTCGAAAATATGATATTTTTCTTTGTACAGGTTTCTTATTTACACGATACGTTTGAAAAATGTATAAAATGCATACCTAACGTATGTGACATAGTTTAGAAACAACATTTGCTGCACTTTCCATGTTTCGTTTTTTTTTTTTGCGAATGGTCCAACGTATATAAATTTCCATTGGGGATTGCAGCATCCATCTCCGTGTTCTTTCAATAGCTCATCCGTGCTCTTACACAAAAGCATTTCGTAGTAGATCTCTTGCTATTACATGTACACATGGGTCATTTCATACCGAATAGGAAGACTTTACTTCCACTCCAATTTGAATATATATACATATATGTTAAATATCACTTATGGAAATTATTTTCATGTTTTTTTTTTTTCAGAAGTATTTTTATTTTTATTTCATGGCTAAAAATATCATATTTCATTAAAAAATGTTGACGTTCATTTTTCATGTTGAAAAAGTATAAACATTGTTTTTTTTTTCAACAATCAAATTTTTGTGGCTCTTTTTCTGATATTTTTTTTCACGATTCACGAGGAATTTAGAAGAATATAGTTGATAGGACCGATTATTTGGACATTTTTGACAATCGTCATTTAGGTATCGTGGCACGAGCTTTTTTTCGAACGATTTTTCCATTCTCGGGAAATAATCGTCGGTGCAAAACGATGTTTTCGAATGTTTTCTCCGCTTCGGAGAGTGTACTACGCGTGGCCGCACGAATCAAACGTTCGGCACAGCTGTTATACCTTTTGCTTTAAAATTGAAATCGATTTTCTATGGAAATTCTAGTGAATGGCTGTGTACATATTCGTTGGGGACGTTTCGCACCCAGTCAGGCTTTTTTTGGCCGGAAGTGTCGGAAGTTTTTGACGCTCGTTGGAAATTCAACTCGAGCGTATTGAGATCGCCAAATTAATTAACAAACGATAGGAACAAAGAAATTATGTTACCAACTCATGAAAATTGGAATAGAAAAGATAAAAATAAACAAATAACTGAAAAAACATAATAACGAAGACGAAAGAATACGTGAATATGAATAAAATTCAATTCAGAATAATCGAATGCAGAAAAATCGTATTTGCAACGTATGCTTTATAATTATAATGAAAAATATTGAAAAAATGTTACTAAGGTCGAGAACGTTTTTTTGTTTTTAAAGGGATCGCTAAAATTAGCAATAGCAGGCTTCTTTTATTATTGTAAAGTGTTAAATAAGCGTTAACGGGTTATATCTAGTTATGCTTGGAAAAATTAAGGGATTTTCATGATTTTTTTAACCATGTTAAACATCGTTTTATTAAAATACACCATACACAATTTCTATATATTTTGAGGTTCTTATTCATAGGATTTTAAACTTAATTCCCGCTGTTTTATATGAGATAGCGTAACTAGTATTATTTTCATAGAAGTAACACTAAAACTATACTGTGTTGAAGTATTGAACATAACCTGCAATATTCAGTATTCGAGAATGAATTCACTTGTACCTACTACTTTTTTAATAATATCGAAAATATCAGGTTTTGAACCAACGAAACAGCATATGCGGGAAGCTTTACTTTTTTGCTTTAATTTAAAAAAAAAATGCTGCTGGAAGTCATCGCTTGCTTCAAAAAGCTTATGGTGAACATGTTCTATTTGAGACAACGTGCAGAGATTGGTTTAGACGATTCAAAAGTGGCGATTTTGACCTTAAAGACAACGAACGTCCAGGAGAGCCGAAAATATTTGAAGATGAAGAATTGGAGGCCTTACTCAATGAAGATTGATGCCAGACCCTTAAAGAATTGTCTGATACATTAAACGTTACTGAAATTGCTATTAGCAAACGTTTACATAATCTTGGACTGGTTCAAAAAGCGGGAAATTGGTTACCACATCAATTACACGAGAGACAACTCGAGAAGCAAAAAACGATTTGTGATTTGCTGCTTGAACGATGCGAAAGGAAATCATTTTTACATCGAATCGTGACTGGCGATGAGAAATGGGTTTATTATGAAAATCCCAAACGAAAAAAAGCATGGGATGGACCAGGTGAACCAGGTCCATCAACGCCAAAACGCAATATTCATGCTCAAAAGGTGATGCTGAGTGTTTGGTGGGATCAAGATGGTATGGCGTACCACGAGTTGCTCAAACTGGATGAAACGATCACAGCTGTTCACTATAAACAACAATTAATGAAACTAAACCAGGAATTGAGAAAAAAGCGGCCTGAGTACGCCAAACGTCATAACAAACTAATTTTGCTCCATGACAATGCTCGGCCACATGTAGCAGAAACCGTAAAAAAGTATATAAAGGACATGAACTGGGAAGTCTTACCTCATCCGTCGTATTCATCGGACATAGCACCGTCTGATTATCATTTGCTTCGAGCGATTCAGAATAATTTGTCATCGCAGCATTTCAAGTCTTTTGAAGATGTCAAAAAATGGATCGATGAATGGATCGCCTCAAAAAGCAACGATTTCTATTAGCGTGGTATCCATTTGTTGCGTGAAAGATGGAAAAAGGTCGTAGCTTCTAAAGGACAATACTTCGAATAAAATAGAGTGTACCGTAAAAACTATAAATATTTTATTTTTTAACTGAAAAACAGCGGAAATTAAGTTTAAAGCCCAATCCATTTTTTTATGAAAAAATTTTCACTGCTGGAGGAAATATGGCCATTTTCCTCAAACACCTTTTTTTGAACATCACTCGCGATGAGCATTTGAAATAAAAAAAAATCAAAAAGATTTCGTTAGTATAATACTACACGCTCTTCGTGAACGAAGGGTTTAGCGAAATTTTGATTTTCAAAAAAATGTTGATTTTTCCGAAAAGTTCGATTTTTGAGGTTCCAAAAATAAGGTTTGTTGATCCAAAAAAATATAAATTTTGTTCCAAATGAAAATTCCTTCGTTCATGAACAAGCCATTGTAATTAGAAACAAGCTCGTGAAAGATTCAAATCGATCGGTTAAATTGCTATCGAGAAATCGTTGATGGCTGCACTCGGAGACTCGCACTCTGAGGTAGCGCGCATAAATATATTCGTTCTATTGCTCAGATCCTTATAATATTTTGAGAAAATGTTCTTAAGATTGATGTACTTTGATAAAATGCAAAAAAAAAAAAGAAATTTCCATTTTTTCAACCTAAACAACTAGATATAACCCCTTATATTAATGACAATTTTTCTCTTTGGTGTTACAGTCTTTTGCCGGAAACTACCATGACAGGGACGTACAGGAGATCGGTGAGTACAGGTAGAGTACCACAAATTGCATTTTGCCTCACTTTGGCCTCGCTAAACCCCCGAACCACCCTTAAAGTATACATATATGTATAGAATATGTATATATTTATACGAATATGTATGACACGTGTATTATACAGGTTGCACACACGAAAGAGCATGTGCACTATCCTCTATCGTTCCATTTTACTTACTCAGTGCATAACGCGAATATACACATTCACCACACGAGGATGAATTATATTTCGATGTCACCGCAGCCAGTGCCATCCCTCCAATTCGCTCATATGCGTTTTGCCATACAGTTCCAGATACCAACCATCTCAGAAATATCCTTTTACAAATCCTGCTCTCGTTACATGAACACGCGTTTTTTCCCTTTTTTTCGATTCCTATTCACAGTTTACTCATTTTTCCACTTCACAACATTCTCTTTTTTTTCTTTTATTATTTCTTTTACGAAGAGAATAAAAACTGAAAAATTACCATTACGGCACTGGGGACAATCTTAAATTTTTGTGATTGTTACTAAGCGATATGTAAATTTTTATGAAAAGAAATCCAAATTTCCAATATTATACAAGAGATTTTAATTTATTTTCATAAAAATTTACATTTTGCTAAGTAAAAATCGCGAAAATTCAAGCTTGTCCCCCGTTTCTATTGCTCTAACGGTAATTTTTTAGTTTTTATTCTCTCCGTGTATTCTACTATCTTCGCAGTTAATCATTTACTGGATTTATTATTATACTTTCGTTCCTTGTTATTTTTCTAGAAATCATTTATCTTCTTTTTATTTTTAATTCTTCAGGATTTTTACTACGTAATTTACTACGTGGAGGAAACTGGAGCACAGTGGAACGAGGAGCACTAAAGCCATGCAACTTTTGATAAAAATTAAATACGAAACAGTCGATTTGTTTTTTGTACTCGTGTCTTTCTTCAGGCGAGCCATTTTGCCCCAGAGTCTCATTTTCCCCTGATCTCTCTTATGTATTGGTGGTAAGGAAAGAGAATGAAAGACACGATCGTTTCTACAAGAGTATTCGATATCGCGGTTACAACGAAGACATAACCTCTTTGCCATTCTCGTTTGATTCGAAACAGGAGTGTGGGTTATCTTATAGAAACGCGTGAAGAAACGTTATCAAAACACATGTGACTATCTTGAATGTAATATCTTCATATACATACGTTTATATCTGTGCCTTTTGGTATGAAAAGTGTTATGTCGAAGCGTAGAACTTTAGTAAATTCTTGTATCAAAATTCTATGAGAAAGTAAGAAGCAAACTGGAGCAAGTTCTTTGTATTCGCACGAGAGTTGGTGCATTCTGCTTCTCACTGTATCTTAAGCTCTGACACGTAGTCGAGATATTGCAAAGAGTGGGAACGTGAACAGAATTTTTTCAAAATGACTTTTTCGAGATTGCTGAAGGAATCCAATAACCAGCAGGATTCAAAGAGAGATAGGGAAACGTCGAAGTCACAAAATAAGTTAAACACAAAAGTTTATTTTCTCTGTATATAAGGATATGGATAGAGGAATTCTGATACATAGCAAAAAAGCTGTACACGAGTAGAGGAAATCTTTGCCTTTATTTATATCCATAGAACCCAGAAAATTCGTAGGGTCCATTTTTTATGTTAAATACGTGGGATTCCAATAAAGTATACAGGCGTAAAAAAAGAGATATCCCGAAATTTTTTGCTCGAATTCTTAAGATTGTACTTGTCTAAAAAAAAGAGATATCCTGGATTCTATCAGGGCTGTTCGATCGTATCTCATTTTTCACTGTCCGTTCTTTTCTTAAGCTAACCTCAGAGAGTCTAAGAGTAAGAACGTAAAAAAAGAGAGAGCTATGCGAAGCCTAAGGGTTTCTTTTCCCTCTATTTTATCATATCTCGAAATCATTGGCAAAGATTTCCACTACTTTACGTATGAAAATATATATCAATAAGTCAAAGCTTCTTTACGATATTCCTGAAATAAAGTAGGCAAAACGGACCTCTTTTCGAATTACATTTTTAACGATGTAAAATCGATCTTATATGTTGACTTATCGTTATTTTGTTGCACTTGTATATATTTATTGGTAAAACGAGAGGTTCGGATTTTCCCGGTGCTTTGATTTACAGGGTGCACGTCACGTCTATTTATCGGATTTCCACGTGCCAATATATCCGATGCAAGGTCCGGATTTCGCGATTGAGAATCATCATCACACTCAGGCACATGAATTGAGCCTGGAGAGGAATTTCCTCCCAACATCTCTCTCTCTCTCTCTCTCTCTCTCTCTCTCTCTCTCTCTCTCTCTCTCTCTCTCCCCCTCCCTCCCTCTGTCAGCATGAAGGCACTCGACATTTCGTTAGCGACCCTGTGTTGAATGATACGGTGCTATATATGGGCGCATGCAGGGATGATCGAGCTATAGACGATGCAACGATTGGGTTAGTCAGATGTGCACTGATTGTCCTCCCCTTCTTTGCCTGGTTCACTGACAACTGGATTAATTCTTGTGATAAAGAAAGGGGAAGGAACGTCCAATGTACAGTATTTCAAAAACTAGTAAACGGATTAAGATCTTAATTTTTTTTAAAGCCAATTCCAATTTTTAAACGGTAGGTTAATTTTTTTCGTACGCGGATAGAAGAATTATTGGATTTTTTTTTATTTTAGTGCCAATTTTCCCCGCTTGGTTTAAATACAGTGAAAAAAAAAATTTTAATTGAATTTTCAATGCTTAAAAACTGGCACGCCGTTTTTTCATATTTTTTTAATCATAATCTTATTTCACTCTTCTTAAGTGCTTGTCATTCGCTCAAAGTAAGATAAAAAGTAGAAAAAAAGAAAATTTCTGCTTTACAGTGATCGTTAGAAATAAATAATATCTCCTCTTTATTCTTCACAAGGTAGTTCTCCAATTTACTCTCTTTAATTTTCTCGCTTTAACTAAGGACTTCAAAGACGAAAAAGTAAAGAACAGGTTGCCAGTCTTGGGAGTGAAAAAGTTTCTCGAATCTTTTGTTCCCCACCTTCTCTCTCTTCCTTCTTTTCTCGCTTTCTCTGGCCTTTGCCATTCATCCTGATCCTCTGAAAAACCTTTGCGTTTGCGCTACGTGGAACGTTACTACTTTGAGCAAGTTACTGAATATACATGGGACATTCTGTGTCCACTTAGTCTCAAGTCCAACTCGATTAAAGAAATCAATTATTTTTTTCCTAATAGTTTCGATTCGAAGAAACGCATTGGTTATAATTTTCATTAAACTTAATTTATTCTCTATAATTCAACAAATTTAAAAGTATTACCGAAACGCCAAATTATAACAAAATGTGCAGGGTTCATTTATTGAAAGTTTTTATGCATTTTGGAAAAAGCTTTAACGCAACATTATCAATATATATAATAAATGTAAGCACGGTTTGTTCGTGCGTGCCGCTATAACTCCGCAATCCATCCCCGCAGCCCCATGGGTGTTATATGGTATGGTAGCCCACCATCCCCCATCCATGAAGAAGGTTTCGGTTTAGAACTGCAGGGGTTGGATTCGGAGATATGAGTGGCAAAATAGGGCATCTCACCAATGGATTTTTCATGGGAAGTCGTTGAAGCAGCTGGGAATCGAGTGCCGAAGTGGCCGAGATTGGCCAGAATGTTTCAGAAGGTCCCAGAATATTCCCAGAATGTTCTAGAATGTTCCAGACAGAATGTTCTAGAATGTTCTAGAATGTTCAAGAATATTGGAGAATGTTGCAGAATGTTCCAGAATATTATAGAATCTTCCAGAAAGTTCGAAAATGTTCTAGAATGTTCCAGAATGTTTCAGAATGCTCTAGAATATTCTAGAATGTTCGAGAATGTTCTGGGATGTTCCAGAATGTTCTGGGATGTTCCAGAATGTTATAGAATCTTCCAGAAGGTTCGAGAATGTTCTAGAATATTTCAGAATGTTCGAGAATGCTCTAGAATGTTCTAGAATGTTCTAGAATCTTCTAGAATGTTCGAGAATGTCTGAGAATGTTGTAGAATATTCCAAAATATTCCAGAATGTTATAGAATCTTCCAGAAGGTTCGAGAATGTCCTAGAATCTTCCAGAGTGTTATAGAATCTTCCAGAAGGTTCGAAAATGTTCTAGAATGTTTCAGAATGCTCGAGAATGGTTCAGAATGTTCTAGAATGTTCCAGAATGTTCTAGAATTTTTCAGAATGTTCGAGAACGTTCTAGAATGTTCCAGGATGTTCAAGAATGTTCTAGATTATCCCAGAAGGTTCTAGACCTTCGAAGAGACTTCCGGTTCGGGAATGTTCGAGAATGTTCTAGAATGTTCTAGGCGGTTCTGGACCATCGAAGGGACTTCCTGTTTCGGAACGTTCAAGAACGTTCTAGAATGTTCTGGAAACCGGAAACGGAAGTCCAGAATCTTCTGGAACATTCTCAAATGTTCCATTATCCTGTTGTGGTGGTGATACGTTCCAGCTCAGAAGGGTATATATAGACGATGGTGAGACGCATGCGTCAGTATACTTTTGAAAATAAAAAGCAGTTTTCTTTCACTAAATTAAATACAACTGTATTGAGAATATGATGATTTAGTTTAGCTTTATAATTTCCGTATTTAAAGGTTGATTTTTTTAATTCACATTTGATAGGGGCTGGCTGGCTTTGTCCGAGCGAAGCGAGGGTAACTCCGGCTAGTTTATAATAAAAAAGAAGATTTCTTTAAATGACAGCGTTTTTTCATTTATGTCGCTATTATTAAAAAAAATGACGTTTCCTAAATTATTATGAGTCATACACGAGACTGTATGAATTGAAATAAAAATAAATGGATATATAATTTTATTTATAATCAGTACGCTTTTCTACGAACTTATAAAGCTCTGTAAAACGTTTCTGCTGTTTTTCTCAAGTATTATGCTAGAAATCACTACATTTAACTGTTGCAGTGGCCTTTATACATTCTCAAGTGCAATTTCAAATATATGCATATATATACATGTATAAATACACTTATTGAAGTCGGAAAGGCAAGGGGCTACAAAAAAACGAGAGAAAAATATAATAATACCAAAGCGACAAAGTGTAAAGAGCTTTTTCCCCGAATTTATTGCAATGAACGACTTTTCAATTTGTACGAAATTCGTGTTAGCACAACATCGAGAAATTCCGAAATTCCAAGTATTTCTCACTTAAATTTATATGTAATTTATTTTCATATAACATTATCATGAAAAAACCTTTAATAATATAATATTGAATGTTCGAAAAAGGAATAAGTTTGCTTTTATTCATTAATCAGTTTCACAATCAAAATACTTAAAAGTTGAATTTAAAAAATTCTGCTACTGAAAATTCAATTCTACTCTATACAAATTTATAGTGTACAGCTAATTTAATTTTCATTACAAAAACGATGTTTTTCCGGAGACAGTAAAGCTTCCAGTCAACTGGCTTGACATTGATTAAAATTTCGTTTATCTTTACCATTTCGTGTTACAAACTCGAAGCTTTTTAACTTAGCACGAAGAAAAACGTTGGTGCGAATCACGAGACTGCAAAATCAGTACACACTACTAATTAAAAGTATAGTCGAGCACGAAAGGTTATGTGTATAGATATGAAGGTTAGTTTATTGTCTGTTGTATTATGAACTGGATGGCAATCTCGCGGTATAGTTGCCAATCAGTGACGTGGTTCTCGCATTGCCTGTAAAGACCCTCTTCCTACCCTTAAGTGCAAACAGATCGTTAATCGTCGGTTTGCAGAGCAAGCACGTTAATTGCTGCTTACATTACGTACCTCGAACTCGTGTGGATTAACAATGGGCGATAGTGAACCATACAGAACGAGAGAGACAGAGATAGAAACTGTACAATCTATGTATACATATATATGCATACGAGCATTTATTTCCACACTCGAAAAAACTCATCCTGGTTGCATTTACCTGCAAATAGCCTCGTTTTATTCGAAGAGAGCAAAAAATGTTCGATCGACGTGCATTTATTCCCATATTCTGTGAAAATATTCATGAAAATAATGGTGGATTGATTGAAATGAATATTAATAATTCTGATGAAAAATTATTGACAATTATGCTCGATAAACAAGTTTCAAATGATTTTTAATTATCAAAATTAATAATTATAATGTTTCATTGTTTTTTTTGCGTTTTTAGATTAGCCAATATTTTAATAATATTTTTTGTTTATAGTACAGAAGCGATTTAGTAAATTGGAAGAAGTTTCATTCTTTATTTCCTCTTTTAATTGTAGATGCTGGAGATACGATCCACACATTTTGCATGATCTCTCACATTGATCGTGGACTTACTCGAACAGACTAATTGCTACTAAAATTCCAGGGAGTTTGAGTTGGGTTGGGCTGTCCTTTGCTCTCTCTCTCTCTCTCTCTCTCTCTCTCCCCCCCCCCCCTCTCTCTTTGTATGTCTCTTTCAATCTCTCGTCTTTCCTGTCCGACACCACGACGATCTATTCTACTGAAAAGAGAATCCACAATGAAAGCGAGTAGTGGTGTTCTGTATGTAAACAGACTTCGATAGAAACGCAAAAAATAGAGTCTATTTGGCTTTCGCCAATTCATCTCATACACGCTGAGACGAAACCATTAATCGAATTGAAAAGAAAAGATCCTTTCATTTTGATTCTTTGAAATTTCTTTCTCTTCTCTAGAAAGTTTCTTTTTCTGTTACACTAACAAACCAATTCTCGAAATTCTTCAACCAATGAAACTTTAAACCATTCTTCTTTGAAAAATGGTTTAAAAATCTTATTTAAAATATGATAAATATCGGAATTAATTTTTTTTTGGTAGAGATCAGTGCATTTGAAAATGAAATGAATTAGACAATTAAAAATCATCGTTTAAATTTTTTTAAATATTGTTTTCGCCTAGGTGATCTTAATCAAATGATTTTCGAAGTCATTGGTAGATCATTTATTACAAAGTAAATGTTTATTGAAAAAATAAATTAACCCAAAGAAATAAAAGTTTGAGAAACTTGATTTGTGAATTTTCCCGGCTTATTTATAGAGTATGCAAACTTTTGACTTTCAGCACGTGACAGAGACAAGCGAAGCTTTAATCGATTAAATCCCATAAGTTTTGGAGTCCTCGATTTTCTTCACTCTCTTAATTCTCTCATCATCCCACCGAGATCCATCAAGCCCAAGAGACAGTCCAATTTTCAATAGCCCTCAGTGAATCCTTCAATTTCCTTCACGCTGTGCTCGCGCCCGTTCATTAAATTAACACCGTCGTCGCTTTCGACGTCCGGTGACGGGAGCGGAAGTTCCAGGCTTCTTGAATTTCCGTACCGGGTGCCAATAATACAAGAACGAAGGTGAAAAAAAAGAGAGAAAAAAAAACTCTCTCCGCAACAAGAATTTTTATCCGACAGATCTTCAGGAAAATTGAAGCGTAGCAAAAGTTTTCACGCACATGTTTTTCTTTCTCTGTTTGTATGTTTTTTTCTATCAAAATCTCTTTTTACTTTCTCTTTCTCTCCTTCTCTTATTTACTTTTTATTCTTCTTTTTCTGATGAAATCGCGCGGAATTGGAACTCGTGCGAGAGAGCTATTTATCGAATTAAGGAAAGGAATGCATGTGTTCGACGCATTTACGAAGAAATATATTACAACTCAATTTACAAAATTTTCTGTGGCTGAAAAAACGTGCTCGCAACGAAGACAAATCGTGGAGGATATTGAAATATGAAATTGTCCCATTTTTTGTCAAATCGATTAGCAATACTTGAAACTGTATCATTTTTTGACCTTTGAATTAATTTAACATTTTAATATTTGTTATTAATGATTATTTTGTTAATAAAAATATTCATAATTAGTTTGATACCATAATTATCTATTTCTTTTAATAATATTGTGGTTTATTACAAATTATGTTCATACTTCTTAATAGATCAAATTATTATAGATCGAAAAATACATTGAAGATGTAAAAATGTACATAAATTTTTGGAACGATTTGTAATTTCAAAAGATCGATCGAAGCGCAGAAGAAAAACAGTAAATTTGATGCATTCGAGCAGTAACATATAATATGTTTTATTTATTATTCCGAATCGAAAAGTCTCATTTTTAAAATAAGTGCGATGTAAAAAAGCACGAATAAAAGTATTGCCACAAGGTATACATGAGGGGGCGTGTGCCGAATGCCTCTTTCGAAATTGGTAAAGTGCCTATATTAAGATCTTGGGTGTATCAAAAGTTTCGCATGGTAAGCACACAAGCTTGAAGTTTTCAGATGCGTGTGCGGAGCTCTGTAGATTAGCTTTAACATCCGTCCTCGACACCTCGTCCAAATTCGGCCATAACGTTTGGGGAGCAAAACTCTGACCCGATAATAAAGTCTTTAAGGCTTTGAGGCACGAAAGTATGAGAAGCTGTTTGGATTTGGCGCATATGTCGATGATTTATTTTCTGAAAAGTACACGAGAGAAGAAAAAGAGAGAAAGAGAACAAATTTACTTGGAACTATCGAAAAATCATGATACAAACGATAAAAAAAAAGATTCAACGAAAAGTTGAAAGAGTAAAAAATAAAATATAAAACTCGACAAGCCACATGCTTATCGCTCTAAAGAGATCATCGTAAAAATATCTCGTTCATCGTATACAAAAAAGCACAGACCTGCGAATTGAAGAAGAACGATATTTAGTCTCCCTCTTTTTTTTTTGTTATTCTCTTTCTTTGGTTGTTTTGCTGCTTCTCTTTCTTTCTATTTCTCACATTTTATATCTTTACATCTTTGTCTTTTTTTTTCTTTCTCGGATTTCAAACCGTTTCATCTCTCTCTCTCTCTCTCTCTCTCTCTCTCTCTCTCTCTCTCTCTCTCTCTCTCTCTCTCTCTCTCTCTCTCTCTCTCTCTCTCCCCTCCCCCCCCTCTCTCTCTCTCTCTCTCTCTCCCTCCCTCCCTCCCTCCCTCCCTTCCTCCCTCCCTCCCTCCCTCCCTCCCTCCCCCTCTCTCTCTCCTTCTCTCTCTCTTCTTTTTTCTCTGATGCTGTATACTATGATTTATTAGTTGATCGTTGGGTGTGGAAGAAAAGAGAGAAGCAGGGAAAATTGCCAGCCACATCGCACCACCGTGAGTATTATGTATAGCGTAGTTTACACGGTACACATCCGGTTCTTCTCCCTAGAGAAAAGAAAAAGAGACAGAGAGAACGTGAGAATATACACAACGAGACTTGTGATATATATAGGGATCAAACTTAAGACTTAACCCAATCTGGGCTTTCTGCCATGACAATATTGTTAAGAGTGCTTCTATCAATTACTATTTTTACTCTACGTGATTTGAAAGTAAATAAAACATGATAATTATAATTTACTGTTTTTCCATTCGCTCAAAATTTTGGTATTTTTTTTTTATTATTATTAACGAAAAAATATTTTAAACACTAAAATAATGTTTTGTTTCTGTCATAATTTACTAAAAAGAATGCGGAAACCGTTCGAGACGTATTCTATTTTTTTTTAGTTGCACAAAATTGAAAATAAATTTCAAAAATGGTCATTTTATCAAGAAAACGCAAGCTTTTTTGTTAGAGTTTGTGCGAAATTGCTTTACGCCCCTAAAAATAAATAGACGATAAAAGAAGCTTTGCGATAACATTAAATCGTTTCGTATAGTGTCAACGATGATTGCTCAAGAATGTGCTACTGATCGTATAGGCACGTACAATGTTAAAGCGAGAGGGAGGAAGACGTACATATATAGCAACGCAACAGGTGCATAGAAATACTCCTGCGAGTAGGTGGAAGGGTCAACCAACTGGCACGGGACTTATATCCTCGCGAAACATAAATATATATAATAGCTTTAGAAATTGGTGTTAATTTGGACCACACAAGTTAGTTGTAAGCAAAATAGTCGAGCGTTCGAAATCGAAATCTTTTAAAATTTGTATTTAATTATTTTTTAATAGTTCTTACATAGAATCAAAATCAATTTGCTGAATTTGGTTGTTCGAAATGTTTATTTTATTCATTTTGAGAAATTAATCAAATGAATAAAAAAAAACGTTTTTTATATTTCGTTTAATCACCAAATTCAGCCAAGCCTTCAAACGTTAAACAAGCAATAAACTTGTGGAAAAGTTATTGCAGGAAACAAACTTTGGTAGACCAATGATAAACTTATTTCTTGAATAATGAACTCTCAAAGAATGTCTATTTTTATTGCCAGTGGGGAAGCTTCTTCAGACACACTGATAAATCGATCACACGATTTACGTAAAATTACATCGCTGTATATGCAATTTTTGTGCATAAATACGGTTTGAAGTTTGAGCAGATTTATCATGCGATCCAAATTACTAAGAATTTTTCTGCATATACATTTGCAAAAAGTAGTAATTAATGTGCAGGACTTTAATTTATTTGTTTATTCATGAATTCCTTTCTCCCTTCATATTTTTATTTAATGAAAAAAAATCTGCAGAATCCCATTAATTTTATCAGTCATATATTATCAGAAGTCTAAAAAAAAAAAACACTTGACGTTCTAGATCTCATTTTTGTTTCCACAAGCACACGAAACAAAAAACTTCGAACAAATGTTTTGAGCTAAAAGTTTTAACGATGCTTAGAAAGAGAAGGAGAAAAGTTGCCTATTTCTTGAAGCTCGACCTCTTTTTCCTCTTCTCCACTGGTCTATGATTGAAGTTATTGGGCCGTTAAAGAAGGACGTAAAAAATTTATTCGATTTGAAGCATCGATATCCGATGGAAGGTAGGAAAAATGCGGATGGGACGAGTTGGAGAGGAAAGCATGTTACGAAACACGGTGAATAAAATTTCGTTACGAGAAGAGAATATGCTTTCGTGCTCTGTGTGCAAGGATGGATCATCAATCACATACGAGGCGCGCATTAAAATAACATCGATCTTCCAACCTGACCACAAATGCACCAGAAGGTTTATAATAGGTGACAGAGATTACGTGTTCTCCTTTGCTTTCTTCATATTTTTTTCTTCTTTCACTCCTTCTCTCTCTCTCTCTCTCTCTCTCTCTCTCTCTCTTATTTGTATATTCGTCAGCGGCGTTTGCATTAGAGTGCACCTTCAATGCATTAATTTTATATATACGTGTAGGATTATTCGCATTAATGCATACATCAACCTACTGGATAATAAAATGGCGCAAAAGGCAATCATTTTTCAGGGGGATTCAAACAGTTACGCCTTTTTAATTTACAACGATCGATACAAATACGAGCCTGCAGGTAACATTCTCTATTATCGATCTCCTTCCTTGCTCGCTACTCTTCGCTTGCCAACATGCAACCCGTCTTTGGCACAACGACCCTCCGCGAGGTCGCGGGGTCGAAAGTCTCTCTTTGCCATTTATCTCTCTCTCTCTCTCTCTCTCTCGCTCTCTTTTGCTCTTTAACTCTTCTGCTGAAACACCAAAGAGATGCATAACTTTAAGGCTAAACTCTCTTTTGTGCAAGAAAGAGAGAGGCACACACCGAGCCACATCGAAAATGCAGGCTTGTGGTAACTGACCTGATCCCTTTGCACCGATCGATCCAAGCCACTGACATCGCATCAGTGCCGGAGGATTAAACCCTCCCATTTGCTGCATGCAACGTGCAATGCCCTAATATTGTGTAAACTATATACAGTCCATCATGACGACAAGGAAATATGAATTCCAATAAACCTTAGTATTTTCAATTATTATTTATCAATTTTTTTAGTCGATCGTTAATCTATTAGTTGAATCTAACATTGGCTTTTCATAGTGATCGTTTTTATCCAATTTCATTCCACGAGGTATTGAAGAACGTCAATTTGGTGAGTTTTGAATAGGAAAATGAACGTTTTTCAGAACGTGCTGCAGATCTAGAGTCAACGTCAAATAACCTTAAATGGCACGATGTAAAAAAATAGTTTTTAATTTGATTTAAACCTCGATAATGTTGATGAATTAATTGACATTTTTCAAGCTCACATTCTGGAGCAAAAAAATTATATGCAGTGTAGAAAAAGCTGTTTAGAAAGTTTAATCGTTATCTCCGATCGTAGTACATAGGAAAGAAACGACGAATGTTTTCGACGATCCATCATCGCATTTTCTGGATCTGTGGCACTCTGCAACCCATACTCGCTGGCTAATGCCACTAGGGAGAAAGTTTGTCGCAATAGGCCATCCTCGTTCACATATATGGCGTACTGTGCTATCTGTTCACCATCAAAAAAACGTTTTAGGACTCAACGGGTCGTGAAAATGCCTCCCCGAATATCCTCTAGAATCTCGAGTGGTAGTTTTATCTCGTGCATAAGTTTACGTTTTTCGTTGACGTTTTTGTACCAACACGATCACGATACGTCGTTTCAAAATTTCACGTTCATTTACAGGTTTTTATTACAAACAGTACAGCAAAACTTTGGATAATTTTTGTCAGCATTAATATTTTTATTAAGACTTTGAACTTTTCTCAAATTTATGTGCATCATGGAATTTAACAAAATTTATAAATGCTGGATCATTTTTTTTCATACATTGTTGGTTTCGTAACGTCGAAAAAATAGAAAGTGGATCAATTTATTTACTAAATATTTCCAATTTAGAAATGATGGATGTTGAATAATTTTTACACAGATGGATATTTACTGAAAGGTGGAACTTTTAAAAAAATGTTTGTATGTAAATATGCAAACGCATCATAAAATCGTTTGATTTTACATTTAAAAAGTCGAGATAACGTCATTGAAGAATATTACGATCAAGCATTTTTCGATTGCCTTTTAAAAAATCCAAAATCGATGGATAAGCGACAAGCTATTTTCGTATTACCATTGTGAAATTTCCAATCGTGTAGAACATGGACTATTATTTCGGCTACAATTTAACTCGCATCGTTCCGAGCATGTATCTCTCAATAGGTTCGATGATACTGTCGCAACGATCCTCATTCAAAATTGAGGGATTAATCGGACTGGATCCGTTCCTATTACATTCTGTGGCTAAATTCGTCTTTTATGCTGCTCTATTTTTTCGTACACAATTCTCAGTGAATAGAAATGTCCTGAAGACTTATACATGGTTTTATTCCATGATGAGACGATATTAAAACTGTATTGAAACTCCAAGGCGATTGAAAAAAAAAATCCTTTAAAATACATTGAAAGGTTATCCTGTTTCGTTGAAAATCTTTTCTTTTTTTTTTAACAATTCACCAATTGTAAGATTGAATCACATTCAAAATAGATTTCATCAAAAAAAGGGAAATCTTGATTTTTTGTAAATGTTTTCTTGATTCAGATCCTTTTTCAAAATTCGATATTTTCTTTTTAAAATCTTACGACATAAAATCTCAAAATTCATACAATTTTTGAAGACCACTTTCCCAAAAATGATTTCATTTGTGGCCAAAGAGGTAAAAAGCCCCGCCAAAATTTTGTTTTCAAAAGAAAAATCGTGTAACTCGAAAACCACGAAAAATGTTTCAGAGAGCGCGGACGAGAATGAGGAGAGTATCGCCGAGGCCGGTAGATATTTTGACACCGGCGTCGTCACTGCTGAAGACGTTGTCATCGATACCGATATGCCAATGACGATGAGAAATTTGACGAGGTCATCGATCGGAGCCGGTGGTCGTGCCCAACACACGGGTCCGGCTACTGGTTTTTTGAGAAACGTGGCTGGTATTGGTGCCCCACATCATCAGCACCAGTTACAACAGCACGTCAGCTTCGACCCGGAAGCTCCGCCACCTCCGCCTCAACAGACTATGTGCTTACTCGAGAAGCCGGAAGTCGATAAGAAAGTCAAGGTAACTGGAGAGACTCTTTAGCGAGAAGAAAAAAAACGATGAAATAAAAAACAGTTGGTGGATGAAAAAGAATTCTGTGCCACTTTTTAGCCCATGTCTCGTTTCGATCTTTTTTTCCAGGCTCCAAATCGAGCCCAACCACTTGTATGTAAAGATTTTTGTCGAGGACTGTCGAAACCTTAAAAACGATTTTTTTTTTTTTTTTGGTTTCTCGTATACGTGATGATGTAGCAGTAGTTTTTTACAATTCCACGCAAAGAAAGCTCTCTTCAAAGCCCTGTAGACCCCATTAGGAAAAAAAAATTGAAAAACGACCAAGATAAAAGAAGAACAGTTAGCCAGAGGGTGAGAAAAGAGACATTCTTACTCTTGCGTTTTCCCAGCTTTTCTCCACAGTTACCCAATCCTCAGGACAGTACGCCGAAGCTTTTAACGTCACTTCCGGAAAAGTTCACTCGCTAAAAGAGACCATAAGGAACGAGCTTTCTTCGTCCTGGAGTCTTCCTCCCGTTTAAAATACTATACTCGATAGGTTTTCAACGTGGCGTACTATTGTACTATCTAAATTGGTAGATATAAAGGACTTTTTAGGATAAATCAACAGTTGTATAAAACTCGCGATGTTTATTTTAATTAAAAATTTTAATGCGCCCTTTTTCGGTCAGTTATTTTGAATAAACATTTACGACCGACGTTTACTGAGGAGTTTTAGAGATGTTCCTAGTTATTTGTCCATTGCTATTAATTTAAAATTGAAATTAACAAAACTAAATCAATAAAGGCTTGTAAAAATACTGAACTAACCTTTGACGAATACATTTGACGATTGTGGCGCTCCTAATTATTTTAGATATAAACCTTTTTTTCTTAAATTACAGCTCTGACTCTCTAGTTTTCAAAATACTACTTTTGTTCCAAATTATGTAATTTTTTGGGTGAAATACTCGAGTTTTAACGCGGAAAAGTAAATCAGCTTGTGAGAATTTTGATCGTCCGATCTCAAGGGTTGAAGTCATCAAATGATTTAAGTATGATTAATTAATATTAGTTTAAATAAAAAACAGCTCGAAAGAATTTTACTTTTGGGCTGCTGAACTTTAGCGAGTATCAGAATAGGAAAAGAATAAAAGAAATCATGAATCACATATCGAAACTCGGATAAAATCGACGTCAAATACTTCGTATATACTGCATGTCGTTTTTCACGTGTGAGTATATGGTTCCGACACTCGCAAACTTTCTCCCCCTTGATATATATATCGCCTCCAGCTGATCCAAAGTCGATTACTTCTATGACAGCACCCCTATGATACGACGCGATCTCACTTCTTTCGTGTATTTTCTTATAACTATTTCTAACAGCGCCGTAATCCTACCATACGTCTTTCCTGATACGCCCACGCACATTTACACAGAGTGACGAACACAGGCACGATCACAGTGTCGTCAATCTAATGCTGTGTAAAAAATGCCTTATCATGATAAGCTTTCTACAGTTTTTTGCGAATAAGATGAACTCTGTTATTATGATTATTTTATTATTATTATTATTTTTTTGAACAAAAAAGATTAAAAAACATTAAGGTTGAAAAACGGAGGTTGTTTCCTTCAAAAACGAGGTTTTCTGATGAAAATTCATCCAAATTAACTAGGATTGATGAACTGAAATAATGTTGGGTTATTTCTGTATTTTTTTCGTCATTAATTTTTGTATTTATCATTGGAAAGAAAGCTTAAAAATATTCGGTTCAATCCCTAACGTCCTCACTTCCCTGTCGTAACATAAAGGCCAACCAAACCTTTTTAAACTATTGTCAAGCAAAAAGTATTATGGGTTGAGCAAAATCGTGTATCATGTTCAAAGTTTCCTTAATAAGTCATGAAAATTTGTTCGTCCTAAATAAAAACATCAGCATATTAGAAAAAGTTATAGAAAAATATCGGCAAAAAACGATTTTCCACGACAAATAGTATAATTCGGTCAATTATTCAAATTATAAGCTGAAATTTAAATTGCAGACTCGTCAAATATGCTGCTTCAAGATGAAAATGCGTCTCATAGTGAATGCTCTCGAAAATCTATTTATTTTAACTTATTAATTGGTACATTTTTCCAAAGTCAAAATTTCATGAATTAATCGTTTTCATCCAATGCTACTGGGTTTGTCGTAAAGTGAAGGTTTCAAACTATGGGCTATGTGCAACTGCCCTCGTGGCGCCGCCAGGCGGCCATGTTTGAAAACGGCTGTCGATTTGTTTGTACGGTGCCTCACGGTGTAAATAATATATTATTTAATTACCCAGTGAATTATTATGAATGAATTATTGTTAAATGATTGAACCCTTTTTATATATGCAAGGTAAGTTCCCATTATTTTTTAATGTCAATTTTAATCAGGCGTTACTTAATCCAGATTGTTGCAAATTTAAATTATAAGATGATGTGACACACTAACCTTTCATTGTCCTCATACGTCAAGTTTTGTTTATTTGCAGAACGCTTCGATTTGATGCACTTTTTGGTTATGACATGTACTAGTTGTGCTGCGATTCCGATCGCTCGCCTTTATCCCAGAATTTTTCCGTAAACAAAATACTTGTATAATAAAAATGTTAACAATTGGTGAACCTCGTTGATGTCGATAATAATTTTTTTTACCACGATTACACGTGATATTTACAAATGATATTTAGGAACTGAGTTTAAGGGTATGGGTCAGTCGGTATCTCGCCACCGTGAGTGCGAGAGAGATAGCTGCAAATTTCGAAAGTGAAATTCTTCGTCACGATTTAATCGATTACAAAAAGGCCCTGTCAGCTCATTCTTGCCATCGTCCTGCGTGGGCTGACAAATCTTTTTTGTAATCGGTCAAACCGTATCGAAGAATTTCAACTTCGAAAATTCGAGGTGAGGTTAGGTGACTGAACCATTCTATACGAGACAGGACTGCAGCGGTTTCCTTATTTCGCCACCGTGAGCGTTTCAGTCGAAAAATGTTTAGTCCCGCCCACACGCACATAGCCCATAGGTAAACATCGCCACAAGTTCAATTTTCAAACTGCCAGATGTTCAAACTTAAGTCTAAACATTGACTGGGGCGTGTCCTACTCCAAGTGGCTATGAAGGGTTAAGGGCTTACATACACCTGGATGTATCGATAAACGGGTTAATTTCAATCATTTTTTTATACTGAAAAAATGTCAGGGTGTCCAATAGGAAGTTGCTGAAACTAATCGGCTGTCATTTCAAAACACGTGCACAGAATCAGAAAAGCCAAATTACTTTAAATAGAGGAAACTCTGCAGTTTTAAACGCGCATAAATAAAACCCAGTCAAATATTTTTTATGTCATTTAATTACATCTTATAAAAATAACGAATAAGTACAGTGATTAATGATAGATATTTTCGAAGTGCGAACCGTTAGATTGTGCACAAAAATCAATTCTCTTTTGAAAACTGTGAAAAACTGTGTCCAACATATCGTTCGTAATGCCGCGAACCACTTCCTGGATGGCCGCGATCAGTTCTTCTACTATGCTGGGGTTTTTAGCGTAACAATGATCTTTAATGTAACCCCACAAGAAAAAATCACAAGGGTTCAGGTCCGGTGAGTACGGAGGCCATTCTAGTTCGCCTCGAGCAAATTTAGGGTATCCCAGACCGATTACTCGAGTCCCATATACGTGATGAATAGCTTCAAACACCTCATGAGTCCGGTGCGGCGTCTCTCCATCTTGCATGAAGTAAAAATTTTTAACCAGTCCCCTCTTTTTTGCATAAGGGAAGAATTTCGTTTCCAAAAGCTGTTTGTAACTCTCTCCTGTTACCGTAGATTTCAAGAATTGCAAATAAATTCCTTTTACTGAAATCGCTGCCCATGTCGTTACTTTCTGTGGATGAAGGGACTTCGCTAGCGATATGTTGGGATTTTCCGTTCCCCAAAACCGGTAATTTTGCTTGTTTACGTACCCATTCATCCAAAAATGTGCTTCGTCGGAATAAATAATCATTTTCTCATTAAGTTCTTCGGCTTCAAACATTCCCGTAATAGTGTTACAAAATTCGATGCGTTTCGTCATGGCATGTTCAGTTAACAATTGATGAGTGCTTATTTTATACGGATGAAACTTTAAAAAATATTTCAAAATGTTGTGTAATGATGATTTGGTTATTTTTAATGCTTGAGCAGCTTTCCGAATCGAATCATTTGGATTTTGTTTGAAATAATTCTCAACTTCGTTGATCTTCTCTGGTGTAGTCACCGTAACAGATGGACCTGGCAACTCGTGTCTACGGTTCTGGAGTGTACCATACTCCACGAATTTATCGATTATCCTACAAAAATTAACGTAAAATTACTTCAATGCAGTTTAATTGAATTGAAACACAAGTTGTGTGATAGATGAATATAAATAAATATTAAATTCTTACCTTTTCAGAGTGTCTTCGCTGGCAACTCTATGAGTTCCAAACTTAGTACGAAACGCTCTATACGCATTACTATAAATTTTTCCCCTCGAGAAGAAGCACTAAATAAGATATACTTTTTCTTCCGTGGTGAGCTCACTCATTTTGACGCGCGCGTACTTGCTTCAACCACGGCTGGAATAAAACTGCGGGGCCTCAGGTATGCGCCTTAGAAAAAGGGACCCCTATTGAATTCATGGAGGGAAGAGACACTTATTTAGTTTTAGCAACTTCCTATTGGACACCCTGTATCTGTTAAAACAACTTTTTATTTATTTGAAAAGTCATATTGTTGTCAATGAAATTGAAAAATTTCGTACCAAAAAAAATTGGATCAGTTGTGGTTATATTATAGTTTCTGTAAAACAGTTTTTTCTAAAAAGCGATTTGCGGTAACCACGATTCCGACTGTATGCTTCAACCCAAAGTTGAAACAAATCTTTTTTCTCAAAGGTGATACAAAAAACTAGTCTTTGTCGATACCAATTTCTTTTAAATCCATTTTTCGCAAAATGGCAGAGGTTTGAATAATAAAGTCAGGATATTACCTAACTTTTTTCCTTCTTTTACTAATAAAAAAAAACTATGATGTTAAAAAAAATCCCTCGACAAAGACTAGATATTTGCGTAAAGATCCCCTGTAGCAATTTTCAGCCAAATCGTTCGTTTAGTTTAAGAGATAGAGTAGTTGCCATTTTCAAAAATACCATTTTGAGAAAAAGGCTTTTTAAAGTTTAAATACCTGTCAAATCGATATGAAATTTTTTTCTTATTCTTCCGAGATATGCGCGATTCCTGGATATTTTTTATAATACATATATCAAGGGTAAAACTTTGGAATAAAAATCATTTTGAAAAATTGATCTTTTTGACCTCTCCAGGTGTATATAAGCCCTTAACGGGGTCATCCCATGTGACAGCTATTTTTTTTCGCTTTTTTGGGAATTTTTTTTGATGAACCATTAAAACGCACTTTCTTTGAATTTTTACCACACATTTATTAATATTTTTACAGTCCCTCAGAATTTTATCAAACAAAAATAACGAGCTGAATCAACTTTACACCGTTTGGAAGACACTCATGTGTTGGTTGACGGCTGCCATGATTTCGAAGGTTTTGCTCATCTGAAATCAAGAAATCAAACGGCATTTTAATTTGTAGACCTGAGGCTATCGCTGGAACTAGAATAAAGTAAAAATATCGAAAATTAAATTTTTGGCACGGTTTTGAATGTTAAGTTCCAAGTTTCGTCGTTTTTTTCGACTTTTAAAACCGTGCCAAAAATTCAATTTTCGATATTTTTACTTTACTCTAGTTCCAGCGATAGTCTCAGGTCTACAAATTAAAATGCCGTTTGATTTTTTGATTTCAGATGAGCAAAACCTCCGGAATCATGGCAGCCGTCAACCAACACATGAGTGTCTTCCGAACGGTGTAAAGTCGATTCAACTCGTTATTTTTGTTTGATAAAATTCTCAAGAACTGTAAAAATATTAATAAATGTGTGGTAAAAATTCAAAGATATTGTGTTTTAATGGTTCATCCAAAAAAATTCCCAAAAAAGTGAAAAAAAAAAATAGTTGTCACATGGGATGACCCCGTTAAAAAATGAGCATTGTTTTCAGGATTTTCGGATTTATATTATAATAAGCGAGGATTAATCAAATAAAGTATTATTGAACCATTTCTGTAATTTTTTCATCATTAATTTATATGTATTATAGCAAATTTAATTCATTTTAGGAACAAGGATTAAAAAAAAGATGAGGCCACTTAGATCGACTAAAAAAACCCTTAGACATTGAGTACATAGACACATGTAGATTGAGAAATACGATATAACCGATCAAAAAGCATGGGAAGCCTAAAGTGTGTACACACATTAGTGGAGATGGAAGACAGGGATGCACAATCATCTTCTCGGTTCTCTTGACTAATATGAGAACCAAAAAAGCACGCGATATATAAGAAAGATCGATCGATTTCCATTTGTTACGTTGCGAGCCCATCATCCTTGTTCGTTTTTATGGTCGTTGGTCAAGCAGGATATAAAACGACGGAATAATTTTTCGGAAGGGGAAAGTCTAAGAATGAGTGCAAAAACACGAAAAACAAAAACACCCTCAATTGGTTGTTCGAGTGGGCGTTTTTCCACCTAATAATGTTGTCCATTCCATAAACTTTTTATACGTCGTAGAAAAAAATGATGGAAAACTTCTCGGATGAAATGAATTTTTATGGGTCTTTTTTTTGCAAACGCAGGAACAAAAGTCGTTAAGATCGAATCATTTATCACGATGACTATATTTTTTATTTGAGAAACTCATTATTCTATCACCCTTTTTCTATCCTCATTTTTTTCACTGAACCAATTAACTTGTCAAAACTAAATAAAAATATCGAAGTTTGCATCTTCGGAATAGAACAAAGAAAAATGTTAAAATAATTCTTCGCCCGCAGTAAAAAATCGTAAACATATTTTTCTTTAATTTCGTAATCTGTAAAAACGCTCACACTTTTTTAGACAATTGTTTCTTGGATTTTTGAACCGAAAGAATATTTTTGTTGCCGCATCGTGCAGAATTTTTCTTTAAAATGACTGCAAATAAAAAATCCCATAAAATTGGAACATCACAAGATTCAAAATGCCACAAAATAGTGTTGGAAATGGCACAAGCTAGCAAGGATCTCTAGCCTATTTGTCCTTTTGTCTCATTACTTTCTTATTCACTCGACAACACTAATTTTCTTCAAACACATAGTATATTTCGCCTAATTACTACGAAACAAGTGCAGGATTGTTTTCCAAGTTGTACTCGGAGTATGTTGGTGCGTGGCAAAGTGCCAGTATCATGTACGTGATAGAATTCCCAGGCTGCTAAGTACGCAACACATGGATGTATACATACAGGTATAATTATACGTATAGAGAGTGCGTTTTGAAAGACAAGAGGCGTGGCAGCTGGAGGTGAAAACGAGAAGCCACTATATCCAGACAGATAAACGTGGAGAACCTCGAGACTAATAACACACGAACTTACGCATACATGCACATTATACATAGACAAAATACTTGTATGAACCAAACATCCCTTGCGTGTAATTTGTCGTCTGCACATG
This sequence comes from Rhimphoctona megacephalus, assembly GCA_963989365.1. Taxonomy (NCBI): domain Eukaryota; kingdom Metazoa; phylum Arthropoda; class Insecta; order Hymenoptera; family Ichneumonidae; genus Rhimphoctona; species Rhimphoctona megacephalus. The sequence continues at coordinate 24,017,417 of OZ022418.1, read as the reverse complement.
TATACATATATATATTTAATCGTGCGTATAGTTTATGTAGTGAACTCGTATATATATATATATATATATACACATTTATATACGAGTTCACTACATAAACTATACGCACGATTAAATTCTTCCCTTATAGTGGATGAGATTCCCTCAGGAGCGGACGTCGAAATGAAGTCGACAAACGACCCAGGGAAATGCAATATAAATAAATAGTTGAGTTACATATGATAGATATGAAAGGAACATTAATAGATACACGTGTCCTCGTGTGTTCTTAAGTATCAAATAATAGCTCATTTTTGTTTACCACACACGCATATATATATGTACACGCATAACTTATTATAAAGTTCACCGATTTGAATGAATCCTTTTTTGCTTCAAAGTATTGACGGAAAAAAATGATGTGTAAAAATTAATAGTCGATACATGAAAATTATTGAAACCAAAACAATATGTACAGTTGAAAATGGTAAATTAATCGTTTTGCAGTGTATTCCATTACAAAATAATCGTTTTAATGAGTTTTTTACTCTCTGATCAGTTATTAATGCTCATCTAAACTGTAAAAAACTCAATGTCCATAGAAAAAAAATGATACAGCAGAAATAACAAATAAAAACGAGGAATCTCACTGCGTATGAAATGTAAAATTGACAGTGCCCCCAGTGAAATATTCAGTACGTATAGAAAAATAAACTGTAAACCAATACTATTTACTGATATTGAAAATTGTAAAAAATGTTAAGGAGGTTATATCGTTTCTCATGTAAAAATTATTTTCCAACTTTACACAATAAAATTTTGTAAATAGAAAGCTTAAGACAGTATTAAACTTCTGGCGGAATATGCCGATGATTCATCGTCTCAAAATTGAGATATTTATTGTTGAAGTTCGCAATTTTTTGAAAGCTTCCATAAGAGCCCATGTTAAACTTGTCATTTTCAACAATGAATATCTCGATTACCAGGCGGTGAAACCTCTCCAAATTTTTCACACATAATTAAATGCTGTTCAAGAAGATTCACGCCAAATTTCAATACATTAACTTGGAATAATCAAATATAATGTATTTTTCGTATGATGTCATATAAATATCGATATAACCTCCTTAAACGGCATATTCATGATAAACTGTAATTAGAATATATAAAAATTGTGTATTTCTTATTGAGAAAATTACCGTCGACATAAATTAGAAATTGCAATGTGCCCAGTAAAAATTCGAAAACGTACTGCAAAATTTGCTATGTTACTTTCAATTTTTACAAACACGTGAGCCAGGAAATTTCAAGGTGAAACACTTATTGAAGGCTGTTGCTCTGTTTGCTTTATTATATCTGAAACAATGAGGGGGTGGAGGGCAAATTTTCATCTACACAGAAACGTTACGGACATGATACATTGTATGATATATGAAAATTCGATATTTTTTATATTTAAAATTTTTCTTGCTTTCAAAATACTTGTCTCATAAATTATTCATTGACATTACCGATTATATTCCGGATTGGATATGTACGTATCGTTTTTTTTTATCAATAATTACCAAGTAGATAGTGCTGTAATAGGTAGCATCCATGCGCGTTAGGCCGTAGATAGATTAAGTAGGTCAGATTGAATCCCAGTGTAGGTAGGAAAATTTTTCGGTAGAAATTTATGTGGGAAGTGATGAATGTAAAAAAGGATGATTGAAAATACATTTATAATTAAAGTATTTTTTTTTAATTTTATTTGTTTTAAACATTTTTATGGTTATGTTTAGGTAATTCTGATGAGGATAAGTTCAGTTTATTATTTCGTGTACTTTTTACGATTTCACACTGTAAAAACGGGGTGAATGTAGCGTGTATTTTTTTACTGTTCGACACTGTAAAAATTCGTTTGATGGGCATGCAATATGTTATTTACAGTATTAATATTTTCTACTACAAGGAGTTGCAGATTTTGTTTAAAGTTTCATTAAAAATTGATCTTTACGCGTCCGGAAGGCGCTACTAATGTGGAAAACTGTAAAGTTTCGTGAAAATTCCAATAAAAATTACAGTTCACTTTTTTCCGTGCCGGAACTCTCGAGATGGTCTCATATTAATTTCGTGACGATCTGATGATAACTTCAGTATTTTTATCAACGATTTATGTCTGACTAGAATTATCATTTTTTTGTTTTCCCAAACAATGCAAAACTCTTATATATATTATTAACTAAATCATTTCGTATATTAACAAGTATACTTTTAAGAGCATAACATTTTTTTCGACAAGATTTTTTTTGACCGAAGACAACTAAAAATTGGAAAATAATACACTTTTTAACAAAAAAAGAACACGGACTTTAAAAAAACCCTAAAAAGCAAAAAAAATATATTTTTAAAGCCAATCGCGAAATCGTTGTTATAGAAAAAAAATTTGAAGTCTGTACTAAACAAATTTGGAATTATGAACACTGAAACTGTTAACTGCAAACTCTTACACATACGAACTGACGATTGGAGACGAGGGTCTATTCAATTTGTATGGCACCAACTTCAATTTTTTTTTTTTATATAACAATTCCGCCGTATTAGCTTTGAAAATACTTTTTGATTTCATTTTAGGGCTTTTTTGAAGTCGGTTTTTTTTTCCTTAAAAAGTTTATTTAATATTTATTTTTTGTTTTTTGCTCCTATGGCCTACTCCGTGACACGAAGGCATGTCAAATTTGATAACGATTGGTTTCATTGGTTGCATAATTATCTGGTAACAAATAAACTAACAAACAAATATTTGCATTATGATATTAGTTAAGAGATAGGAGTAGGATTAGGATAGGATTAGGATTGGATTCAGGATGGGGAGAAAGGGGTGGTAATTTGAAACCCTGTTTTGTCTTAACACAAATGAGTTGAAATTCAATTTGATTTCACGCGTACAATAATTAAAAAAAATTGTTTGAGTTCAGTTTTGATGAAAACTACGAATGGGGCAAAGTTGGAATGAAACACATAAATTTTGATCCATCATTCGTCGCCTCATACAAGCGTTGCTAAATTTTTAAGTAGACATCGTTGTTCGATGATGAATATAATAAAGGCAAAATAGAAGATAATTTCAAAATTTTACGTGGCATTGTACATTTACCATTAACAACAACAATGACAGAATTTAATTAAAATAACCGATAATTACTTGAAAATTAAATTACGATACGAAACTTTCACGAGCGACGTAAAACTGTAATGAAAAATGACAAAAATTCGTAGCAAAATTGTTATTATAAAGATGCTTTAATTATGTTAATTGGATATAAAATCAATAGAATTTAATATTTAATAAAAATAAAATGGCAGTAAAAAAGCAATAATAAAAATTATACCTTGGTAAAAAAAATCGTTCTCTAACATGCAGAATAGCAGAAAAATTATTTATCCTTTCCTGAGCTTGCGTGTAGAATGAATTATCTTATAATCGTTGACCATTGTAAAAGCCACTTGATCGAGAAAATTAAAGAGTAAGAAGAAACAAGGAGAAGAAGAAGAGAAGAACGAGTAGGCTAGTAAAAGAAGGAAGATGTGACAAGGACAACAGACAGGATGTCGTCGATGAGGACGAGTGTTTATCCTGGCGCTCCCTCGCACAATTGTCGAGCGACCACACCCTCGAATCTATTGCACGCGCCCGCGCTCTCATACTCATCCCCTCCACCCTTCTCTTAAACCTTTCTCTGTTTTTTATTTTCTATCTTTTTTTCTTCTCTTTTCGACCTTTTGCCCTCTTGCTCTTTGCCACTGTTTTTTTCTCTTTGCTTCTTTTCTCTTTTCGTTTCTTTCTCTTCTTTTCATTCCCTTCTCAAACATACGTATGCACACAAGACCCTCGAGGACTACACGTGCTTTTGAAATCCTATACACTCTAGAGTCGGTACATATATATATATATATATATATACAAGTGTATGTATAAACATTACTATATACGTATCAAAATGTACGTGTGACAGAACAGGAGAGCAGGGCTTGCACGCGCAAGACACACCTTCTTTACCCAATGTGCAATGAGTGATATTTCATAGCAACTGATATATCTATGTATCTATGTACAAAGATATACGTGGTCTCGGTCTTCTTTATTTTATTTACTGAATCCTCGAGATATACTTAATAGATTCATATGTTCATCATGAACAGTAATGATAACGAGAATTATAATAATAATGATAATGGCGATTATTAAGAGTCGCGATAGCGACTCGAGACAAGTGTATATTTACAAGCGAGTTTCTATAAGACATTTTTACAGGGAGCACCATGATTCTACCTGTTTTCGAAAATTGTTTCGTTAATATTTATTAAATGACAATATTTTGGAGGATTATTTGGGTTCACGTATTTTTTTATTTTATTTTTTTTCTTTCGATCGTGAATAATTAGAACCTCGTAGCTCAAAACGTATTGATAATATTAATTTTTTTAACCCTAACTACACATTATAGTTTTTAGTACCTTACTTATCCACTATCGGTCTATTGGACCGACGACTTTTATTGCTCTATAACATTGTAACAAATAGATCTATTGAGGTTTAATTGTAGTGAAATCGAAACGCCAGATTCTGACCAATCCGGAGAAATAATCAGTAAAGTCAAACAAGTCGTTTGATAAAAAGTTATAACGTTTATGAAAAGGCGTGTGGTGAGAAAAAGATGAAAATTTAGTGCTGCTGTCGGTCCATTGGACCCCGTAGTATGTAGCTAGGGTTAATGACAACAGGGGAATGATTGTGTTGGAATGGATACAACAGAGTCATTAAGGCGAGCAACCACTCTAGGAGACCGAAAATTAGATGATTTTTTCGATTTTTTTTTTATTGTGAAAAAAAAAATGAAATTTCCGCAACTTTGACAATAATTTATTCATATTTGCATACATCTCTGGTAATTTTTTCAAGTTATTTCATGCATTAATTAAGGTGTAATCCGCTGTGTCCCTTGGCGTGTCCTCATCGTCGTTGTCGATTGGCGGGAATTATGCAGCTCGCAATTCGCGTCTGAAATAGTCCAACAAATTTTTATACATTCTTGAGGTATTTTTTAAGAACAGAACCCTAAATTTTGAAAAAAAAAAAAACGAAAATTGAATGTTGGAACGTGTTTGAAAAAAATTATCGATTTTCAGCATTTTTTCCCGGCATTTTGCAATAATAAATATGTTTTAAACAATCGAATCTTTCCAACTTTAGGTTCATGTTTTAATAAATTATATTATGTAAACGTATTCCAAATTTAAAGATGATCCATCAATTAGTTCTTATGATTCCCGCAAATTGAAAAAATGTCGTTTCGAGAAAAACAACACGGAGAAAACGAGGACAGAAATTCAAACAAATAGTGCTAGAAATCCAAACGATTAATGCTAAGATAGCATAGTATTTTGAGGACAGTACCGAATTTTAGTACTTATTAAAACGTCGAAATAAAAAAAAGTTCTACCCGGCATAGTAATAATGCTGTAATTCATATAGCCTTATTTGGTATTTGGCATACTGGTTTTTAAGTTCTTCACATGCATTTCTCACAATGGGCATAGTAAAAATTCGATATATTCGAGGCAAACTTTATAATTATAGCGTTAGAATGTATACAGTGACTTAGGAAATTTTGTCATTGTGGCATCAAAATGTATATTTTGTGACACAGTAAAAATCCCGAACTTCATAATATTATTAAATATCTGCATTGGTAACCTATTCTACAATGCGCATAGTAAAAAATGCGTAGGGGGATTACATGCATTAGATAATTGCAACATGCAATTGAAACGAATAATTTCTTTTGCTTGGTATCCCTGGCGGATCATAGCGACCGAAAAAAAGGCCGAATAGGGTTTTGGTATTTTTAGACGTCTAATTTGCCGAAAAAAAGACTCAATTAAGTCTTTTTTGTAATTTTTTCTAAGTTTTTTTTTAATGAACCGATAAATATCTGACTGTCAAGTGAACACCCCGATTTAACCGACTAATTTTGAAACGACCCAATTGGGTCTTTTTTTCGGCAAATTAGACACCTAAAAAGACCGAGAATTTCGGTCTCTATGATCCGCCAGGGATAGTCGGTGCGATATTTATATGACATATTTATCCTCTGTGTATAGAGAAAGCATTAAGTCATATATGTTTTAGGTGAAAATAAATATTCGTTACCAAATTCTTGGATAGAATCGGTTCGAATAATTGAACTCATTTGCCTCGCGGAATTTATGCTCACCGCAGAGTGATACCTTATGCGAGAAAAGTCTCGGCGCTCTGCGTCACGCAGCGGCGAAAACGAGAATCGAGCAGCCAATACATCTCATAGGAGTAACAGTTACGTTAGCCATCAAGCAACATAAAAAATACGGAAACGAAAAATTCCTGTCAGACAATAAGTTCTGCTATTATGAAATACAATGCCTGAACTGAAAAATGACATGCATTTGGTATTTATTCTCTTATTGAAGGTGGATTTTTACTATACTGTTTTTCAAAATTTCTCACTTTCAAGGCATGTTTACTCATCGGTTTTAGTTCCTAAAGAGCATTGTATATATTTCGTGAAAGCACATCGAAATATTATTTTGCGTACAGTATAATTTCTTGTTTATGCAGAACTATTTACATCGTACAAAGTGCGAGTTGCAAAAATTACAATGCCTCATTGTGACTGTTACCTAAATTCTCATATTCTGTACAAAGTATAGAGGATATTTTAATAGAACATTTTAAATGTCATTTGACGAAACAGATCCGTTATCTCCGTGAAGTTTAAAGTTTGAGCGCGCTTGGGTGTCGAGCGGAGAGTCTTTATCATTTATAAAAATACCGTTAGAAGGAATCCGAATATCGTTTTGAAATTTTCAGGGTGTATTCTTAAGATATTTTACTAACGATTTATAAAATTAAAAAAAATTGATTTTTTGAAGCATCTAAAGTGGTTACTCGCCTTATTTCATACCTCAGCCTTCTTGACTTCAGACTTTTATTTGTTTTCTTCTTTTACGAAGTATTAAAAGGTTATTGCAAGTTTTTATCCCCAATTTATTCTCAATTTTTAACCCTCGTGATATATTTATAGATTCATATATTTTTCGTGAACGGTAATGACAACGAGAATTGTAATGATAATGGCCATTATCATAATGACAACAGGGGAATGACTGTGTTGGAATGGATACAACAGAGTCAGTAATTCGTACCTCAGCGTTCGTGACTTCAGACTTATCTTTGTTTTCTTCCTTTACGAAGTGGTGAAAAGCTATTAGAAACTTTGATTTTATGATATTATTAATCTTTTTTTGTTGCATAGCGATATTTTTCGTTTAAATGGAACTGAACATTGTTCATGAGCTTTTTTCGGAATTCTAATTTCGGAGAAAATTGTATATAAGTATATGTATGTCCAGTGGTCCATACGGTAAAAATCCTCACTTTATTAAACGAATTTCAAGCTGAAGTAAATTGATACGGAATTGAAAATTACGAGACTTCGGACCAACAGGTGTGAACGAGAATCATTTTCAGTTTCATCACAATGCAACGTCTACCCTGAACTTAAGCTGTGATTTTTCTTTCTTTTTTCTTTTGCCTTAAATCTATTACAGAGACACAGTATTCACGGTATGATGGAGGAAGAAAACGTGGTAAGGCCACATCAGGAAATGGCGAGTCTTACATTCGAAGAAAAGAAATACCTCATCTCGGTGGAACGTGGTGACGTCGCTTCCGTTAGGAGGCAAGTTTAACCCACAAAAGAAAGTTTCGATCTTCTATTTTTTCCTCATTGTTGTTTTCCCTGTTTTCTCGTTCATGTAATTTTATACAGGCATCAAAATTTACGTACCTAAAGTTTCCCATTAGCCATAAAAGCCTACGACTGAATTGTTTAACGTGTATATTTTTTTCTGTTTCGTTTTTTTTTCTCCGTTTTTTTTTCTTTTATCTTCACGAACTTCAGGATGCTTCAGCGTGCTCAGGAAACCGACTGGATCAACATGAATTGCGTCGATCCCCTCGGAAGATCCGCTCTTCTGATGGCAATCGACAATGAGAATCTCGAAATGGTTGAACTATTGATAGCGTTTAAGGTCGAAACCAAGGATGCCCTTTTACACGCAATATCTGAAGAATTTGTCGAAGCTGTCGAGGTACTTCTCGAACATGAGGAAACATTGCACAGAAATGGTGAACCTCATGTAAGTATTTTATTTAAACATATTTATAACTTATCATTTGCCAATTAATCACTCGATTTCTCCATATTAATTACTATTAAATCATTTATTTTCATTTTATTTTCGAAATAACGTTATTATTCAATTAACTTTGCTAGAATAGCCCATATGTCAGTTGCAGAGAGTTTATTGACATAGCTATATGAGTAGGAGCGGTATGTATGCATTCTCGAAGTTGAGAGCTGCATATACATATGTATATACGTCTAAAGTTATGCTCATCCCCTCACCATCAACACTCACGTCTCTATGTATGCTTCAATCAAGTTTCCCTCGATGCGCTTCGAGGAAAATCGAAAACTCTCTCCCTCCCTCTCTCTTTTGTATTTTTCCTTTCTTTATTTTCCTCTCCGTCCAAATCCCTTTCTCCTTATACGTCATACATCTCTGAGGGTGAATTATCCCGATTAAACTCTCTCTCTTACCTCTCGATTTAGCTCTACTCTCAATGCCCTTCCTTTCTCTCATCATATTTTCATATTCGAACCTTTCTCGACCAATCAAAACTTTGATAGATTCACACAATAGATCGAAAAGCTCATATCTGATTTCGTAATCCCATACGATGAGGAAAAGCTTTCTCGACCCCTCGAAATTTTCGATTGCATAACGTTTAATTGTATCTCGCTCTCTCCGATGCCTTTATCCATTTATTTATTTATTCAATAAATTCAGCTTTGACCTCTGCCAGAAGGAAATATAAACATTTTATATATGTCTCAAATAGCATACCTACGGGTCGATCTATTCAGAAAAAACTCATCAATAATTTGAAGCTACAATCAATTAATTAATGAAAATAATGTAAACCAGAAAATCTCTACGTTTTCTCACATTATGAAACTTTATTTTTTCATTAAACTCATTATCCATTTTCCTACAATGTCCTACAATGATTACAAATGTATTTCATCATCAGGAATACAGACTCCATTATTCCACAACCTAATTAATCACTCGCCTTAGTAATCAGACGAAAAAAAATTTCAAACGAACGTAAAACAAACTGCGATCTGGTAAAATTACGTTCTATAATCTTCCCCATACAATCTACTGGGGAAGGAAAATTGGAATATACAGACAGTCTATAATTAACGTCAATAATTACTTCTGCAGTGCATTGTTCCTCGCTCAAGTAATTAATTATTTTTATTTTTTAAATAAATGAAAATAACCTGAAGAATTGATTTTGATATTCATTTACTCCTTGCAATCGTAATTTTGTTCTCATTATTAAAGAATTTTATATGAAATTCTTCGAGCTAAAATTCATGCTTTTTACTCGGAATAACCAATAGGTACCGTTGTCATGTACCATTAATCGTTATGTATTTACTGTGTATTATACGATCACCCTGTGGCTGACCTCTATATATAATGTCTCTATATATATGTACAACGTAAATTACATATCGATCTCACAGAGCTGGGAAGCTCTGCCTCCGGACACGGCAACATTCACCCCAGACATCACACCCCTCATACTTGCTGCTCATCGGGACAATTACGAGATCATCAAGATCCTACTGGATCGCGGCTCCGTTTTACCAATGCCCCATGACGTTCGCTGTGGGTCAGTAACCCCTTAAATGCTCTGTATACTCAACCTTCGTTTGTCTGTTTTCTGACTGAATTTCTCAGATGACTAATTATTATTTTGTTATTTCAAATCATAATGATTAATAAAATAGAATAATAAATTTTGATTATGGGGAAACTCCAATGAAACTTTGATATCGTCGGGATTTTTGCAACTATGATAATACTTTGGGTGCGTTATTCGATTATTTAAAAATTGAAAAATGACTGTAAGAATCGCACTGCCTATTTCCGGTCCAGAACGCGAAATCGTAAAAAAATAATTCAACTGTCTAAATTTTGTCGTTGTCAATCACAGATTTTTATGCACATTTCTGTAAGTAGTGGTAACGGAAATAAGCATCGGTTTTTTTATCCAATCATTAGTTGCAGAAATAAAAAAAAAAATTCGTCGATTTATTGATGTAATAGAATATTTAAAAATTTTTTTATTGTTCCTGCGTATATGCTTGTGCGTTTTTACGAGCCCATCCCATCACTTTAACCCCACTTTTTCCCCACGTCACTAATTTCCATATGCCATATTCCAAGAGTGTTTCCCACACCCACGCTTTCCTAATGCACTGCTGTATCGCATTTGCACGAGGGTCAAGGGAAACTGTGGAAAACCGGGTCGATACAGGCGGCTATATTTTTACTGAATTTCAATTGATTAGCATCATCAGAAACTCAAAAAACTGTCTCCTGCTCAGAGATTGACGCGCGAGCCGGTGCATGGCTGGGCGGTCACCCAACCAAGTATTGGCCTCGCCCGAGGCTGCTTAACTTTGGAGATCGCTGGAGCCACACACTGACCGCACACCTATCGCTGTCGGTGTAATAGAACATTTTTGGATAGAATAAAAGTTATTGCCTCGCAAGAATAATAGTTTTGAAGTGCTTAAAGTTCGTAGATGAATATTCAAAAACAACGTTAAGAATTAATCAAAGTCGAAAACAATTAATTTTCCGTAGAATATTTGATTTGAAAAATAAAATAAATCAATAAATCGACGAAAAAGAATTTTACTTCTGCGAAAAATTATTGATCGATAAAACCGAGGCTTAATTTTACTGTAATTTGTGAAAAAATCTGCTATTGACAACGACAAAAACTTGGGCAGTTGCATCGTTTTTTCGGCTTTTCGCGTTCTGGACCAAAAATACAGTTCAGCAGTGAGATTCTTTTCATTATTTTCCAGTTTTTAGACAATTGTAACACTCACCCGAAATATTATAATTATTGTAAAAAGCTCCGACGATTTGAAAGTTTCACCGAGGTTCCCTCTTAAGATGTTTGTAATTATTTGTGTAATCTTATAAAGTAATTTTTTGGTAAATTAATTAACTCTTTAAGACCCGACTTTTTGAAGTAACGCAATTTTCGTCACATTCTGTATCCAAGGGTTTTCGGGGTCGCTGATTACGAATCCGATGTCAGATTTTCAAAATTCAAAATGGCGGATTCAATATGGCGGACGAATTTTGAAAAATCGATTCATTTGGCCTGAAACACATTACTCGGAGGTTTTCGGGGTCGCTGATTACGAATCCGATGTCAGATTTTCAAAATTCAAAATGGCCGATTCAATATGGCGGACGAATTTTGAAAAATCTATTTATTTGGCCTGAAACTTGTTACTCGGGGGTTTTGAGGGCGCTGATTACGAATCCGATGTCAGATTTTCAAAATTCAAAATGGCGGACGACTTTTTTAAAAATCGATCCAATTGTCCTAAAATTTGTTACTCGGGGGTTTTTGGAGTCGCAGATTACGAATCTGATATTAGTTTTTAAAAATACAAAATGGGGAATCCAATATGGCGGATGAGAAAATCAGAAAATGGGTCTACACTCATGAAAATAACTACCTGGGGGTTTTCGAGGTCGCTGATTATGAATTTGATGTTAGTTTTCCGAAATTCAAAATGACGGATCCAAGATGGCGGACAAAAAAAAGAAAGTGGGTCTATGCTCATAAAAATGTTTACTCTAGGGTTTTTGTTATTGATGATTACAAATCCTATGTCAGCTGTGAACAGTGACCCAGTAAAAGTTTGAGTGGTCATTTTCTGGAGCGCAAGTGAACTTATTAAATTTTCGTCCGCCATATTAAATCTGTCATTTTGAATTTCGAAAAACTAACATCGGATTCGTAATTAGCGACCCCGAAAACCCCCGAGTAACAAATTTCAGGCCAAATGAATCGATTTTTAAAAAGTCGTCCGTCATATTGAGTCCGCCATTTTGAATTTTGAAAATCTGACATCGGATTTGTAATCAGCGACCCCGAAAATCCCTGAGTGACAAGTTTCAGGCCAATTGGATCGATTTTTAAAAAAGTCGTCCGCCATATTAGATCCGCCATTTTGAATTTTGAAAATTTTGAAAATCTGACATCAGATTCGTAATCAGCTACCCCGAAAACCCTCGAGTGATCATTTTTGTGAGCCTAGCTCAACGTAATTTGATAATTGGCATTTATTTTGCAATTCTTACCAAAAACATTCATTTGTTTATATTGTTATAATTACAAAATTGTTATTAATTTATTGCACTATAAATTTTTTCTACAAAGTAGTCCAAATTTGTGGGTCGTTGGCGTTTAGAAATCAAAAATATATTGATTTTTGACAAAGTTATGAACTTTTGAATCAAAAAGTGGTTTCGCTCGAAACCGCTGGGACTTAAAGGGTTAAAATATGTGAAAATGAAGTACAAATATTCAGTTTTGCATTTTGTGACTTTGAAATTTATATTGGAAACCAAAAAAAGTGATGATGGCTGCACGAAAAAATAAAATAGTGATTCATTGATTATTCTAGAATTGGAATGTATAAAATTCTTATTTTTATGAATATTCACAAAACAGTTGTGATGAGTGCGTCACATCACGAATGGAGGATTCTTTGAGACATTCGAGAAGTCGTATAAACGCTTACAGAGCGCTCGCTTCGCCGTCTCTCATAGCGCTGTCCTCGAAGGATCCGATACTCACCGCATTCGAACTATCGTGGGAATTGCGAAGACTGTCGTTTCTCGAGCACGAATTTAAGTGCGAGTATCAGGTGAAACTTACAAAAACCACCGATGGAATTCCATTAGGATACTATTACTCCTTTTAAGATTCTCACTCTACTTCCATCGCACCAATTTCACGACTATTCAACAGAATCTTTCAAAAATCATTTACAAGCTCCAGAATGTTCTAGCTTGCAAAATTTTGAAGAGAAAAGTCCTCAGATGTTTATCTCTCCGATGCACCGTTGACGAGATATCAATCAATTGGGATGATAGCCAATCCAGCGCACCGATAAGAAATGGGAGTAGCAAGCGATAACGCCCGAGCCTATCCACAACGACAGCGGTGGGAAGGAGCGAGCGTCGTCATTAAGTAATTAATATCTCATGAACAATTAATCTGAGAGAAAAATGCAAAAGGACTTTTCTTTTCAGAATTTTATGATCTATTCAAAGCATAAATGAAAAAAAATAAATACTTATAAAAACAATAACAAAAATAGGAAACTTGGTTAGCTTCTTTTTTTATTAGTTTAATGTACGTGTACAGACGTGAACCTAATACAATACTACATTTCACATACCCTTACTGCAATTTATCGAATTGAACATACAACAGGGATAAAACTTCATGCACAACCCTCCAATTCGTTTATGCATGTATATGTATATATATAAAGTATATACGTATATATATGTGTATGTAGGAATTGAGGAGACAGTGTCAGGACTTTGCAACGGCGCTTCTCGACCACACGAGAAGTTCGTACGAACTCGAGGTGTTACTGAATCACGATCCTACGGGACCAGCCTTCGAGCATGGTGAGAGAATGCATCTGAATCGTCTCAAGTTGGCTATTAAATTACGCCAGAAGAAGGTAAGTTTCGTAATGTACATACTCCGACTGAAATGTCGTATAATCAGACTCGTATACTGTACGTAAATTTATTTGTACATGGGCTGATTCACCCTACGGGAAACGATTTACGAGAGACGAATTATTTCGAATTAAGAATTGGTTAATTAAGATTTTAATCATTACTGCAAAATCATCAAAATAATATCGTAAAAAAGTGAACATTTTATCGCAAAAAAATTAATTTAAAAACCAATTACACAGATTCGTACCAATAATTCCATAACGTAAAAATTTACGCACTTAGCGGTTCGCGAAAAATCAGAAAAAATTCATTGGTTTTCAAAATGTTACGAACATTGATATGCAATGATAAAAATTGAAAAATTATTAATAAAAATTGTTTAAAAAAATTGTTGTTCAGGAAAAATCAAACGATTTTTTTTCATCGTTTGATATGAATTCGTTGAATTTCTGGAATACTTGTGATTTTTTGCAGATTTTCTACTTCGTTTTAGAGTTCCTCTTTTCTAATTTTTCGAACGGAGTCATTTGAGAAACTGTTCGTTCAATATCGGAGGAATTTTATAAGTTTGTGTTGAATCTTTTTACAGAAACATGTGCGAAATTCGTGATTCTATATCAATTTTCAAAAAGTTTTCGGAAAAAACTAAAAAAAGGGAAGAAAAATTCTAGAAAAATCTGCATGCATTAGGAAAATCATCGAACTCATTTACGTAACGAGAAAAAAAAAGGTCTGATTATCTGTCGAAGAATATTTTGTTTAACTAATGTTAATAACTTATTAGAATTATTATTATTATGGAAAATTAATGTTTGCAAAGATTCTAAAATGGCTGAATTTTTTTCACCTTTTTGTCTAATTGCGAAGTTCCGAAATTCGATCCAATTAAATTTTCAGTGAGAAACATGTGCAGTTCATCCGTAAATTATAAGTTAGCATATTTAATAAAATCTCAAAATTTAGTTTTCAGCTTTCAATAAACATTAGGATTTTATTTAAATAAAAAATAATTCTACTTTTTTAATTTGCAAATTTGGTTAATTCTACAAATTTAAATTTGGGCCTTTTTATCCCTCGTTAATTAATCGGGTTTGCACAGTTTGTGGCTCATCCGAATGTTCAGCAACTGCTCGCTTCCATTTGGTACGAAGGACTGCCAGGTTTTCGTCGAAAAAACATGGTGCTTCAAGCTTTCGAAATCGTTCGGATTGGTCTTTTGTTTCCTATCTTCAGTGTCGTCTACATAATCGCGCCTCACAGCGTATTTGGCCAAACTATGAGAAAACCATTCATCAAATTTATTTGCCATTCGGCATCTTACTTCACCTTTTTGTGTAAGTCACTATTTTGATTCTCATTAAGGAAGATCGGTGACGACTACGTGATCTTTGCAGATCTATTGTAGATCAACATTTCGAAATGCAAAACTGACTTTAAAATAATGATTTTATTATTTTCGAAATATAAAGAGCGGAAAATGGATATTTTTATATAATTTTATTGTTCAAAAAATGTTTAATAACTGAATTTAACTTAATTATTGAATAACTGAATTACGCAAGGGCAAATATTTTGCTTGGTTTACCAATCACCATCAATCTTATCAATATTCATCAAAGAATATTTGAGTACAGGAAAGAAAAATACAGTTAAATTGCCAAACTGTCACTTCTGAAGGCATGTGCTAGCAGACGCTGAATACAGAATTGCTAAGCGCTCTTGCGTCATTTCCCGTCTCATTCCTGTTGAAATCTGAATGATTTCACAATGAATACTTTTTTTATTTTTCAGTCGATTTTTAACGGTAACGTCCAAGAACCCAAGCACTTATTCAGGAATATTCGCAGAATACAGTGATTAGTTTTTTATTTCGAAATGTTGGAAATACCGAATGTAAAAATTCAATAAGTTTTGACGTGCATACGATTTTCCTATGTTCGTAGGGATAAGTGTCTGGAAATTATCAACGTTTACGAATTAAGGGGCCAGTCCAATTTGGAGCCACGAAAATAAGGCTATTTTTTCGATTTTTTTTTGAGGATTTTATAAAAGATATGAATATAAAAGTTGTTGGGCTTGATAAATAAAGTCTTGAAATACATAAGTAAAAAATTTTTAATTCATTTTTATTCATTTTTAAGTACAAAAACTATAGTTTAACGTAACGCCTCAAAAATAGGTGAGCTAGGTAGCTCCATCACAACTCGGCAACGGCTTATTTGAAACAAAAAAATCAAAGTCCATTAGATTCAGTATGACACCAGCTACAAAATGACCCTCGGGTATAAAGTTTTATCAAAAAATAAAAAAATGGCAGATGAAAAACGAAAAAAGTAAAAAAAACGCGTTTTGTTCGCAGTTTTTCACAAAAAAAAAGAGTAAAAATCAACATTTTAAAACCATCGAGGATCATCTTGTTGCGAATCATGTTTGCAATATGTGGTTCAAATTTCAAGAGAATCGGTTTATTTGTTTTAGAGATACGATGGAGCTAGATTTTGAAAACGTTCTTTCGAGAAAAGCGCGTTTGAAGTTTATACGCTCAGGTAGACGAAATAAGGTCCTGACGTTCAGGTAAAAAAAAAAAATACTGAGAGAGCTCGGATTTTCATAAAATTTTGACACAATATTTCTGAATGTATGTACTTTCGAAAACAGTAAAAAAAATCAATTTTTTGAAATTTTCAAAGTGGACTGGCCCCTTAATTACTACCAAACTAGATAGTAAATAGCGTTCAAGTCCAAATATCAATTCATCTCATATTTATGTGTAATTACAAAAATGATCAGTCCTTCTTCTTGGATGGCTTAAATTCACCGATCTACCTTAACGCAATATAAATGTTTATTTTAGTTGTTTTCATTTAAAAAAGCAATTTTAATATAGATTCCAAAATACATCCCGACTGAATGAATGATGCGAATAAATATTTGAAAAGAAAATGAATTTTCTATGACTACAGTTCCATTTGAATTTTCCAAAATCTAAATATTCGTAAAAAATCGTCGAAACATGTTTTAACAGTGAATCAATAACCGTGGACAAGCGTACAACCCTTTGGTACATGCGATATGTCTGCTATATCGCTAACGTTCGATAAAATCATCAAGAAAATTGGATCATAGCTATTAAAATTGCTCCCGTGCTATTGAAAGGTATTTGTAAACTGTTTGGAAAGTCTCGCGCGGATGTTTGATTTCCTTCGTTGCTTGGTACAGCAATACAAAAATAGAATCGTATTAAAAACGAATTTTCGTGCTTTCCATCACTCATTTCGAACTCGTCGATTGAAAACTTTCGATTTCGATCGTTATGTTTTGAGTATTGGTGAAACAAAAAAAATGCGCACACATTGGAATGAATTTTTTGTCCACAACAAAATTTTTACTTCAGTTAAATATCTTTGAGTGCAGAACAGTTCCGATTAACCGGGGTCTGATTGACCCGCGGTTCTTATGGCCCGGGTACCCTGCTTAATCAGGATTTTCCATCGTACTGAAAAATATTGGGAGCTCACAAAACTGTATTTTTTTTTTGACGATCCTAAAACTTCGACTACGGTTAAGTTTTTCAATTAGTTGAACGAATTGAAAACTGTTCAAAATACATTGCCATCGATCACAATATTTCGGCTCCAAGTGAACAAAAAATGTTAGTGTTGGAAGAAATTGAGCAAAATTTTAACATAGGAAGATTCCCCTTGAATGAATAAAAATCGAGTTCTGGAAAAAATAAAAATGTATTTTTTATCAATCACACAATTTTGACTTCAATTTTAATGTTTTGATTACTGGAAAAAATGAGACACTCATGAGAAATGAATTTTTTTGTGTTTCAATAAAAAATTTTAGGCACTTGAAAAAAATTGGACTTTTAATGTTTTTCTTGCCGTTTGAGAAATTTCGATCTAAATTCTAATTTTTAAACACATTCCAAAAAAATCGGATACGGATACACAAAAGAATGTTTTTTTTTTGTTGCAAATTTGTAATACAGTTATGCTGATATTGGCGAGTCAAAGAATCGAGAGCGTGATAGGGCTGTGGATGGGCCAAGAAATATCGGAGCACGATCCAGCGCCAACGAAGAGAGGCGCTGCACCGACGATCGTCGAGTGGTTCATTCTAGCATGGGTTTCGGGTCTCATATGGTCTGAGGTTAAACAACTTTGGGACGTTGGTCTTGAGGAATACGTCAACGATATGTGGAACGTTATCGATTTTGTAACTAATTCGTTATACGTTGCGACAGTCGCACTTCGTATAGTCGCGTACTTTAGGGTACAAAAAGAGAACGAGGGACAAACAACTGGGACCATCATTGAACTTCAAAGAGAGCAATGGGACACATGGGATCCTATGCTTATCTCTGAGGGTTTATTCTCTGCAGCCAACATATTCAGGTATTTGAAGAACACCAAAAGAAAGGAAACACTTTTACTAACAAAATGTTTGCACACATATTTATACAGCTTAAAATTTTATTCCAACATTATTTATTGTCTTCCATAGTGCACGTTATGAGAAAGAATAATTACGGACAAATCTCGATTATTATTGAAAAAAATTGAGGGAAAACTTTAAAAACTCGACCGTTTTTTTTCTCAACCTATATATCAATGCTTCTCGAATATTGCGTTTTAGAAACTGGTAACCAAACTCTTTGGTTGCACGGACACAATCAAACAAAAGGAAAATAACGGAAAGTTATTCTAGAAAAATACTTTACTGCGTTTTTTTTAGAATAACTTTCCATTACTTTCTTTATGTTTGTTTTTTTAATTATATTTTTTAATCCTCCATATAAAATAATCTCTTTATATTTATTTTGACCCTTTTTTTGCTCTAAAATTAAAAAAAGGAAAGAAAAAATATTAAAACGTGCTAATTTTTATCATTGTCTTGGGAAATTCTCCTCAATTTCAACAAAATTTTGTTTCTAGCAACTCGCAAAAAAATCTCAAAAAATTCAGCTACTTTTAACTCAAAAAAATCCAATAGAAATGATAATAATTAAAATAAAATAAAAACTTTTTTTTTATTCAAGAAAAATTTCAACTTGATATACAAATTTTCATAGAAGTCGATCGTTGATTTGGGATATTTATGCAGTGAAAAGAAAATCCAGGATTTTAATAACGAATAAGGAATTAATTGCCAAAATCAATGAAATTTTATTCGATCATTTAATTACAATGCTTCATTCTCGTAGTTCACTAAAACTCGTCTATATATTCTCCGTGAATCCTCATCTCGGTCCACTCCAAGTATCTCTATCGCGAATGGTGATGGACATAATGAAGTTTTTCTTTCTCTACGTACTCGTACTGTTCGCCTTCTCCTGCGGTGAGTGGTATGTCGTCAGACATTGACAAACGATCTGTCTTCGAAAGGGACGATGAATTCGATGATGCAGGGTTGTTATTCTTTTCTGAATTTTAGGCTTGAATCAGCTGTTGTGGTATTACGCTGACATGGAGAAAAAGCGGTGTCCTACCGCTACGTCTTACTCGAGCAACAATAATAATTCGGCCACTGATCAAAACGCTTGTCTCGTTTGGCGCAGATTCGCCAAGTGGGTGTAACATTTTTATTGCTATTTTTCAATTTTTGCTGCTTCCCATTTTCCCAATGACTTTTTTTCATTTTTCCCATTCTTTTTTTGCTCATCCTTGCTTCTTTTTCGATCCCCAATTATTTTAAAACTTTTTTCAAATTTTTTGCTTCTTACGAGTGCTTTTTACAAGGCTACGAAATGGTACAGTTTTCCAAGAATCCTTCGGATTATTGCAGCTTGTTCGAGACCACTCAGACTCTCTTCTGGGCTGTTTTCGGCCTCGTAGATCTCGAGAGTTTCGAGCTTGATGGCATCAAGGTCTTTACTCGCTTCTGGGGAATGCTCATGTTCGGTACTTATTCCGTAATCAACATCGTTGTACTCCTAAATCTTCTTATTGCCATGATGAATCATTCCTATCAACTTATATCAGTGAGTAATTAAATTACCAGACTTAATAATAATCGTTATCCGTGATTATTTAAAAAAATAATAATAATTAGGAACGAGCCGATGTCGAGTGGAAATTTGCGAGGAGCAAATTGTGGATTAGCTTTTTCGAAGAGGGTGGCACAGCTCCACCACCCTTCAATATCATTCCTACCCCTAAAAGTTGTTGGTACATTGGACAATGGGTTTATCGAAAACTTTGTGGACATAGTCGAGCAGCAAAAAAAGAACACATGAGAACGATAAGAGTAAGTTTTCATTTTTTATCACAAATTATTTCTTTCCATTTTTCGACATTTATTTTGCAAACAAATTAAAATGCAAAGCTTTGATTTTCCCTAGGATTTTTTTTTTCTAATTCACCAAACCAACATTTTTCGAACTTTAACTTTTTTTTTAATTTCATTTATTCTTTAAACCCAAATAGCAGAAAATTTTTCAATCCTTTATTGGTAATTAATATTTTTTAACCCGTCACAAGCACTGAGGGCATTTAGTGCCCTCATAACTTTTTGAAAAGTGGTGGAAAGTCGAAATTTTTGGTAAAGTCCTCTTTCCTCACCATTAGGTTTTTGTTTCAAGGATCCCAAAGAATCCTGGATCGAAGTTATTACCAATTTCGCTCTCGCTTCGCGCGTAACGCTGTTAAATGAATCGTTGTCTGTCGTTAGTGCCCTGCGTGCTAGAAACATGTACATTTTTCTCAATCAATAAATACCGATAGTTTATGCGAGCACCCTGAAATTGGCAAAGTGTACAAAGTGCATACTGCCATTACGCACTTGGCGTAAAAACTATTATGTCACGCCCGAAATTCCAAAATTGCGATGTGCCTGCCGCAACGAAGCGTTTTCTGCTATGAATATGTCAACATTTTTTAGTGAATTTTTCATTTATACGGTTTTTTCGACGATTTTTCATCATAACGTAAAATAAAGAGGAGAAAAGTTGGAGTTATACCTTGATTTTTGAGGTCAAAAAACGCTTTGGAAACGACCTTCATTTTTTCCGATTTAACATGCAAAATAATTATACTTTTTAGAAAATTACGGAAATCTATCATTCGCCCCTTGAAATATGATGTCTCAGGGACATCGTGCAAAATTTTTTATTTTTTTCTCCCAGTCATTAAGGAAATATTAAATCTTAACCAAAAAGTGGAAAAAATCATATTTTTGGGAGTATTACGTCAATTTTTTCGGTTTTTATCTCTTCAATCGGGACTCATCAGGGTTTATTTTACGCGGAGGAGCTAAACCTTTATTTAAAAAAAAAATTGAAGTCTTCTAACTAGGTCAGAAGCGAAGAGATCGCAAAAGAACTGCATGGAGGCACTGAATGCTTTCAGAGCATCGAGATTCTAGTTCAAATCCATGTGCGCTTGTCACGGATTAAGGGGACAGTCTGCCATTCTTTTTTTCTTATTTTCAAAAAAACGATTTTCTGAAAAGTACAGATTTGTGTAGTAGATATATATAGAATTACTATACAAAGTGCCATTTATGCCAGAAAGACCGAGAACAGGTAGAAATACGCACAGCAAGACGAGGGTCTCAGATGCGCCTAGGCGCTTGGCGCGTCTTTACACGCGTTTTTCTCGTAACAACGTTTTTTAACCTTGCTGACATTCTAGAAAAAAAAGTTTTGTAGCTATCAAGCTGAAATTTGGTATACTTATTCTACACATGTATAGCTACCGTTTGACCTAGAATTATAAATTTTTATTAATATTTAGTCGATTGTTTAAACAATTAAAGTTGAAAAAAAAGGTCAAAAATTTCAAAAGTCCGCCATTTTGTTTATTGTTATCACACGTGAATTATTCTAGGCCGAACGATAGCGACAAGTCTATATTTTACTAATTTCACCACTATTTTTGTTTCAAATGATCCAAAGTCAAGATATCGTGTCAACCAGATTTTAACAGGGCTAACTTCAGGCTGCCGTACCCGCGAGATTTACAATGAAAAAAAAAAAAAAAAAATTTGTTGTATTACTTTCATACGTCTACTTTCATGTATTAAAAGTAGATATAAATAAATCAAGTTTACTATGAGAAAAAAATTGATTAACAAAATCATTGAAAGTGGCAGACTGTTCCTTTAATTTACGAAAAGATTATTGATAAATTGATAAAATTCTTGTTTTTAATCCTTTTTCAAGTTTACGAAAAGGTGATTTAATTAACAAAATTTTTCGCACTTTCGAAATTAGCGCAAAGTAAAACAAGCGTCAGAGAGGGATTTTCGTTATCAGGGAATAATGAGAAATCTTGTGAGACGTTACGTAACAGTTGATCAACGAAAGACCGAGGGTGAGGGAGTTACTGAAGATGACGTCAACGAGATAAAACAGGACATAAGCGCTTTTCGTTTCGAACTCATGGAAATACTCAGAAGTTCCGGAATGAATATGCCGAGAGACAAAGGAGCCGGTACCGGTGAGCCCCACAATCCCTTCCAATTGCCCATCCATTCCTGCATGATAGTTTTAAAAATTGCTTAATAAAAAAAAAAAAAAACAAATATTTTCTCTAAGCGTCTTTCTTTTTGATCATCCAGGTATGAATAACTATCAACAAAAATTTATAATGAATGTTAGAAATTTTCTTTTGACAATGAATCCTTATTATTAGTATTTCAGGACAATTGTTATAGAAGGCTTTCGATTAGAATTTCAAATTATTATCATGTTAATTAATTGATTGTTTTAAGATTGCAATAGAATTTGATTTTTATTTAATTCTGTTCGAAACTTTTGATTTCCAAAGTGTTAGTATTTAAGCTCTTGATTTCTTTCTTTCAATTATTATTACTTTTACTATTCGCCTGTTTTAGAATTGATGCTGTTACGAAATAGAAATTATTACCATGTTAATAGGAAAATTATTTTAGAACGCATTAGCTAGGAAATTTTTAAAATCATTATTACCTTTTTTATTAAGTTATTGCATAAAATTGTGATTTTTTTTTTCTTATTAATGAATGAAACTTCGAAAAGTGTTGGCATGTGCTCCCTTCATTTATATCCACGTAATCTCGAGTTAAGGAAGCTCAGCGAACGAAGGAACCGCACGAGAATATTCGGCAGGTGCTGGGGGAAAGAAGAACCGGCAAAAGGAGCGTCGTCTTCTCAAGGGATTCAATATCGTGCCTCAGCCAAGTGGCAGCGGAAGTTTACCACCTGTTGCCGAGTTCATTGCGTCGTTGCAACATGGCAAATCCGAGTCTTCGCATCACGACTTGTTCGGCAGTACTTTGAGTGGAATTTTTGGCCCTGGTGCAACACCCAAGAAAAATCCACACCACACGAGCACGAACAGCGTACCCGGATTGGCGACCTGTGCCAGACAATCACACCTCACGAGAAATGGCTCCAGAAAAAGACGATGGGGTACTCTCATCGAAGCTGCCAAAGCTGGACGTGTCTCTAGACTCATAGGTCAGTCTTTTTATTCTACTCTTTTGTTTAAATATGTTTGAGTGCAAATTGTCCAGTGTTTCGTATAGTATGGGACTTCAGAAATTGGGAATGAAGTAAAAAAAATACACGAAAAAAGATTAGCAACAAAAATGCCTAAAGAAGTCTATTTTGGGTTGGTTTTCTTTCAAAAATTTGAACTTTTGATCAAATGATCTGTGTTTTCAGATTTTATATTATTAAGTATTTGATAATATCAACCCTTGGATACTGCCATACGTTTCCAGCCATGGTCGTTGTGGGTCTTTACGTCCCAGGCAAAATAGCGTGCTCATAACTCTTCAAGAAATTGGTATTTTTTTATATATTTTTATCTTTTAACAATAGAACAACTTCTGATCAAGCTCTACAGTCAAATTTAATAAAAAATGCGGTTTAATTTGGCCGAAAATGATGATTTCGGCCTGGGTCAAAATGACCCATTGGTAGTAACCGAGGGTTAAATTATTTGATTATATTATAAATTACCATTTGATAAGTTTTTTTCCGGGTACAAAAGTTGGGCTTAGAAAGCCACAAATAGTGTATTTTACAATGTATCAATCAGGACGATCACGTTCGGAGGATTCGATGTATTCAGCAGCCTCAGAAGACGCTGCTTCCCGTTCGGACGGATCCTCTGAATCGAAATCTTCATTGGATGTTCCACAATCATCCTCACGTTCGCATCCCCATCATCATCATCATCACCATCATCATCAACAACATCATCCAAATCCAACGTCAACGACGACGTCACACGAACATTCCCAGAATCAGAACAATCATCAACAGAGCGTTGAAAATCGTCACAATCGTAGCAACGATTCTCATCATGGTTTTGCCCTTGGGCCGGCAATCGCCGCTCTGAGAAAAAAACGCAAAAAATTCTCAGCCTCGAGAGCTTCCACACCGACAATTACCAGCGGCAACGCGTCCACCATCGATAGCACCTCGACCACTCATCCACCCAGTGCTCCAACTATTCCAACTGTCTGCACAACCAGCACCAATATCATTAATACAGCGAAAGGACAATTGCAACGTGCTAGCAGTGTTCCAACCCGTGCAGCTGATCTTACATCACAAACTATTCCTCCCAGACGCCACGAAGCCACTCAGAGCCAACAACCAAGCCTCGATACCAACGAAATGTCCAGCATTACTGAAAGACTAGGTAAATATTTTACTTTCTTAATTTTTTTTTTATTTCTCGATGCTTCGTGTATTCATTTTCTGATTTCGTGAGTCATTGATTTTGTTATTTCTACATTTTTTGATTTTTTGATAACTTCTCTTGATTTTTTTATTTCTGATTCCTTGATTTCTTGAGTCATTGTTATTTCTACATTTTTTGATAATGTGATTGTTTCTTTTGATTTTTTGGTTTCTGATTCCTTGATTTTTTGATTTCTTGGATTTGATTGCTTGATTTTTTGATTTCGTAATTCATATAAATTAATTTTATTCTTTCTTATTAGTTTTATCTTTCTGTCTTTTTGCTTGTATGAACTTTTTTCGGAAAACTTGAAAATCATTTTAGAGTTTACTCTCTTTATTGAAATCCTTATATTATATTAAAAAAAAGCTCTTGTCACATTTTTGCAAGAAGTTTCTACTTTCGGTGAAAAATTCTATTGAACAAAAGGAAGTTGAAAAGGCTTTGGGAATAACGCGGATAAAATAATATTTTTCCAGGGGAGGGAACAGCGACGACAACAATGAGTACACCGCCATTGACACCATCGACAACGGAGGAGAGTGTAGTAGGAGTGAATCCAGTTGGTGCTGCGAGTACGGAGGATGCTGAGGACGATGCATCGGCCTCGGTATCGACGAGCACAGGAAATTTATCGTCGAGTTTCAAGAGGAACGGTTCGGCCAGTCGTGTGCAAAGAATTTCAGGAATAGAGCCAATATCCGGTCACGACGTAACCACAGGTTGGCTTTGAAAAGTGAGATTTTTTTTATCGTTTCACTTGCCGAAATAAATTCTTCAACAGAAAAATAAAACAAAAAACAGAAAAAAAAAAGTAAAACGAAGGGAAAAAAAATGAAAAATAGAGCTTGACCGTGTCGTCGAGAGCCACAACGATGCCTTTGTCGTGCGAGAGAGAACCCAAAAGAATTTACACTGTAAGTTAAAGAAAAAAAAGGAAAATACCCCAAAAAATTGTACTAGTACTCATGATCATTAAAAACAAACGTCGCGGGTCGCTCGCACAAAACATTATTGAGAAAGAAAGCGCGCTGGCGCCAATTCTTTGTACGAAAAAAGAAAACTATTCATCGCCGATACTCTTTTTTTTTAATTAGTTTTAATTAATTGCGTATACAGTAATTATTTCATTACAAATTTCTCTCTCTCTCTCTCTCTCTCCCCCCCCCTCCCCCTCTCTCGCCCCCTCTCGCCCCTCTCTCTTCCCCCCTCCCGCCCCCTCTCTCTCGTCCCCCTCCCTCCCCCTCCCTCCCCCCTCTCTCTCCCGCTCTCTCTCCCTCCCTCTCCCTCCCTCCCCGCCCCCTCCCTCTCTATCTCCCTCCCTCTCCTCCTCCCCTCTCCCCTCCCCCCGCTCTCTCCCTGCACCATCCCTCCCTCCCTCTCTCTCTCTCCCTGTCTGTTTATTTGTTTAAGAAATATATACTACGATGTATATTTAAAAAATAGCGTTGATCGCCGTGCGATCGGGCCACCAATGAAATGATTACGAGAATGATAAACAAAAGAACGATATTAATTCATTCATTCGCTAGTCCAGCCCGAAAATAGAATTATTTAGCGAGTATAAAGTTTTAATCGTTGATAAAGCTCCTGGAGAGGTTCACAATGATGGCTAAATGAAATGCATCGAAGTTTTTCGATAAACTCGTGTATTTTTTCATCTGCACTACATTTTTTCGGGGCATCTAAAATTTATTACACGTACGAGCTACTTTATTACGGGAAAAATGAAAAACTGCCAAGACGATGACGTGACTTTTACGCGGTCGGGCAACGGAATAAACGGCCCTCTTCATCATTAAAATCTCCCTATTTTTAAAAACTATTACACAGAAAAATATTACCCAAAAATCAAATGCAATTATGAATTTAGATATTCACGTTTTTTTAGAACTTTGAGCAACTTCAATCTCAAACTCAAACATTAAATTTTCAGATTTTTCACCACTGTTTCGGGTATTTTTTCAATTTTCTATTTTTCGTTTAGCGAGTTTGTTTAATTGAAAATGATTTCACTTTTTCATATGTACAAATTGTCAAAAAAGATTTTACGATTTTCATTTCATCTAA
Organism: Rhimphoctona megacephalus; assembly: GCA_963989365.1. Lineage (NCBI taxonomy): Eukaryota > Metazoa > Arthropoda > Insecta > Hymenoptera > Ichneumonidae > Rhimphoctona > Rhimphoctona megacephalus. The sequence continues at coordinate 23,990,943 of OZ022418.1, read as the reverse complement.
AAACTTGATATTAATCGTCGAAACATTGAAACTTCTCGTAGAAAGATTGAGAAAGAAAATTATTAATTTTACATGAAGAATAAAAAGGTTCGATCTCAAATTTTTTAAAAACATCGATCAAAGTGTGAATTAAAACAAAAATGTGTAAATTTTAGAGAAAAAAAAGAATCTCAAGTTTTTCGATAGAAATCATCTACAAACGAGTCATTAAATGGCTTGATATTTTAACGAATTCAAAGATCGTAGACTCTTTCATGGAAACATATCCAAAAAAAAAACGAAACCTCACAATGTTCTCTCTTTCTCGATTTTTTTCCCCATGTGTCGTAATTCCTCAACGAGGTCATGAAATCAGAAATTTTTCGAAAATATTAAACTATCTCGCGAGTCTCAAAAATTATTAGCAATTAAAACGATCGATAATTATAGAAAAAATAAAAAGATTTTAATGATAAATATGAAAAACAAAAGAAATATATTAACATTACCAAAGATTCGTCTCACAACGTAGCGAGGGCGGATGGAGGATGACCGTTGTCGTCACGACCAAGTAGCATCAGATTAATTAGGTATTTATTATAGTCCAACAGTAATTATACTATAATTTAAAAAAATAAAAAATAAAAACACAAAATAATCTATTCGCAGACTCGTGAAGAAACGTCTATGGAAAGAATGAATAAATAAATAAATAAATCATTAAATAAATAAATAAAAGAAGAATTATGCGTATATTTAAAAAATCTAATTGTCGAATTATGACTGTGAATCTGTATCAATGCAATGAGAGTGTACGGAATTTTATCATAAATGAGAATTACATCTGATAATTATATTCAGCACGAGGCTCTCATTTATTTCATCATTAATTATGATTTACACGTGTAATTATAATATCATCATGTTTAAATGAAAAAAAAAAAAAAACAAATAATCAGTAAAAAAAAATATTGAGATTGGCACAACAAATATTGTGTCCCAAAAAAATTCTCGATTCCTCGAAGTTTTTTTCTTTACTCGCAAGGCGCCAACATACAACGTGCTCGTCTCTGCAATTTTCGGGGACAAGGTCGTCCACCGTTTTCAGGATGACGCTGCAAAGTTTAATTCATAATTTGTACATTAAATATATTTTGATACTGATTTTTTAAAATTATTTTTAATTCGTAATGAAAAAATCGATTCATTGATTTTTATCCACAATTTGAATATTGGTATATCTTTAAGTTATTTATTGTTCACGATTTAGAAAAAATTGATAGATCAATTTTATTCATGGTTTAAAAAAGCTGAGTAATTAATTTTATTCGCGATTTAATTATTTTTTTGATACTCCATTTCTTCGATCTATTTTTTATTCGTAATTTGAAAATCATTGATCAATTGATTCGATTCGTGAGTAAAAAAAAAAAAAAAAAAATTCGTTGGATTCATATACCTTAATCATACGAAAACTGGTAAGACGTCCAGGACCACAAGAAACATTGCACGGTGTCCAAGGAGACCATTCAGTGACCATACAATCAACGGGTGGAGGACGTGGCGGTTCTATATGATTTTGAAGCCCTGCTGGATCAGGAAGTGTTTGTCCAGTCAGAGCGACTCTTACCTAAGAAAAAAAATTGTTATACACGTAAATTCGGAAATATTTTTGATTTTCATTTTTTTTCTACTTCTTTTGTGTTATTTGTTTCTGGGAAATTTTATATTTTTTAACTCACAATTCCACAAGTACTCGAACACTCTTCAAACGTTAAGAAATTATTTCTGTTTCCTCGACATCCACCGTAAGCGAATGAGACACACATCAGTTTTCTCGGATCGAAAGCCCAACGTTGGAAATATCCTCGACATGGTCCAACGTCCGCTTCCTCCATGCACACAACTAAAATTCATGACATTCAATATGAAGAAAAAAAAACCAGGAGAAATAAAGTTAAGTTGAAAAATTAAAGAAAATAGATAATAAAATTGACTAATTAAATGAATTTTATAAATACCAAATATAGAAATACTCTGATCCAAATTCGAAAAGTTTCTTGATAAAAAAAAAATGTTTATGGGATTCAATAAGTCAATTAAATTAAATTTAAAAACCTTTTGCCGTCGCCATGTCAAAAGTACAATCAGCTTGAACGAGACAAGTTCGTTGCTGAAGCAATTCGACTCTTGTAGAACATTCTTCCTGCCTGGATGGATCAACCATGAGCAATCTTGTTCTGAGCTTGACTCCTTTATCACATGAAGCACTGCAAGGCGACCAATCCGTCCACTCGGTTACCTAATTATAAAAAGAGCAATTTAATTTTTTTTCAAATTTTTAATGAAGTGATTATTTATTTATGTTTTTTCTATTATTTTGTGTTATTACAAGTGTTTTTTTTTTTTTTTTTCAACAAAAAATATTCTAGAACTATTCTTATTAAGAACAAACTTTGCAAGTTGGATCGATGGTTTCTTCAGCACCAGCTTCGCAAGGCGGACCCATGCATTTTTCCTTTTCCACCAAGGAGACATGAGGGCACTTCTTTCTACCCATACGATCGTAAAATCGTCTAGTTCGCATACGAAAACCAATTCCACAGTTTGAAGAACATTCCGACCATTCGTCCCATTCGGTGGTTCTACAGATTCCATCGTCGTTAGGATTTAATGGAATTTCGTCCAGATCTTGACTATTCTCTTCTTCACCGCTATAATAGAATAAAAACATCTTTTTTGTCTTCTCAATCCTTTCTCTCATTATCTCCTTCCGGGAAAACGTTAAATTTTACTTACGGACATTCGGCAACAGCTGCGACACACATCTCCTTCGATACAAGCTGTCTGTTGCATCCAAGCATCTTTGCTTTCTCGGGCATCAAATAAGTACGGGTACGCATTCGTAGACCTTTTCCACAACTCACTGAACACGGTGACCATGCCGTATATGCAGACGTTTGACATTCAGCTAAAAAGAAACAATCAATTCATTAATTTACAGCTAATTAACAATCATCATTGCAAAAAATGGAATAATAATTGAATATTGTTTTTATCTATAATGTATAACCTATGATATAAATTTGTGATTTCCCACCACAAATGGTTAATACTGTAAACTTAAGTATAGGATCGAAATCGGAGTCGAAAAGTCATTTAGTATTTTTTCATCGGACTCACTCCCGATGAGTTATTAATTATTTTTTAAGTTGAAGAATATGCCTTCTTTTATCGCGCATACTGTCGGAATGGTTAGAGATGGAGCAAAAGTCTATAGGTTCAATTTCGTAGAGCATAAAATTTCCTATAAAAAAGCGCTCAACAGTTTTTTTTTCTATCTTCACTACTTTAGTTCTAAAAGGGGATAAAACAATACGTTAAAAAAGTTTGCACTATGCACAACTTTTCGAAATGAGGTATTTCTTCCATCTGCTCCCAGAAATAAACTATTGAAGATACAGGAGTGTCGTCAGAAGCTTTTTTCTAGAAAATTTGATGCTCTACATAATTGATTCTATGGATTTTTGCTGTATATCTAACCGTATTGTCCAAATTTATTAATTTATAACTCATCGGGAGAAATTCTGATCAAAAAATTTTACCAGACTTTTCGAATTGGGATTAGGTCCTGAATTTAAGTTTATGGTGTTAGCCATTGGTGATGGAACTCCCCTATATTAGGATTCATTTTCTATGACTATAAAATATATTTTTGCTAAAATTAACATTTATATTTAAAATGTAATCAGCTTATAGCCAGAAAATAAATAAAATTGATCAAACTTTTGATCACAATAACTTTTCTATCGAAAAGTTATTGTGATCAAAAGTTTGATCAATTTTATTTATTTTCTGGCTATAAGCTGATTACATTTTAAATATAAATGTTAATTTTAGCAAAAATATATTTTATAGTCATAGAAAATGAATCCTAATATAGGGGAGTTCCATCACCAATGGCTAACACCATAAACTTAAATTCAGGACCTAATCCCAATAACAGTAAATCTATCGATTTACTGTTATAAAGATCGAGAAAAAATGTTGTTCCTTACGTCTAGAAGTGTCTTCAGTATTTTCCGCGACTTCGAACTCAGCGACTTGTTGTTTAAGGCTATCTTCATCGCAGCTGTGTTGAATAACTTTTTCACGATTGAGATAAAGTCGAGCGAGTGGTAGCATGGGTCTTCCGGTTGGATCGTAAAAAGGTGATCGAGGATCTTCAGGATAAATCGTGGTGATGGGTTTCATTTTTTCACGAGGTTTAGTTTCGGAATTTGGTGACATATAAGATATCCCATTGTCGGTTCCGGCGTCCCAAGGATAAAGATCAATCGTTGCTCGATTCATCCATGTGCAATCGCTTTGACAGAGATTGAATTTGCTCACACCAACCACCCAATCGGGTGACGGTCCCAGCATCGATGCCACTGATAAAAGTGGATGTTTCTTATCCACTCGAAAACTCGTCGTTGTATTTGTGTTCACATTTGGGTACCAGAGTCCAGCTGCTTTTACGAGAGTCCTTAAATGCTTGGAATTAGCACGAAGCTCAGCTTCCAGTCCTGAGGCTGAACCCCATTCAGCTAACTGTCGAAAACCATCGGTTGCCAGACTCTCACGTCCCCAAAATGAAAAATCTGGCTCGTGAGATGCACCAATCAAATCACTGAAATGTGTCAACCAAGCGGAAAATGGAAAATCCTTCGGATGCGTTATGTTCGACCAGATTCCTTCCATAATCAACTGCGAATTGATAAGTACAAGAAATCATTATTTTTTGAATGTTTTCCTGTCAAATTTATTTGACAAAAATACAAAAAATATGAAGTTTCTCTTCTTTTTTTGTACTTGCCGAGTATTTGGCCTCGTCGCAGGCACAGCAAGTTGTGGAAGAATCTTGAGTCTCTTCTGGTCGTGATTCGCAAAAAGTTCTTACGAGACCTTCGTCCTCAGCGTACCAAGTATGTCGGTCGACGAAAACCATTGCGGAAAAAACGACGCAACCTGAACCCGCGGGTGGCGAACGCCACATCACTTGGATTTCTGCCTTTGGTATGTCTGAAGCTTCCGATACGGTATTCACGCAATCCTCGTTAAATGTCGTCAATGAATTGGCATAAAGTTGCAATGAACCAACTTTTGATATTGGACTATTTGGAGAGTGTTGGGAATCCACCGAAAGCGTGAAACGTATGAAAGGTGGAATTGTCTCATCCGTCACAGATCCTAAAGTTTAAATATCATCTAATTATTAAATAATTATTCTTATTTTGTATTTCAGTTCCGTTTAAAAAAAGTCTATTTCGGTGAAGAGTATAGTTTATGGACCAGAGTTTTGCTTATATATTCTTTCGATAAACTTGATTTTTCCGTAAATTATTAGATTTATATTGATTCTCATATAGGAAATAGTATAAATTTTTAAAAATGTTTCAACTGTTGTTAAAAAATTGTATTTTTTGAATACATTTGATTTGTTTTGAACATTTGCCTATTCGATCTTCTTACAGCCATGTGTTCATGGATTATTTCATGTAATGTCACGAAAAAATGTAGTTTCGGTGATTTTTTTTTATAATTATGAAAAAATATCAATTTTCTTGATATAAAATTTGATATAATTTGTGTTTCGTACCTCGAATACCAATAGTGTAAACTGTATTTGGCACGTATTTCTCATTTTGTCCACTCGTCATTATTTTATAGCCGCCATCACCGGGAGTTCGTTGAGCGGAAGTTTGTGTAGGCGTAGGTCGCATCGGACATCCGGCGTTTGCCAGGACGACGGAAAGTGTCGCCTGGAGAAACACGAGGATAATCCATGCTGGCAGTGACATTGCAGGATTGTCCTTCATCAAAATCCAATAAAAGTCAATTATAATTACTGTAATTTAATCATGAAACTTTAGGAATCGTAAATATCCACTAAGTTTCGGGAATATTATTCAAGGAACCAATTATGATGAGGATTATATTATTTAGCGACGGTCAACCATGATTGATAAATCAATAATTCTTATCATTTTATTAACCATTAATCAAATAATGAACACAACAAATTAAAACCCAAAGTCAATTAATTCAAATATCGAAGCAAATCATTAATTACTTCAGCAAAGGGCAATTAATTTTAATAAACGACTGATTCCACTCTGATGGGGAATTGCTTATTGAAAAAATAAAATAAATGAAAACCCAATGACGGTTAATAACTTGAAATATTCAAACGACAATCAGATTCATGAGCTTCTTGATTCATGATATCAAAAAAATAACGTGAACAATTTTATTGCTGAATAATTAACGAATTAGCTAATTGATTAAAGACACACCCGTTTAACGCGTCCGATTACAATCAATTGTACAGACTCTCTCGTCCAAGTAATCGCGGAAACTACGTGTATTTTCTACGTGTAACAAGTTCGAATGAAAGCGTCACACTGGCCGTAATAAACGGCTGACTGTGTTGGAGCAAACTACGCGAGTTCCAGTACCAAGAACTCGCGGAGGTCTGCGTGGTCCGATAGTATCTTCAAGCTCGAGAGATGAGAAAATATGAGAGTGATGAAATGAGTTGAATAAAAAAAAAAAAAATATGATTTAAAATATTATTACGGATGCAAGTTACGTTCATAATTCTATAACGTTATCGGAATTTGTTGATGAAAAAAAAAGTCTCAAGAACTGTGAATGCCGTTACTAAGTGAAATTTTGATAAGAATTAATTTTTACTCATTTTTAAAAACTCGGAAATGCCATTTCCTCCAAAAAAAAGAATCCTTCATCCGATATTTCTTGAAAATTAGAACAAAAAAAATGGTCAGTTGACACAAAATGATAAATTTTCTTACGAAAAATAGCTCAAGGGGTAAAATACCTCTCGCGGTCGCTAAACCATTTGTATAAATTTCCCATCTCACTAAATCCCTATCTTCGAGTCGAGGGGTCACTCGGCTATCTCGGTCGTATCATTGACCTCTCTTCTCCTGATAATTTATGAGAAATCATGTACGAGAGCAGCATTCAAACAGAAAACTCTGGAAATGTATTATTCCAACATATGCATTTTTATTTATGATATCTACTTGCGGTTTATTAATATTTTTGACATTCAATTCGAAAGTCAGGAAATAAGGTCGAGTCTAAATTTGATTTAATTCGAAATGAGGCTAAAAGTCTCGTTTTTCTATAAATAAGTATAATTTAATGTTTTTTTAATTATTTGTTAAGTTATTCGTATAGTTATTGTTTTTCTCAGTTAGAATAAAATTAGAAGAAATTAAAAAAATATTCAATATCGATGAGTCGATTTTTTATATCGATTATCGAACATTTCTCATTGAATTTTCGTACAATTAAATTTAACTGATGCAGGCGTGAAGTAATTAAAAATATTCCGTTGATTATCGTTAATTTCTATTTCATTAGCGAAATTTAAACTGGAGAATTTTTTTTATTATTTGAATATTATTATTTTTTTTATTATTTCGATCTTTCGAAGTTTTCATTAAGATTAAAAATGTTAATTAATACCAAGAACTTTTAAGAGCAATGTTTTTTGTATCTTCGATGCACAGGACTCCGAAAATCTCGAATTTCGTAATAAATTTTATTCTCTAAATAAAATTTCAATAAATATCAGTTCGTGACATTTAATTTTTTTTTTTATCAATTCCCAGTAATATTTTAAAGTTAATTATCGCCCGTCGGTTACGAGGAAAGTATTGAAAATATTTAAGAACAGAAATTCTTTATGGATAAATATGGCATTTCTCTTATCCACACGGATAACGTAACTTTTCTCCTATCGACAATAATAAATACAAGTGAGTACGATAGCTGGCGCCCTCGGAGTGAATTTGGCGCCTGCGCTTCGTGTTTTATCGACCGGAGTTTGTTGCAGTTGCCGAGGAAGTCTATCGGCATGAACATTTGTATGAAACGTGCACACACACACACACACATACTGATACACAAACGCAAACACAGTCGCGCAAATGGTAAAACGGTGAGGATAGGCGAGAATGTTTCGGGTCTAATCGAGCTCGCAGTTTTTGCTGATCAGAGTTACGCGAAGCAGGAATTCAAATTAAAAACAAAGACAGCAATAATTTGCTGGTGTAATTGTGACAGGAGATAATGAAGACTTCGAGTGGAATTTGTATCCAACGATTAAAAATAATCTCGTAATAAGTGAAAATTTCCATTAATTTTCAAACTTTGCTCAGTGTAATTTAAAAAAAAATATTTCTATACAATTATATTGTATACATTTTTCGAACAAATGTTTTTGTGCCTACAATTTAAATATAAATCAAATTTCGTGTAATCATATTTGCCGCCACTGACGCCTCCCCCGCGCCGATACTTCAATGTTCTTTTTTCAAATATATCAACGCCTCCACCATCTTGAAATTCTCCCGATCCAGTCGCGTAAACAGTGAGACTGCCGGATTGGTGTTTTCCTTTACGTTTTTTTTTTTATTCCTTTTTGTTTATATTAAATCTCGTCTGATATTATCAACGATATTATGGCAAATTTAGCCGGTGGCTCGGCCGGCTTTCCGAGACCTCCTACAATGCTGGAACAGTTGCTGGAGGAAATTAATTTTCAAAGAACAAAGGAAATGCGACAACTTCTTAAGGATGGTGGGTTTGTTAATAGAATTCGGTGTTGTTTATTTGTCACGCTTCATACTTTGTTTACCTTTCTCTTTTTTTCTTTTATCTATTTTTTTACCTGTATTTACAAAATGGCGCTCTTCCAATTAATCCAAATTCCTCTATGAATCATCGATTATTCAAATTTATTCCTCTGTTATTTCCTTGCGTTTGAATTATGTATACCTGTGTATATACGATCTTTATTACATTGTCGATGTATATTATTATCACACGTAACGCTTAACTTACCGTGCACACCACCGGATGAATCATCATTTTATTCATACTCCGAATATTGACACATAGACGATACAGATTCTACGTAAATAAGGCATTGAATCGGTTCTTTTTGCTATTTAAGTTTAATGGACTTTTCACTTCTCATGTATTTTTTAAAGTACGTTTTTTATTACTTTCTATTTTTATTTGTTTATCATTATTTTTTGTTGTTTGTAGTTGTATTTGTTCTTTTTTTTTCTTTTTCTTCATTTTTCCTTAATCGAGATAAGAATGAGATAAAAATTTATCTAATGGAATTTATTATATCGAGTCTAGGAAATTGATTAAATTGACATAACGATATCAAGGACTTGAAAAAATGATTTTTTTTCGGTTTGTGGCTCCAAAAATTGGTATTTTGTGATTGATTTTGTGCTGCATATTTTTTGGTAGACGTTATTTCTCGATTTGCAATTTTAATTTGTAAAATTAGAAATTTATCTGATGAAATGATGAAAATTTGTATGTTATTAATTTAAAAATTAATTCATCAATTTGAAAAAATGCAAAAACTATGTTCGAATACAAAATATCAAGTTTTTGGAGAAACAGCTGTTTTTGTTACGCGACATATAATGCATTCTGAAAGAATTTGGACCGAGTATCGATTATTACGTGCTCGAACGGAGCGCGACGCCCCTCCCTCAAATTTTAACGCTTCGAGACGCACGCAAGAACAAAACGCATTCGGAGCACAAAGCAAAATTGTTTCGGGAAAAAAACTGAAGATGGCGATGATATAAAATTCTCATATAATTTAAAAAAAAATTTAAAAAAAAATTGTTTCTAATTTTTATTTATATTTTATATATTTTTTAAAATGTACGTGAAAAAAGAAAATTCCGAATCGAAACGACCGACTAGGTTAAAAAAAGTTGAGCTTGTATAAAAAAATGGCAAAAGTGGGTTCAAATATTTTTCTTCCCGAAAAAATTGTCCTGTTTAAAAAAGGAACAGATTTTCAAATTCGCAGCTGTTTCTCTGGCAGCCATGACAGCGCGAAAAAACTCAATTATAATTGTGATTAATTATGATTATTAATGATGATAGTAATTAATTATTAATATTATTATTAAATACTAAAATAATAATGATCATATTAATTATTTTCGTAATTACGTTTTTGTTTCTGTATAATCGAACATTAGATATGAGATAAAATTAATGATGGCGTGTTTGTAGGAAATGTCAATTTCTTAATTAATTTTTCAGATTCTGGTTTCGTGATGCTCCAGGGCACAACGTACTGGACCGATCTTTTCGTTCGTCACTTTCTCTTTCAGGCAGAGCACACGATAGACGGTGATGATTTGTTGTTTTTCGTGCGTAAAAAACACGTCAAAACATCGTCAAGATACGTGCCAAAATTCGAAACGGAAGTTGACGTTTTTCGTAAAGACAGCAAAAAATTACCGATCGGTGATCCTGACATCGATTGGGAGGAAACGGTCTATCTCAATCTCGTTGTTCATCAGTTCGATTATACATTGACTCTTGCTATTTGTACACGTACAAGCCCCAAAGAATTGCAAGTTAGTAATAAAAAATAAAAAATAAAAATAAAATTTGACAATCATTAAAATTGTAAATTAATAATAAAAGGAATGTTTAACGGGAGAAACCAGTTTAGGAGGCCGAAATTTTGGTGTTTTTCGTGAATTTTTTTCACAGGGAAGGAATAATCAGAATTTGTTTAAACGTGGAGGATATTTTATTCATGTTTTGAAGTACACTTTGTAATTTTTTCAAGTCATTTCCGCCGGAAATAGTGGAGCTAGAAGCTGCTGTCCATGGACGATCGCCATCCGAGTTTTTTTCTGGTGGGCATTCCTGAAGTCACAATTTTTATCTGTAATCATTACAATTTTCTTTTTTCGTTAACAACATATTTCCTGAGAACATGAACCTAATTGTGATCAAAAAAGTTGAAAATTGCATGTTTTTGAGGTGTTTGAACACAATGTCATGTTTTTATACCATGTTTTTTCACGTTTTTTGAATTAAAAAAAATATTTTTAATAATAATATCATCCCAGAGTTAGATTCATATAGATTGTAATTGAATAAAGAATATTCGCACAAATTTTCAGAACGATTGGTCAATAACTTTTTCAGCTAGAATGCCCTCTAGTTGAAAAAAGTCGTCCATGGACAGCAGCTTCTAACTCCACTATTTCCGGCGGAAATGACTTGAAAAAATTACAAAGTGTACTTCAAAACATGAATAAAATATCCTCCAAGTTTAAACAAATTCTGATTATTCCTTCCCTGTTGAAAAAAATTCACGAAAAACACCAAAATTTCGGCCTCCTAAACTGGTTTCTCCCGTTAAATAATATTAAATGATTAGCCAAATAAAATGAATATATTTAGTATTTATTTTAATAATAAAAAAAAAAAAAAAATTCTCTAAGGTATTAAGACGTCACTCGCAAAAAGTGTACGCAAGCCCAAGTCGTCGACGTATGGACGCCAAGGGTGATCTCGAGGAGATGACTTATCCGCACATCTGCTTCATGGTCGACAATTTCGACGAAGTATTCTGTGATATATTAGTTAGGGACGGTGAGATGGTTTGCGTCGAGTTGGTGGCTTCGGATCGCGACGGTGCAGTCCAGGGCGTCATATTTCTCGGTTCTATCAGATACGACGCCCTGAAGAAAGTCTATGACGCCAGGGTGAGTTATCTCTCTCATTTAAATATACACGAACACAAAAATCTACAGGCTGTCCTATTTTTCAATTTCTATTTCAATTGTTGGAGTTAACTTTGGGGGGGAAAAAAACGAGACTATGGAATAAAATATTTCGTTGAAAATTTGGAGACATTTAAAGACGATGATTTTATTGAAATTTTTTTATTAATTTTTTTCAACGGTTTTCTTTTATTTCGTAATAATTTTTGGTATCTTTTTACATGGAATGCCCTGTACGTGCTTATTTTTCCTCTTGTCGATAATCCATTCGCTGACACCGAGTAATATATCAAAGTTTTTATTTAAATTATGTATCATTGAGATTTTCAAGAATATTCCCAAGCGAAGTTATACATTTTTTATACTCGATGGCTTTTTTTGGTTCTTCTCTCTATCCCGCAGTCGAGTCTTAGCACGAAAATGGCTCAACGCATGACCTTCGGCCTCTTTTCCGGCGCTTCTTCTCAAAGGATCGAATTCGTAAGGATGAAAGGTCCCCAAGGTACTTTTTTAATACACATTTATATTTTTATTCCTCATAAATCGTGGACATTTGATTTCATCGATATTTCTCTCGGATATGGAAAATTCGTATCGGATTATAATCTTGTTTTCATCTTATGCGACGACTTGAAATTTTATCGTTAGTGAAACAAAAGGGAAAAAGTTATTTTATTACGTACGAAGTGATAAATTTGCCAATTATTTTCTAATTGAATATTATTTGTATTGAATCAAAAAAAAATATTAACGTCACGAATTTCTAATTAATAAATAAAATATTCAAACGCTCCATTCGTATGCGAATCTAAATAATTTATATTTCGGGATTAACGGGGTCATCCTATATGACAGCTATTTTTCTCACTTTTTTTGGAAATTTTTTTTTAATGAACCATTAAAACACACTATCTTTGAATTTTTACCACACATTTATTAACATTTTTACAGTCCCTCGGAATTTTATCAAACAAAAATAACGAGCTGAATCAACTTTACACCGTTTGGAAGACACTCATGTGTTGGTTGACGGCTGCCATGATTCCGGAGGTTTTGCTCATCTAAAATCAAAAAATCAAACGGCATTTTAATTTGTAGACCTGAGGCTATTGTTGGAACTAGAATAAAGTAAAAATATCGAAAATTGAATTTTTGGCACGGTTTTAAATGTTAAGTTCCAAGTTTCGTTGTTTTTTTTCGACTTTTAAAACCGTGCCAAAAATTCAATTTTCGATATTTTTACTTTACTCTAGTTCCAGCGATAGTATCAGGTCTACAAATTAAAATGCCGTTTGATTTTTTTATTTCAGATGAGCAAAATCTCCGGAATCATGGCAGCCGTCAACCAACACATGAGTGTCTTCCGAACGGTGTAAAGTCGATTCAACTCGTTATTTTTGTTTGATAAAATTCTGAGGGACTGTAAAAATGTTAATAAATGTGTGGTAAAAATTCAAAGATATTGTGTTTTAATGGTTCATCAAAAAGAATTCCCAAAACAGCGAAAAAAAATAGCTGTCACATAGGATGATCCCGTTAATGTGACATTTTTTCTGGCCAAAAATTGTTTTTCATCAGGATTCCGAGCCTTTGCAATTGGACAAAAATCTGAAAAAAATTCAGCCATCTTTCAAACTCTACGAACATTTATTTCCATCAATAACAATGTTAAAAATTTATTAACGTACTGTTCAAACGAAAAATTCTTCGACGAATGATCGAACACTTTTTTTTCATTACGTCAAATAAGTTTGGTGATTTTTTTAAATGCGTATGAATTTTTTTTCAATTCCCTTTTTGAGACTGCTCCAAAAACTTTTTAAAAATTCATAAAAATCACGAATTGTTAAAATTTACACGAATTAGCACGAATTCAGTGAAAAAATTCAACATCATAGATACAAAATTTCTAAGACATTGAACTGTCTACAAAAAAAGTCTAAAAGAGAACTTTTTAAAAAAAAAGAAGAAAAAAGTCAAAAGTATTCCAGAAAATCGACGAATTCATTCCTAACGACGATAAAAGATCATTTCATTGTTTGTTGAACAATTTTTTTAAATCAATTTGTTAATAATTTTATTATTGTATATTGATGTTTGTAACGGCTTAAAGATGGTTGAATTTTTTCCAATTTTTCTCCATACCGCGCATTAACATTTTTATGGAATAAAGTTATTGGCATGCGAAAATATGTGTAATTCATCCCCAATGTAATTTATTAAATAATTCGAATATTTACATTTTTCAAATAATTTATATCAATTTTTTATGAAAATTCAAATGTTTAATATTCAAATGAATAATTTTTATAATCTCGTAAGTTTCTACTAATTCGAATAATTCAAATTTTCTTGAAAATTCAAATATTTAACGCGGTCATTCCATGTGACAGCTATTTTTTTTCGCTTTTTTTGGGAATTTTTTTTTGATGAACCATTAAAACACACTATCTTTGAATTTTGACCACACATTTATTAACATTTTTACAGTCCCTCAGAATTTTATCAAACAAAAATAATGAGCTGAATCAACTTTACACCGTTTGGAAGACACTCATGTGTTGATTGACGGCTGCCATGATTCCGGAGGTTTTGCTCATTTAACATCAAAAAATCAAACGGCATTTTAATTTATAGACCTGAGGCTATCGCTGGAACTAGAATAAAGTAACAATATCGAAAATTGAATTTTTGGCACGGTTTTAAATGTTAAATTCCAAGTTTCGTCGTTTTTTTCGACTTTTAAAACCGTGCCAAAAATTCAATTTTCGATATTTTTACTTTACTCTAGTTCCAGCGATAGTCTCAGGTCTACAAATTAAAATGCCGTTTGATTTCTTGATTTCAGATGAGTAAAACCTCCGGAATCATGGCAGCCGTCAACCAACACATGAGTGTCTTCCAAACGGTGTAAGGTCGATTCAATTCGTTATTTTTGTTTGATAAAATTCTGAGGGACTGTAAAAATGTTAATAAATGTGTGGTAAAAATTCAAAGATATTGTGTTTTAAGGGTTCATCAAAAAAAATTTCAAATGAATAATTTGGATAATCTCGTAAGTTTCTAATAATTCGAATATTTACATTTTTCAAATAATTTATAAATAATTCAAATTTTTATGAATATTCAAATGTTTAATTTTCAAATGAATAATTTTGATGATCTCATAAATTTCTGTTTTCTTTTCGATCGTACATTGTGTGCATCGTGCGTACACTTTCAGGAAAAGGACATGCTGAAATGGCGGTGACAAAGCCAAAAGGATCAGGTGCGGAGACGCCAACATCAGAGCCGGGTTATTCAGCGACAGACGCATTGTGGGACGCTGATTGGGACGATGCAGAAGAACTCTTTATGTATCGTCATCAGCGCAGACTCTCCGACCCAAGTGCAAATCTGAATAATTTTGTGCGTGGCGGTTGGCGAACAAAACCAGACCAGGTCGCGACAAAAGCACGCTCGGAAAACGAAGGTCTTGACTCGATGGCCAATGGTCTCAGCGAAATTGAAGCTGGTGACGTTCGTGACGGTAAATAAGAGAATTTTTTATTCTGCTATTTTTCATATTTCTCGAATTTAATATTTTTTATATATTTATTTGATGATGTTAATTCTCCATTTTTTCCATTTTTTCGTCGTCAAATTTTTAATATTACGAACATAAATTTGAAAATTACGTTTTACAAATAAAATTTCACCCTCCAGTTAATGATTTTATATATTGATTATTTATTTAATTCTTTTATTTATATATAAAAAATAAAAATAAAACACTTTTTCTAATTTTTGTCATTTTGCACTTTTGTATATTCTTAAAATCGTTTTTTATGGTCTCAAATAGAAGTGCCAGGTTATTGAATAAATTTGAGTCGTAACGTAGCAATTTAAATGAATTTTCTCGTAATTTTCAAAGGCATATTTGAATAAAAGCTCGAATAAAAAAATGATTAAAAAATAGGAGGAAGAAGGATGATAATTCAGTTATAATTAGGTGTCACAATTGTGTAAAATCCTTGTGGCGATTTAATCTGGAATATATAAGAGGCGAAGGTGCTTTTCTCCCTGTAGTAAAAAAAACGAAACGCACGCACTCTTGAATATTTTGAATCGTTACAGGAGTGTAAATATTGTGATGATTATTATGATATTTTCCAATCTTTTCGGTCCTTGCACTTATCTCGTGATGCATGCTCGTTTTTCACTTCAATGTTTGTACCTTATTATATCGCTGTATTTTACGATAATTCCTGTAATGTGCTTCGTACACGTTTGTGTGCTTAACATCAATTCGATCTCTCATTATTTTCTCCCCGGTAACTTGATTTTTTTATTTCATTTTCAAATAGATTTTTTTGAGATTTGTCGAGCGTACAGTCTCGTTAAAAAAAGATTCAATTTACATTTCTCCATGAAATTTTTTCAATTAAATATTTAACGAGCATTAAAAATAATTAAAATAAAAAGAAAAACGTTTTTAATTGTCACGATGAGCATTTGCGTGCATTTATTATTTTTCATAACATTTTTCGAGTGAAAAAATGTTCGTGAAAGATTTTGGACTGCATAAAAATTGAAAAAAGTAATCGAAAATGTGAAAAAAATGAAAATTTATTTCAAATATTTTTTGTATGATAAAAATTCGTATTCGTGAATATACTAAAATTATTTATTCGCTTAAAAGAGCTGGTTTAGTCACGGCATTGTTTATTATTGTTGAATTTTAATATTGACTCAACAAAATCATTTTTTGGATAAAACTGCGATACGAAAACGAGGATTCCCACGAAATTGAATTTTTGTACGTGACTGTACGTTCTAAGCACCTACTTAATCGGCTGCACGCTCCGGCATTTTTCGACGTACCCTTCACCAAAGCCCTCGGGCATTTCACACCCATGAGACACGACATTGAGTCAAAGTGTGAAAACCAGTGGGAGGAAACATAAAAAAAAGAAAAAAAAAACAGAAACGTAAAAAAGAGAGGAGTGACGACGTCTAGGAGAGATAACGAATCTTTTTCTCTTTTCAAAACTTATCTGTTCATCTGTATCCATTTCTCTGTATAATCTGTTGCTCGAGCTGTAGCAAACGCTATCAGTAAAATATTAATGTGTATATATGTAAATATGTATAAAAAATACTGTGGAAATGACACCTACAATGCATTTAAATCTGCTAGACAAATGTCAGGATAAATTAGAGAAAAAAAGGGGCGAAAAAGTAATAACAATCCATTCTTGCCTGTTTTATAAATAAATTCCTTAAAATCCTCGAGATAGTGACTAAAAAACAAAATCTTCATGACAAAGTCGTCGTCAAAATGTCATCGATCTCTTCCTCACTCGTTCTCAGTCTGGAATATGTTAATAAATTTGTAATAAATAAGAGAGACCCTGGTAAAATGAGCCACTAGGATAGAATGTGCCACTTGACACTCGTTTACCACCATTCGCTCCTTTTGACTCAGGCTAAAACCGTATTTTTTTTTACTAAATTCAAATACCCCTTTGTCTAAACTTCAATTGCAGTGGAACGAATCGTTTCTCGTCGTTGAGCTTCATATCATTTGTCTGATCAGGATTTGTTCTATTGTTAAAAAAAAGATGTCGAAAAACATTAATTGCTTCAAGAGTTATGAGCCCGTAAAGTTGCCTGGATCGTCAAGACCCTTGGTAGTAGCTGAGGTTTAAGTGGCAAACATTGTTGGCCCATTTTGCTCCAGTTTTCATTAAAGTAAAACGAAAATGACAGAAAAAAACGATTGAAAAATAAATAAGAATCCATTCCTGCCTGTTTGATACAAAAATTCCTAAAAATCCTTCAAGAAAGTTAATTTAAAAGAAAGTGTGAATCATCGTCGAAACGTCATCATTCTCTTCCTCACTCTCAGTCCGAAAAATCTCGTGTTGTCACTAAAATTGACTTTTGGCACGACGATTGCCGGCTTCTTTCCCTTTTTGTAGCTGAAGGACATGCTAGCAGCTGGGGCGGCCGGGAATCCCCGGTACGACGGTCCGAAAGTCCTCGCAGGAGTCCAAGATCAAGAAGACGTACATCGCCCCAATATTCACCATCGGCTGATAAAACTAGAAAAGGGAGTAGAAGGGTCGATCATAAAAGTTGCGAAAGAACTTCGTTGGCAAGCAACAACACGACAACACCAATCATCCCAACAACAACAACAACAACAACAACAACAACGACTGCTACGAGCAGAGCCAATAACGAGAACCATCTTTCAACTTCGACCAAACAAGGATCCAAACTGGAGGAAACAACATATCAACAGACTTCAATTCGCTCAACAAGTGGTGGTGAGTGTGCTCGCGACCTCTCGTATATATAAAATAAACAACAACAAAAATAAATTAAAAAACAAACAAAAAATAACAATGAAAACATATCCCATTATTTGCAATACGCTTGAAATTAAACATTTTTTTTTAACCCTCTTGCCCTCTCGTCGGAGGTCGAATCGACGGGGTATCGCGTCAATATTTCATCCCTTATATTAAGCCAATGACAGTTGGAGAATTTAACATCTGAAAGAAATTACAATCGAAAAGTAATTGCATCAAAATATGATTAATCGATTGATTAGCTGGAATGAAATGTCCTTATTTATTTTTACTGGTTATTCATTTTTTTCCAAATATTTGCTATTTCATTTTTACATATCCATACACAAAAATAGGTTTGATTTCCTATTTATATTAAAAGATTAATATTTCATTGAATGATTAAAAATATTGATATACGATTCGGAGTTTTTATTCTTGATTAAATTTCAATATAAATGTTATAATTACTTAAAAAAATAATTTAATTGTGCGATATTTTTTTCGAGATATTTAACAGCTTTCACGAAGTAAAAATAATGAAAAATTCACTTGATACTTTTAAAAATCTTTCACCCTGTACGAACTATTTTCCAATGGAATGTCCTATTAATAAATGGCCCAAAAAACCGAGAGAATTCTGATCAGCTTGAATTGGATATTTCATATATCGAGAGCGTCAATATAAAATAAAAAACAAACCCTCGCCGAATTTAATCTCCGTAACGAGGGGGTGCGAGTACACTCATTCAGCACTAAAAAAAAAAAAAAAATCGGCACTAAAATAAAATCCACAATGCGATGTGATAAATAAGTTAATTAACGAAAGGCTTGTGGCTTTGTACGCTGTGCTGTTTCTGCTTCTTTGTCGCGTTAGGGAATCGTCATCAACGTCCATCATCAATGCCGGCAAGAGTGAATGAAACTTCGACGACGATAACGTCAGGAAAAACGACACCAAAGCCAAATCGACGTCAGAATCATCATCGCCATCACATCGAGGTGGGAAGTGAGATTCTTGTGACTGACAGCGTGGATTGTCTGAGTGAGGACAACGTGATGCAAAAATTGGACGCGGGTGCGATATTGGTGAACGGAAAAGAGGAATTACCATTGGGCAATTACGATTCAACGCTTCAGGACAAAAGCAAACTTCTTAGGAGTGAAACAAAAAGCTCTAAAGAGGAAAAAATACTTGATAAAGAATTTGACAAACGTGGAATTTCCATTGACGACGAAACGCCGGAAGTCTCGCCATTGCCTCGAAGAAGACGTCCAAGAAATCGTCCACGTCGTTATTACAGCGATGATGAAGTCATCGGCGTTCATGCCAGTCGTAAAAATCGTCATAACAATCCTCCCCAAACGAACAATGAAATTTTACTCAGTAACGGATTAAACCATCATCAGAATTCTGAAAATCCTTCGGGAAATGATAATCGCGATGAAAATACTCGTCTTCTTGATACCACTCGCGACAAAAACGCCAATTCAAGACTCACCCGAGCAAGCACTTACGATTGTGGACAAAGACAAAGCGCCACGCTACCAAGACGAAGAAGAAGACGTGCCATGTCCGGTAGCATTATTGGCAATCCTCTGCCACCTCATCGCGTCACTCCTGATGGAACTGCCATCTACTATTGGTGCGAGCTTCCCCGCCGCCCCGGCTCTCAGGGTAAAATTTTTATCCCCCTCCCCCTTCCGAATCAACAAATTATTTTCAGATATTTTTTTATAATAAATCAACCAATTTTCTGGTTTACCATTTGGAACTCGAATCACATGTGATTTTTATTTCAGAGCTTTTTTCCTCGAGAGGTACACTTTGGAAATTCTCACGAACTTCAATGAGATTTTCAAATTAATGCTATTTTATCGAATCATGAAGAATTCTGTCGAAAATATTTTGGAAGATTTTACAGTGTCTTGTATTTTTCGTTTTTACTTTTAATTTCGTTGCATCCATATTTCTCATCCAGTCTTTTTTTATCGTTTGACTTTCTCGAACGATTGGTCCTTTTGGTTCATTAAAAATCCTACGATTATTCTCTTTTTTTAATAGGTACATGCAAACATCATTTTTCGTACGAAATATCATAAAAATTGGAAATGACAAACCTAAGAATTTATAGGGTTTTTTTTAATTCGTAATTTATATTTATTATCATAATTGTAATCGATGTCGTGCACGCCTACGATACTCTGACTGTTTTTATAGTCAGGCATCGCATTTTAACGCTTTTGTGATTTTTCTCTTTTCACTTTTCATCTGTCTCTTTCTCTATTTCTAATGGGATTACAGTGCGCCTTCGCTTTTCCTTTATTTCTAAATTTTCTTTTCCAAATATTTAAAATTGGATTTCAAAATTGATTTTTTTTTTAAATATTTCAATGAGAAAAATTCAAATAAAATTGCAATCATTGTCCTTGTTCCTTCACAGCTTTTTAGTCATTCTTTTATTTTATTTTTTTGTTGCCTACCTCAATTTGTTTTATTTCAGTCATAGCGAATTACAGAAGAATTTTCTTTAGATCATCTTATTTTTTTAATTGTATTATTTTCGTTTTTAATCTGTTGGAATTAATAAAACGAACACGAAATAGACGTGAGAATTTTTTAGATTTCATTTACGTTTAAAAATAGATTACAATTAGGATTTAAAAAAAAATATTTCGATTACGTTTTAATTGTTGAACCAAAGATCGAATAAATAATTAAACGTTTTATAATTACCTAAGTTTTATTGAAATATTACAGAGATCGTCAATATTGTTATGGATGTTAGAATTTGAAAAATTTAGTAACAAACTTTTTTCGTCCACTTTTCATCGTGAAAAAAATCATTACGTGTTTTGATCGTATTTTATTAATTGACAGAACTCGACGACGGTGCTTACAATCCACTCTGGACAATGCGAGGCTTCACTCAAACCTTTCACTTCTGGAAAGAAACGAGAAGAGCACAATCCGTACCTCTCAACGCCTTTCTCACGTACATAACTCTTCCTTGGTGGAGCATAGCGAAAGGTTTGAATTTCGAATATAATTTTTATAAGGGGGAACGCCACTGTGACGGGCAAAAAAATTGTCATTTTTTGTGAATTTTTTTATTCACGTATAAATAATTATTTAAAGATCGATTAGAGGATACTTTATGGAGTGCATATTCAACTATTTCAGTACCAATTTTTATTAACAAATATTAAAAATTAACAACGTTATGACAATAAAAAAAAAAATCCTTTTCATTGTCCCAAGGAATTACCTGACAATCAAAAATAAAAACATTTCAATATCTATATGAGTGTAGCTATCGTTGTACGTAGCCGATTTAAATTTTTTTTTCACGAAATGGTGGCAGTTAGAATTTTTTTTTTTATCATTTTTTCGATTTTTCGACCTTATTTTTTGTTTGAGCGGTCTTAAAAAATAGTAATTATCAAAATTTCCAAAATCGGCTACGTACAACGTTAGTCACTGTATTAACGAATATTTGAAAGAAAAAAAAATTTTAATCGGTTCATTAGTCTTCGAGTATTCCCTGGGACAAGGTCGAAAACGATTTTTCCGAGGAAAACGTGTTTAAATTTTTCGTTGTTTTTTTCTTGACATAATACAAGATGTTAACTTGAATATTGATAGTTACTTTTGACTTGAAAATTCTGTTTATATAATTTTGAACGTGTATACTGCAAGAAAAGGCAAAAAAAATATAGAATTTTTTGACTCGTCACAGTTGTGGCCAAAAGAAAAAAAAAATTTGACAAATGTAATTAATTTTGTCACAGATATTCTGGATCATCGAGAAGATCCAATACTCACGTTCTAGCCATTCAAATGGACGAACAAACGTAACCGCCATTAACATGAACGAACAAAAATACCGGAAAAGCCGCTCTCTCATGGCCCAACAAATCGACTAATCGACACTCAAACGAAAACTGTATTCTGTATAAATTTCATTGGTACATAATTATTTATTTATAGCAACAACGATTTTTTTTTCTGTTTCGAAGATCAAATACATGTAACACTTTTTGGCCGTTCATTTACTAATTTCTAATCATTAGAAAACAAAAAACAGCCAAAAAAGCGACGATTTTTCTGAAGAAAAATTTCAAAAAATAATTTTCATAAACGAGAGTGCAGTTGAAAAAATGATAAAAAATTGAAAGTAAAAATTCCGATATGAAGGATAAAAATTCTGAAAGTAAATTTTTGTGCAAATAAAAAAAAAAGTACCGAAGACCAATCGAAACACAAATACTGTTATAAGAAAACGAAAAATCTGTGAACTCGATTTTGTTTACTAAGAAATATCAACAATTCTCAACGGATTTTATAAAAAAAAAAAAAAAAAAAAAAAAAAATCTGCAAAATGAAATTAAAAAATTGTGAAAATATTTTGGAGAAAGGATTACTTACGGAAATTTGCAACGTGGCCAAAAACCGTTACATTTATTATGCCACTTCCTGTGTCCCAATCCCTTTCTCACCAATTTCCATGCAAATATTTAAGAAAAATATGAAAAATTCTTTTTTTCTCAGTTTTTGGTTTCGTTGCTCGATTGCTCGTAATCGCCAAAATTGTTCCAAGTGTAATTCCAAAGTTGTGGATTTCCTCTTGGATCCAAAGGTTTGTTGGATGGTTTGATTGCTGTTGCGTTCCATTTTTTTAATTCTTCATTAAGCAAATTAACCATTTCTGGATTCCTAAGAAAAATATATACAGCAAGATAAATTATTTTGTAATATGAGCATTAATTTTTCGCATTTTTTATTTATTTTATGTTTTTTAGCTTATTTTCGAACTCACTCTTCAGCCACGTTGTTGAATTCGCAAGGATCAAGAGAAATGTTGAACAGACAATCTTTCTCTGTCGGTTTGCAAACATTTTTTATTTTTGGAACGTCGCATTTTAGCGTTGCGTTGGAACGAAGATTTCTTATTATTTCTGCTGTCAAAATTGAGCCTGCATTTGTCAATGATTTTCCAGCCGTACTTTCTATTACATCGATCTCAGCGTAAGTATAATTCGACTCGGAAGATTCGTACCAACCGTCCCATGCTCCACTGTAAGTGATTCCTGTTGAACATTTTTTAAAAATACTCATTACATTATTTTCAAAACCAAATTTTCGATAGAAACATTTGATATTTTTTTTTCCAAAATGAAATAAACTTTTTTGGTTAATTTACAATATTTTTTGGCTAATTATTAATTTAATTTGTCGAAAAAAGTATGAATAAAAAATTAAATAACATTTTTTTTATTTCTGAAGCGGTTTAGTGGCCTTTCAACATTTTTTTGACAAATTTGGGTAGAAGAATATAATAAAAATACGAAAAAAATGAATATTAAAAAAAAATTAACGAAATTTAATAAAAAGAATTATTTATGTTTTCGTTTTCATATTCGATCGATTATTTTGCTATTCATGACTTCGTCCTTCGGGCGAATAGTTTGAAAACAAAAGAATAGTGAAAAGATCGTAAATTTTGGATATTTTTATGAAGAGAGTCTGTATTTTGCGATCGTAAAATTTTGGGGTCATTGACCGAATCGTATCGCACGTTCCAGGTTTTTTTTTAAACTGTTGTTTATTCGCATATTTTGTAAGATGTTCATTTGCTTAATGAGAAATCCAAATGTGGCAACTTCAATGCTCTAATAAAAATATACATTTTTTATTTCAATTAATGTGCTTATTTTAAATAATAAACAGTACAAAAAGGGGGGAACAGCCTTGGATGATCTTTAATTGAAAAGCATAAAAAAAGGAGGAGATATTCTGAGAATAATTGGGCAATAAAATTGCTTTGATGGCTTTTTAAATACGTGCTCAGCTTTATTATATTCGATACTCAAATTCCTCCGTATTTTCGACCATGACATTTTTTTAATCAAATTTTTAATGGCATAATAATGTACTAACAAATGAGATTGATTCTATAAAGATGGTATTTAAGAAATAAATTGGATATTTCATAGATTTTTATAAAGAACATAAATAAAAATTATTGCCTAAAAATTCTTACACAAAAGAAAAGATAAAACTTTAAAAAATTACTGCTCCGAAGTGGTCCAACGTTTCCACGTGAAGAATTTACAATTTCAAACAATTTTACAGCCTCAATAAAATAATATTTTTTTTTCTCCGTACCTCGAATCAATTTCCAACCATTTTTCGTAATCCCAGCATTGTGGAATGCATCGTCGATATTATGGAGAACACTTTGGCGCGATGAGGTCGTATCGTCTTTTAGAGCTTTCCAAAGATTCATTCCATCGAGATTTTTACTGGAAATTGTATTATTTATGGTCTCTTCTGATTCTTCTGCTGCACTGAGAATCGTCGGTAACCAATCAGTAATGTGAAAAAGCTGATGGGATAATCGTCCAGGTCGTAAAATTTTGGGGGACCAAACAACACCGACCCCTTTCACACCACCTTTTTTTCATTGGGAGAAAAAACAAAGAGCTATTAACGAGTAAAACTACTGTAGAATTTTCGAAAAATCGATTTTTTTTATTGGCTTAAAATATACTTTGAACCCTCTTGACTATGAGGCAAAAAGGTTTATACCTAAAAAAAAAATTTCATTGAAATTTCGGGCTCTCGAATTTTTCATTTTTTCATTTCAGTACCACGTTTCAAAACTTTAAACGCGTTTTTCTCGAAACACGATTTTTCAAAATGGCACGCAGCATAACTCCAACAATTTTCATTCTTTTCATCTGAATTTTTGACAATATCTTAAAAATAACATTTTAAAGTGAAATACGTACGGAATTTTCGATAAGTTCATTTAAACATTTTTTATCAACAAATAATTACCCCTTTTTCTGTCGAAAATTGAACCTCAAATTCAAACACTCGCCAATAATACAAAAATGAATATTTTCGAAATCCCCTACGTACTTCACTAGCTATGAGTGTCTAGATTCAGTGTTTTTTTTTTCCAGATTAACTATTGCACCAGTTACACTGCGTGCCACAGAGCGCCTCGAATTCAATAAGCCTCGTGGGAATGGCTCTGGTGTCGCCATTTTTAAATATTTTTCAATCATAATTTTTTGTTGTACAGTTAAATATATGCTTAATAACTCCCCCGAATATTATTATTCTATTACGTTTCCTTCCACCCGAAAAAAATTGTCGAAGAAAGGCATTTTTTGAGGCCATTGAAACACTTAAAAAACTATAATTATTTAATTTTCAAACTAGATTTTTTCAATTTTACACTTTTGACAACGTTCGAACTTTCAAATTGAAAAATTTTTGACAACGTTCGAAATTTTAAATTGAAAAATTTCGTAATTAGTAATAACGTAATTTCGTAATTAGTAATTTCGTAATTTAGTAATTAGTAAAAACTACTTTAGAATTTCTCCAGAATCCGCAAAAATGTGAGATTATAGAAAATTGCCAAAAAACAGTAAAAGATAAATAGCTCACCCTCCCATAGAGTATTTTTAACTCCTCGGAGTGGCCAATTTGAGGCAGCATTTAAATTAAAACCAGCAGCTGGTCCACCGTTGTCGGTTGAAAATACAATAACGCTATCTGCGAGCATTGATCTTTTTTTCAAAGCTTCAATAACATCGCCAACGGAGCGATCGAGTTTGTAAAGCATTGCTGTAACAAAAAAAACATTGAAAAATGTGAGAAAAAGGCTTTTTTAAGTAATTTTATAAGTTAAAAATAATTGTTTTCTAGTTTGCTTGAATTCAGATTCGAATATTTTTTACAGGATCTTTTAAGAATTTTCCACAATAGTTCGTGAGTAATTTTCGATGAGATTTTTTTCATTTCAGTCAGCAGAAAAAAGTTCGAGGGTTCCTCTTGAAACGTTAGACAAATAAGAGTTTATTTGATCAAGGAGTTTACAGCTGTTCTGATCGATAGAATTTTTTTATTTACGTAACGATACTCAGAGAAAATACTGATACAAAAATGGTTTAAAACCTTTTTTTTTATTATTAATTACATTGATTGTATTCGATAAATTTTTTAATTACTGTAAATTACACGTTTAGTTTTACCTGCAAATCGACGTCTTCTGTAATCTGGGATCCAATCAAATTTCTCCACGATATCGTCAGGTGCTGGCAACGGATTGTATGGATTTCCAGAATGCACAGCTGTGTGAGCAAGATAAAGAAACAGAGGATCACTTGTATTGTGATTTTTAATTATTTTTATTGCTTCCTCGGTAAATACGTCGGTTGAATAACGACCGTGAAGCTCCCAGGCTGGTTCGAGATCTCTTCTCATATCCAAACCCCAATGGGCCTTTAAAATTCGAGAAAAACAAAAAATTAACTTTGTTTTCTATAGAAATTAATTGTTTTTCTAAAACAGTTGAAAAAATCTCACATTTTCCATCGCAGTGTGATCAAAATAATCCTGATGACCGGTCCAAAATCCAACGTGTTTTTTGAACCCACGATACGTCGGGGTGTACTCTTTTTTATAAAAACCCAAGTGCCACTTTCCTACGATATAATTTACGTAACCGAGTTCTCGAAGATATTCGGGAAGAAGTTTTTCTTTCAGTGGCAAACCTCTTGGCTCGGCTCCTTTCAGAACCTGGAAATTTCGACAATTAAATCTTGACGAAATACTCAATTTTTCGATTTAATTTAAATAATTAAACAATTATAATTATTTGAATATTTGAATTATAAAAGTATTTTAAATATTTTCATTCCAATGTAAATAAATCTCTGAATTTTTCTTATTTCATCGAATTTCTAAAAAATTAAAGACTTTTTTGATTCTCAAATGCTGCTTTCAAATTCTAATGTAATTCACTTCTTTTTTATACATAATTCATTTATTTCTTTATCTAAGATTCGTTGATACTAACTCCATGCTGCATTCCAGTGTGAATTGGATGCTTGCCGGTCATCAGAGCACTTCTCGAGGGCGTGCATATCGGTGTAACGTAGTAATTGTTGAGTATCAAACCGGTATAGGCAAGAGCATCGATGTTGGGAGTTTTTATCATACCGGAACCGTGAAATCCAACGTCGTACCATCCCTAGGTTTTAAAATTATACGAGAATTTGCAATGAAGCCGAAAAGTTAAGGTAAATAAGAAATCCAAGGAATATTTAAGAAACCTGATAAAACGTTAAGTTCAAAAAACATTAAAAATGCAATAAAAATTAATTTAAAGATGATCGAAGAAAATATCCTGATGAAAATAAATAAAAACAAACTTGATTAATATTAAATACAAATTTGCTTTGAAAAATGATTAAAAAAGCAGTTTTTTGGACAAATAATTAATTTTTTATCAATTTTTTTCAAAATTTTGTTTCAACGAAAGATCGACTAGAGTAAATTCAAAAATAATGTATTCCTGTACGAATTTTACTGATTGAATATCTAGCAACATTCATATAACTCGTTTCCTAACAATTCCAGTTAAATCTAGTTATAAACGAGAATTGAAGATGCTCAAATATTCGTGCCTAATTCGGTGTAATCGAAAAATTTCTTAATCCTAATTCCCAAAAAGCTCGATGATAAATCCAGAGTATTTTTACATCGAATGAAAAAACTTTCGCGGGGCCTTTCACGTTTTTCGAATGAATGAAAAAGTGATAGACGCGAGGTCACGTGGCACACGTTCGAATCTTCCACGAGAGAGACTTTGAACAGTAATTTCCTAATTTTTTGTTGTCAACGATATAATACACCAGTCGAAAATTCTTTCCCACGCAATGTAAACATCAAGTACATAAACTCACGTATATTGACCGTTAGAATCTCCGTGCCACTTACCAAATCATCAGCCAGAATAAAAACGATGTGTGGACGCTTAGCTTGGACTGTACGATCGCAGAAAGTTACAAGAATCAAAATTACAGTTAAAACAAAAATTGATGATCTTGTCGATTGTTCGTATCCCAACATTTTTGCAACAAATAATCTT
This sequence comes from Rhimphoctona megacephalus, assembly GCA_963989365.1. Classification (NCBI taxonomy): domain Eukaryota; kingdom Metazoa; phylum Arthropoda; class Insecta; order Hymenoptera; family Ichneumonidae; genus Rhimphoctona; species Rhimphoctona megacephalus. The sequence goes on along the minus strand of OZ022418.1, from coordinate 23,963,028 downwards.
TTCTTTTTCTTTACAAAAAATCTTACATAAAAATTCTTTTTCTCGATAAATATTTATCAATATTTTTAAAAATAATCATTTGTATACATTTCAACGTTTGGTTCCTTTTTTTGGATTCATTTCTTTTTTTTTTCAAATTTGGAGATTTTGACATTGAAAAAAATGTGATTTTTGTCTTTAGGGCTTTTTTTCGCGACACTGCTGGAGCAAGTCTCCGATCGTTTGCAACAGGCACTCTATACTGAAGCTCCAAAACGCCTTGAGGTTCCCATCTCTCGTATTCGTACACTCGCGAGTCTGGGACATCCCGGGGCGGGAAGGGAATAATATATCTCATGAGAATCTCATTGACAGTCGTATAATAACATTAAGAATCGTATACCATGCGTATAAGTATATATATATTCGTGAGTATTTACATATATATGTATATAATCACGTAGCACTATATACATACACTTATACACGTTATAAAGAGACTTTGTGTCATCGACAAAGCCTCACGATGCCGGCTGTATAAAACCCACTTTACGGTTGCAATGAATTACGTGAGTTTCGAGCAGATGGCATTGCTAGCATGATTGTCAATGAGATAGAAAAATAAAAAAGGGTTTTTTATAGCGACATTATGAATCGTCGACTCGGAATATTCTTACTCAAATTACGAAATTAGAAATGAGGAGTTCTTAAAAAAAAATAAAAAGACGAAGAATTCTTTTTTAACGACTCTTTAAATAGACATTAATTTTTAAATGGCCATAAAAGATGTTATTGAAATGATTTTTTTTACAAGTGTTTAATAAATTTATGATTATTTAAACGTTTAGGATAATCGACGACGAAGTGTCGAGGATTGCTTCCTGGTTAGTTGATTTTTCCTCATTAAAAATTCTAAAAAGTAATTAATTCGAAAAGGTCTTAGGGTCCTTGACAAGGAATGAGGCAAAAAGTTGTATTTCATTTCATTTGCAGTTATTGTAGCTTGAGCGTTTCAATATTTTGCTGTCCAATTTTAATTCGATGAATATTTGAAATTAGGCTGATTTAATTGTCGAGATTGAGATCAGGATAGAGATGAGAACGAAAAGGAGAATCGTTTTTGGGGATCTTTCGTTTCGAAGCCACCCATAAGCCTCGTTGGTAGAGAACGAGACGAACAGCAAGAAAAGAAGACAAGACGATGAGAGAATTAAAAAAGTTCGAAAAAAAAACAAAGTAAAAATAAATAAAGATGAAAAAAATGAAGAGAAAAAAACTATTTGAACTCTCGACGTGTGGGGTCTCTATCAGGTTGTCTCGCTTCTTCCCTTGAATATCGCTTTTGCCTCACAGACTTGCTGCTCTCTGGCTCGTGTGGGACACTCTCCAAAAGACTCTGCAGCATCCGTATTCACGAGAGAGATCACATCTCACTCTTACTTTCTTTTTGTTTCATCTCCGCGAGAAAGACAGAGAAAGATGGAAAAAGAAGAGTCGAAAAAAGACTTGGAAACTTTTTTCGAATGCCGAATAAAAAAATTCTTCGCCTCCTCCAGACTATACTTGTTTCTATCAATTAAATTTTAGTTTCTCTCTATCCTCATCGTCTCTCTCTCTCTCTCTCTCTCTCTCTCTCTCTCTCTCTCTCTCTCTCTCTCTCTCTCTCTCTCTCTCTCTCTCTCTCTCTCTCTCTCTCTCTCTCTCTCGCTCGCTCGCTCTTTGGCTCTTTGATACTGATAACACCCGATGCGGATACATAATTCGTAGATGCAATCGAGCGTGAACGGAAACGCCACATATTTTGTTCTATTACTGATTAAAGCATTTTTACTATGAATTCAAACACACGATGTTGCTCTTTAATCGCAATAATTCTACTTGTATAATACCCGCATGTCTCGTATATTTGGAGCAGAACATAGAAAAGGAGAAGAGTTATCACTCATTAGAAACAAAAAACAAAATTATCCACAATAGCTTCTAAGTACAAATTGTTACGTACAACGAGACATCATGTTTAACTTTTTGTTACATGCGTTGGAAAATGATGATTGTCGAAGTTTCAATGGCTTTATTTGTATTGGCAACAAACAAGAAATTAGTCAATAGGCTGAAAATGAGAACTTTACATTCATGATTCATTTTTCAAATGAATCATGCACTTTTTGAACCAGTGTGCCATAAATACCTTCTAAAAAAATGTGTATCAATTATTTATAACTTTCATTTTTCTCTATTTACTTGTTTCAGTTTCATTAACCCAGAAACTAAATAAAAAACGAACGTTTTTTTAATGCAGCAGATTACAATAAGGGGAGAACCCTTCCTAAATTTCATGACGTTGTGAATTATTTTCACACGTCAGGTTGCATAAGCCTCAGTATCGGTAGAGTTAACCCGGATGATATGGGGATCGCACAGGGTGTATACTTTTTATCTCTGTCTGTTGTTGCGAGAGAATCCCTGCGACAACGTGTGTTTCGTGGCCTGGGGCGTCTTTGTAAAAGCATACATTCATATATATATATATATATATATATATATATATATATATATATATAATAAAAGATCTCAACGGCTCTTGAGACAGGAAGATCGACGTTGCTTTACACCGCCACTGTCGTCGTCGTCGCGCCTCTCAAACGGCATACATAGCCCGCGCGCATACGCGAGGGAAGCTATACAAGAAACTCTCGTCTCGGCTCGCGTGTGGTTTCTCTCGGGTAATTGAAAACGAGGTATATGCTTCTCTTATATTTCTTGGGCCTCGTTCGTCCTCTCTTATTCTCATAGAGCGGATGAGCTCAAAAGGGCCAACAAACAACTGCATATCCGTACGTTATGTGCATTCGTTACCCTCTGGTGTGAACGGACAGAACTCTTTCATAACGTATTCTCTCAAGACGAGACCGCGCAGTGCACAATCGAATGCATGCTGATGTCTCGATACGCACGCGTGCACGATCTTAAAAGATCAACTGCGCGTGCGCGGTTAAACGCGTGCGTGATCGATCGATCGTGATATATTGAAAGAAGTATCTTTTCAAAATTCAAAAAATTTCAAAAAAAGAAAATTTTCGAAATCATGATAAAACCAAAATCAACATTCGATAAAAATCAGATGAAATTTGTTGCTTGTTGAATGATGTCCAGTAACATTTTTCGAGCACAAAATCAAAATCACTCAAAAATAGGACGTCATTGTATTTTTCATAAATTAATGAAATTTATAAAAAACAAATTAAATTTGTCTGAAATATTTGGTATTGGATCTTTTTTTTGTATTCCTTCAATTGGTTTCAATAATTTTGAGGAAGAAAAAGTAAACAAATAAAATTTACTTTCCGGTAAGAAAAATTCTTAATAGGATCACGATTTATGAGGCAACAATAAAACCATACGTTGAATGCACAGTTAAATCATTGATTTGAGGTCATTTGTCGTGAATTAATCACATCAGAAAAAATAAAAGCTCTCAGCTAAGAAAAATCTTTCTAAAAATAGTTAATGGCAGTGTCTCAATAGAACGAAATAGCGATGAATGAAGAACAAAAAGTATTCTTCCCTAACCGATCATTGAACCTCCATAAGATATCATGTAAGGAAATTTGAAAGAGATAAAAAGCTCGAAAAAAATGGTGTGTATTCATGGAGGAAGAGTTTATCATTATTATTCTTATTATTATTATATAATTTGTTTATTGTGACATTGGAACGAGTCCCCGATATCAATGTACATATATATCTATACAAATGTGTATACATGTACAAGTCGATTGCGGATTCTTCGCGGCTCGACGCGTTTCGCTCAGCCTTTTAATTGCTCGTTCGTCGCCGTACGACTCTCATTAATCTCCGTCGTTCTACTATATACGCATTTCTCTCTCTCTCTCTCTCTCTCTCTCTCTCTCTCTCTCTCCCCCTTTCCCTCGTATAAATACGAAAAATAAATTCCGTATTGCTCTTTTTTCTCAATTCATACTGTCGCGCTCCGCGGGAGATTCGAGAAGCAATTGGGTCATTTTTTTCATATTTGTTGGCCGTTTCAATGAAATCCGAAACCGTTCGGACCTCGTTAACGAAGTAATTAAAATATCCTCTTTATTCGAGTTCTCCACTTTTGATACATCGATGTACATCGACCATAGCTATTCTGAGATATAAAGATATCTTACGCGGCAACACCTTTACAGTATATTCATATCTATATGTTTTATACTTTTATGTATGGGGCATTCCATGGCAAACCGGCAAATCCGTGACCCCGACCATTTTTCATTTTGTCGAAATTTTTTCGTTTTCAAGTAACTACTGAAAGGAGTTTTTAGAAATTCTTTTAGATTTTTATCTCAACCCGTTTAAAAATAATGAATTTTTCAAAATTTCGCACGAATTTTGTTTAAATACTCATAACTTTTTCAGCAACAGAGATATCAAAATAAAATAGAAGGTAATTTTTTTCATCTTGAATTGTAGTTTCTTAAAAAAAAAATCAAAAAAAATATCAAAAGGCAATTTCATAGATTTTTTTAAGTTTTAATCCAAAAATATTTTTTTTTGAAACCTTGGACCGTTTTGATTTTTTTGATAAAATTCACCTTTTTTGGAGACATATTTTTACATGCTTCAAAAAATTCACAGTTCGTGATATCCATCCCTTCTATTTTTTTCTCATTTTTTACCACGTGTCAACCAATAATTATTATTTGTCAATCCTGAATTATATTTTTTTATTGTTTTTTTCTACTCATAATTCCATTCCTCAAGAAATTATGGATGAAAAAAATTAATAAATAAATATTGGAACTGATTTCCATGTTTTTTTTTTTCAGTTTTCAACCAAACATTTACTTTCACATTTTGGGCCATTTTTATTTTTCTGAAAAAATTCACCATCATTCACGACACATTTTTACACGTCCCACAAAATCCGCAACGTGTGATATTCATGAATAAGGATTAATAATTGATAATCATTGGTTTACACATGGCAGAGAATTTAAAAAAGAATATAATTTATGGATATCATACGCTGCGGATTTTTTGAGACGTGTAAAAATGTGTCGTGAAAGATGGTAAATTTTTTCAGAAAAATCAAAATGGCCCAAGTTGTAAAAAAAAAAAATGTTTGGTTGAAAACTGAAAAAAGAAAACATGGAAATCAGTTCCAATATTTATTTATTAACTTTTTTCATTCATAATTTCTTGAGGAATGGAATTATGAGTGGGGAAAAAAAATAAAAAAATATAATCCAGGATTGAAAACTCTTTTTTATTGGTTTACACGTAGAAAAAAATGAGAAAAAAATAGAAGGAATGGATATCACAAGCTGTAAATTTTTCGAGACACGTGAAAATATGTCTAGAAAAATGGTAAATTTGTTCAAAGAAATCAAAACGGTCCAAGTTTTGAAAAAAAAATATTTTTGGATAAAACAAAAAAAAACACATGAAATTGACTTTTGATAATTTTTTTGTATTTTTTTTATGAAACTGTAATTCAAGGCAAAAAAAATCACCTTTTGTTATATTTTGATATCTCTGACGTTGAAAAAGTTATGAGCATTTAAAAAAATTTCTTGCGAAATTTTGAAAAATTTATTACTTTTAAACGGGTTGAGATAAAAATCTAAAAAAAATCCTAAAAACTCCTTTCAGTAGTTACTTGAAAATGAAAAATTTTTGACAAAATCAAAAATGGTCGGGCTCACGGACTTGCCGGTTTGGCATGGAATGCCCCGTATATATGTATGTTTATGTGTTTATATATTTTATATAAATATATGTATATACGTACATATTTGTACCTACCGCATCGCAAAATCTTCGCAGATGCTGCGAGTGAAGGCTGTGCATGGTCAGCAGGTCGCAAATCTTCGTGAACAATAAAAACCTTTCGCTGCAAGAGATGAGGGCAGTTTTAATAAGCAGCCTTGTACTCCCGTGGTCCTTTGTATATATACGAGCTATTTCGGGTCAAATCGACAGGGCTTCAAACCTTTTTCCCTTTCTACCCCCTTTAATACCTTGTTTATGGATATTGCAAATTTTATTAGTTTCTGAAAGGATCATTGCGTTAGGGAACATAAATTCAGAGAGTTGAGGAAGCGCATTTTTTAAACGTGAACATATGTAACGAATTTTGTTGGCCTGCAATCTTTCCATTGCTAAAATATTTAGAATTCTTTTTTATTGCGCAAAATTCATTTTCGTGAAGAATTTTTTGTAAAAAATAATGTTGAAAAAATTGTTTTTTATTTTATTTTACTTTTTTCGAAGTGTTGTCAATGGTGGAATCTCAAGAAATGGTATTTTCTGACTGGGAATTTTCGAATTTTGGTAGAAAGAAAAATAAAAAAGAAAGAAAGAAAAAAAAGAAAGAAGAATAAAGGCTTTTGTCTATTTAAACTAGAATCGCCCATATACGTGCACGAACGAGAAAGAGAATCTTTCACAGATCCAGGTGAGTTAGCATTTCGACTCTGGATTCTCGCTCCGACAGTCAAACGAACCTCACACTTAACAATCGAGAACTATTGCTTTTTTCGAATTCTTTTCACATTCTTCTAGCTTTTGTTTCGACCTGAGCCAACCATCCTTTAGAAGAAGAAAAAAAAATTACAGAGTTTGGAAGAAAATTTTTGAAAACAAGATGAAAACGACCTTAAACTTGCCAATTTATCGGAACAGAAAATGTTATGTGAATTTTAATGCAACGATTGTAATATTTTTATTGCTATAAATTACAAAAATTCTTCACTTTATGTAAATCGCGTGGTTTTATATAGAGTGAAAAAAACATGACAACGATGGCTAAATAATTTCAGTGTTTTTTCGTTACTATGAAGCAACCGACCAATAAATTAGAAGTGATTTCGTAGCCTACAGGTCATGGTTGGCAAAGAGATCTGTACGTATAAACGAGAGAAACATCTTTATCTTTTCTCGAGATTCTCCTCATTCCGAAATTATATACATATTATGTACCCTTAATACAGAGTGTCTGAAAAGTCCTGCTTCAAATTAATGGATTGTGTAGATCGTGCAATTCTGAAAAGAAAAGTTCTTGTCAATTTTTTTCTACGAAGCACCATTGATGAGATATTGATTGAAATAGTGATAGCGAATCGGTTGCTTTGCGATTGCCACATCCCCACTTCGTGATAATAGAGCACGAGATTGGCTGTGGCGATTTTTATTAATATCTCTTCAACGACTCATCCGAACAAAAAATAGTAGAGGACTTTTCTCTTCGAAATTTCAAAATTTAATCATTGCTTGATTTTTTTTAACTTATTCAAGGACGCATTTTAGGGCACCCTGTATATATAAACTGTTCCAAAGAATATTCCCTATGTTCACTGTATCTCGTTTCTACATCCGAATCTTTTTAGCCCAATGATTAGAAAACCCTTTTTTTTAACTCGTTCGCATTCTCTTCCTTTTCATTTTTTTTCTGGTCACCCCAAGTGGTAAATTTATGGTTGACGTGTCGTTTTGTGGATTGGTTGTACGATCTTTTCGACGTTTATATTTTTCCAAACATTTCGTCGCATGGAAACTTCTATAATTTACATTTAATTGCTATGGATATTTGAAAATAGACAATTTTGGACACAAGGGATAATTTGGGCGTGCAGCTTTTTTCTCATACGTGCAATATATTTTTTTTTCTCCTACTTCGACATCGATCACGCCTGAAAAACCAGAAGTTCGTGTATACACGACGATCTTACTATAATAATATATTCAGGTCGTACGTGCCCGCAGAACATCGTTTTCACCGATCGTCACGATTTATGGTCCATAGTCCAGAAGCCCTCTCAAACAACGCCGGAACTCCTTGTAAGCACGTGCGGCTCTAATTTCCGAAAAGCAAACTCCCGGAACGCGTTTGCCTACCTTTTCTGTAGAATGCAACCTGGAGCTGGGAACTGTAGGTAAGAAAATCTCTATTGAAAGGTTTATATAAATCATCAGCAAAGACAAAAAAGAATCGACACATAAAACTAATAATTTAATTACATTTAGTTTAATTTAATAAGATTAAATTCATATTATAGCACTTTTTAAATGCGCGCACATTGGACTTTACTTTATTAATTACATATTCTCGATCAATTATAGAGGATCGAACAAGTCAAAGGAAAAATATTGCATCGAAAACAATATTGCGAAATCGTTGACTGAAAAAAAAAATCTTGATTAATTTCTGTTTACGACCGCTTAGTGGACTATTTATCAACGAATTGAGAATTTTTCAATAGTTTCATCCAATAAAAAAAAAAAAAATGGTAAAAGATTGAACCAGTTAGGAAAAAAAATACAGGATCGAAAAAAGTATAATCAAACAGTGACATGAAAAATGTTGATAAATCATCGATAAATCTTGTTCAATGAAATATAATCGGAGATAGATTTGGATTTTAAAAAATTGGTGATCCAGTGATTTTTAATGGCACGCTCGTTTATTTATGTATTCTTATTACACCAATTGTTGATTTATCGTTTACTGACACATCAACGATTCCGTGCTAATCTAAACGGAAATAAACCATTTTTGTGAAAAAATAACAACATGTAATCGAAAGAAAAATCGTTCATGACATTACCTCGTGAAAGAAACAAATAGAAGGCTTACATTGGACATTTGAGTCGTTTATATATTGCTAAAACATGTATTATATCCAATAATCTACCGAGTCGATGATTCTTCGTGGTAAGTAACGTACGCATCTTGCAGCATTCATTCGTTGTCACGTGGCCCATAGATAAGAGAGCACGCGTTGCCGGAGGAAGAAATAAATCGTCAGATAGCCTAAGAAAATGTTCGTTAAGGAGAAGAGAAATCTTGAAGTAAAATTTCTTGATGATTCTTCGTGTACAATTTCGAATACAATTATATTGGGGATGCATGGTTGAATTTTCATCATAAATTCCTAATATTACGAAGTTTTTATTTAAATTGCTGAATGGACTGAATTAATGACTGGATCACTTTCAGCAAAAGTAACAATAAATTGTCCAGTAAACAATTAATTAAAAAATCGATTTTTTATCATAAAAACTTCTTTGTCATTTTGCTGAAATTATCCAAAGATTACACATACGCAAAAAATGCAAATCGTCGTAATTTCCTGTGCAAAGTTTTCTCACATGAATTATCGACAAGCCTTGAGATGAATGAGAAAAGGAAAAATTACGTAGGCAAGAAAACTGATAGAAAAAATCACGTAACGTTTTTTGTCTCATGCGCATCCGGCGAGTAAAGAAAAAATAATAATAATCATTAACGGTTAATCGTGATGCGGAAAATCACTGAAAACTACCAAAAGCCAAAAAAAAGAGTCATAAACAGTCAATAAACATGATTCGTTAAATCACTAAAACCTACCGAAAGACGAAGAAAAAAAAGGTTTGTCCCGATTAACTCCTATGAGATTGATGATTAAGTATCGAGCAGTTTGTACACATGATTTAAGAACGCTATTCGATTTTGCCACCTGTGGCATTTCTCGATTCAAAAATATACATATGTATTTGGAATTTTATTTGGGAGAAAAAAAACTTGTTTGTGGCAGGTGTGGTCAGGTTAAAGCATCATAAAAAAAAAATTCCTAACCGCAAAATTATTTATGAAAGATTGTGAAGCTTTTTAAAGGAGAATAGAAATTTATAGTGATATAATAAAAATAATAAATTTCTTATCGCAATAAAAATCCGAATGATTTATTGGACAATCTCTGTTATTAGATGATTATTTTTTATCAAATTAATATTAGGTATATAACTAGCTTCGAAGTATTCTGTAACTTTCTTGAAAATTCGAATATCGAGATTAAAAAAACCATTTTCTTCGCTTTTTTAATCAACATCCTCATCAATTTTTCCAAAAAACGTGATTTCTCAACTGGTCATTGCGATGATGCCGAAAAAGTAACTAAAAAGTATTTTTTGGAGTTTTCTTGCGAAAGTTTTGATTGTTGTGAAAAAAAATCGGTGTTGTCGATGTTTTTGGATGAAAATGAATGGGCCTAAGTTGCCAGAAAATTCATTTAAAATCGAAAATTTTTCGAGATATTCATTTTAAAGTGATGCAATATACTTAAAAATCGAGATACCGCGATAAATAGAAACGATTTTCTCCGATCTTCGATCAGCTTTCCGGAAAGTATTTCAAAAAAATTCATTTCTCAACCGATAATTGATATATGGTTGAAAAAATGCTTGAAAAAACGGTTTTGTACTGTTTTCTTGCGAAAATTCGAGTTCGAAAAAGAATAAATGGTAATATAACAAAATATATTAAAAATCGCATAAAACGTTATTCTGTAAGGGTCTCCCAGACCCAGTATACTGTTCGAGGCTAATGAAAGAGCAAACGCAAACTCTTGAAATTTGCCTCATGTATATAAAAACATGTCCATATATTGCACTAACAATATAAAGAACAGGCACGGCCCTCGAGGAGTTATGACTCTTTGGTTTGACTGATAGGAACACCCGTATAACAGTTGTTTAGTACTTATACACCAAGGAGAAGGCTTACCTGGAACTTATACCTGGAAGTTACTGGGAATTCCGATTAAAACGATTCCGGGACAAGTATGACGACGTTCGTAAAGGGACGCCATTCTCTTCACATGTATGGATACATATGTGTATAGGGTGTCCTGTATTTAAGGGGCCAGTCCACTTTGGAGCCACAAAAAAAAGGCTATTTTCGCGATTTTTTTTTTTTGAGGATTTTATAAAAGATATGAATATAAAAATTGTTGGGCTTGATAAATAAAGTCATGAAGTACATAAAAAAAAAATTTTTAATTCATTTTTATTCATTTTTAAGTACAAAAACTATATTTTAACGTAACGCCTCAAAAATGGGTGAGCTAGGTAGCTCCATCACAACTCGGCAACGGCTTGTCTGAAACAAAAAAATTAAAGTCCATTAGATTCAGTATAACACCAGCTACAAAATGACCCTTGGATATAAAGTTTTATCAAAAAATAAAAAAATGGCAGATGAAAAACGAAAAAAGTAAAGAAAAACGCGTTTTTTCGCAGTTTGTCACAAAAAAAAGAGTAAAAATCAAAATTTTAAAACCATCGAGGGTCATCTTGTTGCGAATCATGGTTACAATAGGTGGTTCAAATTTCAAGAGAATCGGTCTATTAGTTTTGGAGATACGATGGAGCTAGATTTTGAAAACGTTGTTTCGAGAAAAACGCGTTTGAGCGCGTTATACGCTCAGGTAGACGAAATGAGGTCCTGACATTCAGGAAAAAAAAAAATACTTAGAGAGCTTGGATTTTCATAAAATTTTGACACAATATTTCTGAATGTATGTACTTTCGAAAACAGTAAAAAAAATCGATTGTTTTAAATTTTCAAAGTGGACTGACCCCTGAAAGCTTTTTAGAAGTATGGAAAATCGATAAAACAAGAAAAAGAAGATTTTTAAATTTTCTTCTATTGATTCGAACGCAAAAGAGTTTCTTCTCAAACGTTAAACTCCAAAAATGTATATTTCATTTTTGTAATGTATAAAATAAAAAAAAGAATAAAATTTAATTGCCAATCAGAGATCTTTTTTTTCTTTTTTAATGATGCTCTTAAGGTTTGACTTATTTTACCAATTTTAACATTCAAGACACCCTATATACATATATAAATATACGTACATACGTATACGCATAAAACGACGTATATGTACAGAGCAAATGCGAGGGCGGGAATGAGAAGTGAAATAATAAAATGGGCTTAGTCATGCGTCGTCGCCGACGTGGACGACGAAGTACTATATACTAGCTAATATCAGCACACATCACAAGAGTTTGAGTACACGTACCTTATTAACGGGAGTGCTGATCGCAATGACGTTAAACAACACCGATAAATAAAATTAAAAAAAAAAAAACAGGATATCCCTATGCAGCCAGAAAGAAAAGAAATTACGATAATACAACAAATGTTTTTCGCCCTTTGAAAAATCTAAATCAATTGATCTTCGTAAATTAATCCTTACCAAAAAAATGTCTGAGCTCGTCTTTTTTGGAAATATTTCTCACCCATGAAATTTAATAACTCACCTCCATATTTGTTCATTTACTGAAAAAAAAAATTGCACTTCAATTAAGAACATGAAACGTATGATTTTTTCAGCTAGAGTGACTTTGTAAAATTTGAAAATTTTTATTTAAATAATCCTTAAAATATAGTTTATCAATCGGGAGGATCTCAATTAAGATTTGACAGGAACATGACAAGAAACTTCATTTTCGACAAACAACGGTGAAGAGGAGAGGAATATCTCGACGTATACGTCACAGCTTCAAGTTTAAGCATTACGAAAACGAATTGACGTTAGTCCACTTACCAAGTATATTTATGTCGATGATTAACAATAGACTTGGCTGAATAAAAAGCAATTGTTGTGAATGTACATTTTGGAAAACATTCTGAAAAAACCAAATCAATCGATTTTTGCAAAATTATCCTCGCCAAACAAATCTCTGAGCTCGTCTATTTTGAACAATAATTTCCCATATTGAATTTGGTAAATACTTTCATTTTTTTCATTCGTTGAAACGAAAACTGCACTTCAATTAAGAACGTTAAATGGATGTTTCGATCGCTAGAGCGATTTTGTTTTCTTTTTTCTTCAAATTTTCTAAAAAATAAATCATCAAATAATGGTTTATCAATCAGGGAAACCTCAATTAAGGATGCTCCTCTGTTATATCGATTTAATGCCATCGACTTGAAATTTTTACAGCCTATCAATATTGATTTTCTAAAAGTGTGTGCAAAATTTCAAAGAGATTAGGAGCCTCGTTGTCGAGATATTAAATATTAAAAACAATGCTATTTAACACGCGTTCTTATGGCCGTACATGAAAAACAGGCTGTAATTGTATTGTCGTTCGCGAACCTGAAATGCCAACACCTAAAAAAAAATACACAACCTAGTTCAATACATAAGGAAGCCGTGTGCAAAAGATTACCTTCATTAGGAGATTTTTTGTCAAGTAATTAAATAAAACCTTACAAAAGTCTCGAACATTGGTCGAAAGCAGGCGCGACTTGGCAACACTGCGCCGGGCGCCACCAACCTCACCCCCTAAGCGATGGATAATACTGATATTAATGTTTATAACGTATGCAATGAGTTTGGATATATTTCATTAAACAATATTCCAAAAATTTGACCATTTTTACTTCATAGTACAGGCAGAAAACTACTTTCTTAATCGTTCAAAAGTAAGATTTCAAAGTTGGCTATGCTGAGCCTGGCCCGTATATAAGCATAGGGACCCCCCTTGGACGACTCGTCCCGCAAACAAACAGAGGAGCATCCTTAACGGGAGAAACCAGTTTAGGAGGCCGAAATTTTGGTGTTTTTCGTGAATTTTTTTCACAGGGAAGGAATAATCAGAATTTGTTTAAACGTGGAGGATATTTTATTCATATTTTGAAGTACACTTTGTAATTTTTTCAAGTCATTTCCGCCGGAAATAGTGAAGTTAGAAGCTGCTGTCCATGGACGATCGTCATCCGAGTTTTTTGCTGGTGGACATTCCTGAAGTCACAATTTTTATCTGTAATCATTACAATTTTCTTTTTTCGTTAACAACGTATTTCCAAAGAATATGAACCTAATTGTGATCAAAAAAGCTGAAAATTGCATGTTTTTGAGGTGGTTGAACACAATGTCGTGTTTTTATACCATGTTTTTTCACCTTTTTCGCATAAAAAAAAATATTTTTAATAATAATATCATCCCAGAGTTAGGTTCATATAGATTGTAATTGAATAAAGAATATTCACACAAATTTTCAGAACGATTGGTCCATAACTTTTTGAGCTGGAATGCCCACCAGTTGAAAAAAGTCGTCCATGGACAGTAGCTTCTAACTCCACTATTTCCGGCGGAAATGACTTGAAAAAATTACAAAGTATACTTCAAAACATGAATAAAATATCCTCCAAGTTTAAACAAATTCTGATTATTCCTTCCCTGTTAAAAAAAAATTCACGAAAAACACCAAAATTTCGGCCTCTTAAACTGGTTTCTCCCGTTAAAACACACCTACGTCATTAATTTGACAGAAGCATGACATGAAGTACCATTTTTGCACAAACAACGATGGAGAGGAGCGGTAAAGTGAAACTTTACCCTGACGTCTTTAGATACGTCATAGTCCGAGGTTTGAGGATTACAAGAACGAATTGACGTTAGTCGAGATGATCCAATGAATCATGCCTCGCCTCAACATTATATACCAAGTACAGCTTCAACACTTCCGAGAAATTGGAAGTTCCGTTTTATGACCAACCCTAGATCATGTACACATACGAAATAAATAGAAAAAAAAAAAAAAAACAGGTAAGGCCAGTACCTCGAAGAGGATCATCAGTCTAGGTTGAGCTGGCAAAATTACGGACCAACCCTTATGAGGAGAGCCACCCCCTTGAGTTGGTAAGCTCTCTGGGAATGCGATTGAGGTCATTACGATTACGTATTAAGGCATAATGTTGCGTGACCAACAAGAATGGTCCACCAAACTTGCAAAAAAAAAGGACCATCAATTAACGCCTACGAAAATGATACGAATTCTTTTTTTCAACCCTTCAGGGATTACATACCTTCGAAATGTCAAAAAAGTTGATTTATTTGATTAGCATTCATTGCTATTTTATTGAATGATTTATTGCTCGACAAATTTGTTGTTTTTTTACACCGACAATACGAATTTTATTTCTTTACCTCCACAGGAAATTGCAAATAATTGATTCCTTCGATTAAATGATAAATTAAATTATTAATTTTTACAATAGAATTCGTTATATTTTTCACAAATTTAATGTTACTTCAATGTTAATAAAATCATGATTTCTTCAACGATATCCAAAACACATCCCACGAGCATTAACATTTTTTTGCATTCCTGCATTCCGCAATGGCGAAAAAAAAAATTAGTTGTACCATTAGAATCTCTGAGTACAATTTTATTCTTCATAATCGCTCATAAGTAATACAAGTTGTTGGAAAAAGTAATTTATCTTTGTTGCATGAAGCGTTATATACCACAAAGTATTTATCGTTATTGTAGGTATACACAGGTTTTGTCGCAGCTAACTGCGTGGTAAAAAGACAAATATCGTGAGCACACACGTAGATATATATTAATATCATGTGCATATATACATAGAAAAAAACTCTAAGCCCATGTATGGGTTGTGCATGTACTGCACGGACAATAGTGTCGGCTTCGTTGCCTTTGATGCCTCTCGGCTATTCGCTTTTTAGTTGCGCAATTCTCAACTAGCTGCCAGGATCACATAAGAATTACTGTATCATTGAAACCATCTCTCCTCGTAGGATGCACGAGTTAGCTTCACTATACACATATACATGCCCCATTATTATTGCTATTATCATTATCGTAATTTTTTTCGGTTATTAAAGGTTTTTTTTTCAAATAAATCAGTATGTATATGAATATATTCTGAATAAAATCTATAAAAACCTGACAAAATACGTTCAATTATTATTAAAAATAATATAATAATAATAATAATAATACGCACGAAAATATATATTTATTTAATTATTTTGTTTTTAATTATATTGAAAGAATTTTATTTTGCTTGGGTTTTCTGAAGGACTCCTACTCAAGTTGGGTTTTTTCTTTCCACTCGAACTGTTCCTAGCGTCAATCGCTTCAAACAGGAGAAACTAAAAATTTTGAAGTGTGAATCCCGGTTGAATTAAAAAAAGTGGAGGCAATGTGACAAAATCCCAGCTTCAGATTGAGTCATACACAGTTCGGTGTACCGGTGATCAACGTATTATGACCTAGTACTGCTCTTCCCCCGATGAAACTTCAACCAGAGAGCGAGATAGAATGCATGAGTGTGATAGTAACGTATTATAGTGAGAAAACTACCGGGGGTAAAATGACTTGTCCCTAAGCGATTTAACTCTCGTTAACGAGGTTTCCATGAAGCAGAGTTCGAGCTAAAAAAGCCCTCACGTTCATCGTGTATGTCGAGCACGAGATCTACAGTGATATGTAACACTATCAGGGATCGTGTGTCTATATCAGTTTGATGCGGTTGGACATAATACCTATAGAGTTGTTTTATCTTTTTTTTAATGCTACTGACACGCTTCTATGTATATTCATAGGTGTATGTACAGAGTGACGCAAAAGTCTTACTCTAAATTTATGGGGTTAATAGATTAGGCAATTCTGAAGAGAAAAGTTCTTAGCCATATTTGTATACGATGCAGCGTTGATGAAATATTCACGAATTAGTTACGGCCAATCAGGTGCGCCGATAAGAGGACGTGGGAGGAGCAGAGAGCGATAACACTCCACTACGCTACGGCAGCAGAGACGAGCTCGCTTCCCCCACTCCACACTTGTTCATAACGCACGAGATTGGCTATTACTAATCAATCGTTATCTCATCAACAGTTCATTGCAGAGAAAAATGCCTAAGGACTTTTCCCTTCAGAATTTCACGGTCTACCTGTTCTTCACATCTTGGAGACAACTTTTAGGACTACCTGTATAACAGAGATAGGATCGATGAGTAACCACAGCAAAGTTGTGGGCAATAATAAGGACAGAAGAGTGGAGTAGGCCAATGGGCGAAGGAATACACCGCAAAAAAAAAAATCTATACACACGAGTGTGGTGGAATAAATCGAACAGTCAGCATTTGACTACTGGATTTAGTTCAGAGATTTTTTCATTACAATCACTACTTTTCGGCATTCTGTAATATTAATTCCAGTAATATGGATTGTGCATTTTTTTTAAATTCTTTCGAACACGAGGTAATTCGGAGAACATGGTTTTGATATTTTTCAAATTATTCGAAACTTGAGGTAATTCTGAGGATTGTTCATATTTAAAATTCTTGGAAATTGTGGTACTTTACGAAATGGAGGGATTTTTAAATATTAAACCCAAAAGTACCACGATCGGGGTTAACGAAATGAATCCATTTGCCTTCGTATTCCATAGTTTAGAATTACGTCCTTAATAAAGTATTACACGTGCTCTTATCGATCTGCAATTCCAGTGAACTGGATAAGAGAAATAAAAAAATGTGTCTCTTACCAGGAATTCGGTGGAAAGATATTCATGAATAATTATTCATTTCCGGAGAATTCATCCGGGGTGGAATTCCTAGAGATGTATATAATATTGAGAGCCAACGAGGATTTACTTATTTAATTCTGAAATCCATGTTTCCAAGGAAATCCACTGTATAACTTCTTCTCTCAATCCTTCGTATTATGTAAATTTACGTACGTTTGTTCATCACAAAGAGGTCTCTGCAAGGGTTTGAAGGATAACGCGCACATCCATATCGGCCGGAATAATTCTTCCGTCGTTTTACCCTCCCTGAACACTTTTCTTGAGAATTCACGCTCGATAATGTCCTGGAATCGGAGAAATGAAATCATCCTGGTCACTCCCCTACTTCTCTTCGGGTTGTTTTTCTTTGTTTCACCTTTTCTCGCAATCCACTTGTTCTCACCCCCATCACGGACACCCAAGCTCTAAGCTCACCACGAACTCACCTGACGTCTGTCATCCGGTTGCACACCTCTCACTTTTCTATTCTACTTCTCGTGCTAGAACTTTTCTCTAACGATCAATAAACCAGCACCAACTGTAGAGCCAAGTGTGACAAACTTTGTGCACTAACTGGTAATTCCCCATCCAATATTTTAGATAGTCACGATCGAGAAAGGATTGCCAAAAAAAAGGTAGAATTTTGGGACAGGCATTAAAACGTTTATTTTAAATAATTTTCATAATTATTAATGTTAATTAATCTTAAAATTTGGTAATTTGATCTTGGAACGAAAAACTCAGAGCTCCTGGCTTAAAATTCTCGAAGAACGTTTCAAAAAATTAATTACAATTATAATTATTAATAAATGACAATAAAATGAAATGACCTAAATTCTGAATGAAAAAATTACAGCTACGACTATTTTTTTTTCTTTTCCGAAAAAAACTGCGGTCTAAATAAAGACCGCAGTTTTTATTTAGATTATATTATTATTTAGATTATATTATTTAGATTATATTATTACATTTGATTAGTAAAATCTTCGTGGTTAATAATCATCATAAATGTGATATAATACCAAATTAATTACCAATCTATCGGAAAAAATGGACTATCAAAAAATGTATAAATACGTCAATTTTCAATATTAAAATAAAAATGTGCAAAAAAACGTGTAGATTTGATTTTTATCCTCAATTTTGATCTCAACGATTTCCTCATCAGCTTCCAAGAGATTTCACCTGAATATTTTTATCTGAACACCGATAAATGAGTCATAGAATATAAATATACAAATCGATCTATGTGTTTATATATATATACGCATAGATTGGTGAAATATTTTAAAATAGAAAAAGGATATTATGTTATAGCGACAAACGAGGAGTTAGTCGAGTCACGCTCATTCACGAGAAGCTGTGTGAGAGAGTGGGGTCCACAGATTATGTTTCCTGGAATCGTTTCCCGCGCATTCTCCATGAACGTTCAGATTTCGCATCTTAAAGTTAGGGGGGAAAAGGAAAGATTGTGAAAGGCACACGAAGGATCACGAAGCTACGACAGGAATCGAATAAATCCGAAACGAAACCCTTTCGTTTCCGTGACGTCGACAAAAAAAAAAAAAAAAAAAAAATACGTTCGTGCGCGAGTTCGAGAGAAGATGTACGAATTACACGCCAGATGGATCTGGCAGGAGAACTTTATATTTAGAAATGTTTTGGCCTCATGAATATTAATTATGGTACAGGAATAAGCAAACTATGGAGCATCGTGATACATTGCAGAAAGGACGTGAAAATAGCTCGGATATTTAAAGATTCAACTACCTTTTTTTGTCCTCCTGATTCCTAATCTTTTTTTAATTGCTGATTTTTTTTTCTATCAAATTTTTTCTCCTTGTTTTTTTTCTCTGATTCATATAATCCAGTTGATTTTTTATCATTTTCATAGTCCCTCTTTCATAAGTTATAACTGTCTGTCATTGTTCGACAGGGGAAACCCAAGCCAGTATTCACAAGGAGAAAAACACTACCTAATGAGACCAGAAATGCAGCAGTTATTTTCTTGCATCCATGTATTTATGGAACGGATAACTCATCTGTATTCCATATATTACGAGCACTCGTCAACAGTCACTTTAAACATTGAACTTAAAAAAAAATAGAATGTTGCAATGTTTGATTGGACACGCTAATAAATATAACAAAATTGTGTTTAAATTTCGAAAAAATTGAGTTTCAATTGAATCTGGCAGGAAGTTCAATTTACGATCGATATAAATGGACCTGATTAAAATAAATAAGGAAATAAAAAAATGAATGAAACATCTTAGCCACTGTTTAGTTCATAATTATCCAAAAGAATTATATTTTGTTTAAATAAAAAAAAAATCTCGTAAATGTCCTGATTTTATTATTCTGTAAGATAGAATTTTTTGTCCCGACTTTTTGTTCCCTTCGTTAAATTGATTCTCAGATATTTTCAAATAGCTGAACTCCCAGGAAATTGCATGACTCTTCAAGGTATATCGCGAGCAATTTCAACGAGAGTTTCGACCTTCGTTCCAGACTATAATATTGTGCGTTGCACCTGTACTCATCCATATGAATATATATATATATATATATATATACAGAGTATTCGCAGAGTCGAAGCTAAACAATTGTATCGGAACGATCGATGTTTTAACGTAAAAACCTACGAGTTTAGTATCCAATAACTCTCGAAGGTCACAAGCCTCGAATTTAGTTTAAAGTACCGATGTCTCATGGGGGATATCCGTTATTAATCATCGGCGGTTATAGAGTGATTATCGATAACGGATCTTGAAATTGTAGTTACGATGACAAGGGACTCTTTCCCGTGAAGCGGCTATTTCGTAAGATTGCCAAATCGTCCTACATACAAAAATATATACAAAGATATTTCTGTGGAAATTCCCTTTAATTTATTATTCTCATTGCATATTTTGCGTCTGTTGATTCTATCAATATTTATTTATACACATAAGTAAATAATTCGAGAATCTGATACAGATATATTTCAAAAATAATCATTTAAAACCAACATTTAGGATGATAATGACGAACGTCATTTGTTAGAACTTAAACGAAAGCAACATTAATCAAAGAATTATCGATCTGCATACAACCCAAAAATTCGTCAACTCTGCTTCGTTTTTCCACGCGAATGAACGCATATATACAAATTTTAACGATGATCACAAACTGACAACTGACTATTTTCGTACATTGCACATTCTCGGAATGTTTAGCCAGTAAGAACCGGAAGTGAAAGACGACGAAACCATTGAATCATCCTATAATTTTATACTTAAAAGTATGTACGTAAGATAATTATCTAACGTCTCGTGCCGGCGTTGTAATACATTTAGTAGAAAGAGAGAAAAAATAGAGAGAGGGAAAGAGAGAGGGCAGAATATAAAATGTACGTTATAACTCAATGAATTTGATCGTACGTACATTATTATAGTAGCCTGTAATGGTACGGTGAATTATTACAAATACTCTTAAACTCGTGAGAGAAATGGCAAATTTCTCTCTCTTTCTCTTTCTACTCAAATATACAGATATATATTAATCTGAATCGAATGGAGGATTGAAAAACGACAGAAAGAGCAAAAAATTAATGTATATAGAGTACAGAATACATAGAGTACTCGTTTATGTATTACACATATATATATATATATATATATATATATATATATATATATATATATATATATATGTGTGTGTGTATATATGGATGTATATATGAAGAACGGTGGCGGCGCGATTGCTCCCGCGGTACAAAACGCCCGCGACTGCGGACGACGACGTTAATATATAGACGGGCTGCGATACATGCCTGCAAACAGTCGACACGCGGCAGCCGTCCGAGCGGGAACATCCTCGAGTGTTCGAACATCCCACAAAGGGATGTTTTTCACAAAAAAACAAAACAAACATTGAATAAAAGAAAAAACAAATAAATTTGTAAATTGGCTAAAATAAATAAATGATCGTAGTTGGTGTTAAATCGACACGATTATTTACAAAATTATTTTTGTTCTCAAATTGTCAGTGGCGCCAGGCGTTAAATTGAAGGCGAATTGAAGAATAATAAAAAATTATTGATCGTTATTCGTTTATTTAAAAACGGTAATTATCGTTTCTCTTTGAAGAACCGAAATTACGATTTTTTTAAATGTCAGCTGTGTCCGGTAGTAAAATTGATTAATTCAAATAATAATTCAAAAAACGTACAGTTTTTTAAATTTATTTTCGTCGGAGATATCGACTTGCGGATCTTACGAATGACTGGGAATTTCCCGCGCTCTTCTCGTTAATCGTGAACGTGTTTGCCGTGAATTTAATGTATGTTTTTTTTCGCTTCAATGGAGATGAGAACAAAATGACGAGTTTGACGGTGTCTTTGATGAATATCGGCCGGAACCATCGACGACATCCGGTTCCGTTTCTTCGGCAAAGACTCGCCGATCTGAGGCATTTTTGCGGAATCCACTTTCGAGGATATTGACCCCGAAACGAGACAAAAATTACAAGGGTGGGAATTAAAACGTGTGACGTGCAAGTTTGCTTAATATACGTGTGTATTTATATGTGCATTTACATATATATATATATATATATATCTAACGTGCTCATGGTGAATCGTTGAATGTGCTCCATTTCCGATATACGCGGCTTAAAACGCTTCAATTATTTAGATATATAGATATATTTATATATATCTATATATATTTACTGCCTCTGCTTGCTGAACGATAAGAGCAATGCAGTCAATCGCTTTCTATATGCATTTATAAATATATATATATTTATTTAGATATATATGCAACTGAGATTCGTTCTTTTCCATCTGCGAGTCAATTCTCGCACAATCTTCGTATAATTAATCGCAGAAAGCCTACATTGATATCAAACGGTTGCATCAACCACAAGTTTCGTAATTATCGTTACAAACAATAATAATAACAATAATGATAAAAGAAGAAAATGTGAGTGGTGGGAAAAAAAGTATAAACAGTGTCCAAAGTGTACAGTCTTAAAATTCTGTTAGATTCACTTTTATTTTGTCGTTTATTATTCCTCCGTCCAGACATATAATCGGAGGCAGAGAATCGCGAGACTCGCGGGATTCCCGCGGTGAAAGCGCGAAATGCTTCGACGAGGGATCACCAATAACGGTGAATGGTTTCGTGAATTAACAAAAGTAATACTTATTCGGTCATCAGCGTTATTCGACACGTAGGAATTACCGAGATAATCGATTAATCAAAGTTTATAAAAGCGCGAATCAAGCAGCGCGGAAAAGAAGAAGAAAAAAAGGGAACTTTCTTCCACGAAGAACTTCTTCGAAGGAAATAATCGTCGAAGTGATAACGATTTTTATTTTTTCTTCTCTTCATAATCTGACAGTCGACGCTGTGGTCGTCGTGAAAAAAAAAAAAACAAAAAAACAAAAAAAACAACAAAACCAAACCCGGTGAAAATATCACCCACATGTAGGGCTGAGGCTATGGGCGAGAATTCAATAATAAACATATCGGAATCACGTGTCAAGGATTGGATTACGGAAGAACTGAGTGTGGTCCGCGATTTGTCGTGTGTACCGAAAAAACGTGAGTGTGATCGCGCCAATATCGCGATCGGCGTTGATCCTCGTGATATCGATGTAGATCCAGCATTGATTTTTATTGCCTCAGGAAATCGAGGGGTTCAAGAGGATTGCACAGAGAGAAAAGAACTGAGGAAACAAAAGGTGAAAGTGGAGGAGAACGATTTGAATGAGATTGAATTTACCGAGACTTACGAGAGGATCTTGATCGTTGAGGGCAGAGGACGTCGAGAGACAATTGAGCAAAGCGATCAAACCCAAGAATCGTTACAGGAAAGAGAGACAAAAGGGGAAGAGGGAAAAGAAGCTTTGCAAAAAATTGTTGAAGAGGAAGAAAAAGAAGTCAAAAGGTTTACGAAAAATCATACGTTTACGTCACGTACACGAGGCTTTCTCTCATCAGTATCCTCATCGTCTGCCAGTCTAATCCAACGTATCATTGTACTCTTTCTGTCCCTCCTTGGTACGCCTTTATCGCCCTCATCTCAGCAATATTCCGGCGTAGCCTCGAGAGGACCGGTACTTTACACCGGTAGCTTTTTCGCCCTCGTTAGTCTTCTCGTACTTTTGCATCCTAGTATGGCGATACCAACGGTAGCAACGCTTGATAACGACAGTGGCGCCTCTGGCGGTACTAGTACATCCACTACGAATCTTACGTTCAACGAGACAAACGCAACCCTCCCGAGGATAACAAACCGTAGTAGAAATAATCCCGTTGTCATTGACGAGCATCATCATCACGAGGAAGAAGAAGAAGAAGAAGAAGAAGAAGTGAGAGACAATGAAGTACTGAATTTCGATAGTGCCGCGACTGCTGCGAAACTACGAGGACTACGACGCAACCTCAAGTATACACAATTCACCAACGAGGATGAAAATGAGGAGGAAGAGGATGAGGTTGATGAAGAAGAAGAAGAAGAAGAAGAAGAAGAAGAAGAAGAAGAAGAAGAAGAAGACGAAGAGGAGGAGGACGCATTTCCGGCGTCACTTATTCCACATACACGGGAATCCGGCCATGAGATGAGAAGCCGGCTTCCTGAGGCCGAACTCGACACTATAAGGAGAAGCATCGTGGAGGGTCTCGGTCTCGAGAGGATACCCGATCCTTCAAAGGTATTTCGCACACTCTCATCTTCCTTGATTCCCTTGTTCTTTACTCCTGCTAGCTTTTTAGTTGCAGTTTTATAATCATAATCATGTAATAATGGATTGTATGTCGAATCCTAAGCTTGTATGTTAGACCT
Organism: Rhimphoctona megacephalus; assembly: GCA_963989365.1. NCBI lineage: Eukaryota > Metazoa > Arthropoda > Insecta > Hymenoptera > Ichneumonidae > Rhimphoctona > Rhimphoctona megacephalus. The sequence goes on along the minus strand of OZ022418.1, from coordinate 23,939,058 downwards.
AAACAATCAAAAGGGTTTGATCAATTGATTGTTCAGAAATAGAAAGAAATCAAGCTAGATCCTTTTTATTTTGCTTGGATGGTTTGTTAGTTACGAACAGATGTTGTTTTTCATATTATTTATTTGGTAGAAACCGGATGTGTTAACAGAAACATCAGGAAAATGGTTTCATACAGCGTGATGCCCGAAATAGTGTGGGTTAACTTCATTCGACGTTCAATCGTTCCCCTAAGTGAAGCAAGGACTTGACCAACGTCATTTTATACGCTCTGGAGACCTTCAATAAAGCATTACTGCTTTCGAGCATACTTTATATACACAAGTCTCATTTGAGACAGGAGTGTATACTATAACATACTTTCTACGTCAAGGAGAAGCCTCCTTGTATTACCGCTACTTGTAGGTACTCTTATGTATACCTCAGACCAGCACGTATTTAACGCAAACTTTTGGTTTTCGTTCTTTTTTTTCTCCTCCTCGGATTGTTATTTGCTCCCAGTCTTCAGGGATTCCATCTAATACGGAATCAGCTCGGATATCGTAACCGTAACGTTTTTTTTTATCCCATCGTATCACATTCTCGCAACGGCGTATGAAAACCTCAAAAAATTCAAGGTTTATAAGTGTTTCCCTTCTGATTCTCTCGGCTTCGTATGACAGTTTGTTGTCCATTAGTTAATAACTGTTATATTAGCTCACTGCTAAACGGTCACCTATCCAAGTAATGATCACGCTTCTCCGTAAAATGAGGAACGAATCACGTAACGATCACGACCCTTCATTCAATTTAGAATCAACTTCAATCATACTTTTATTACACGAATTACGTTGTTCCGCATGATTGAACATGTAGAGCGTTACGATAACGTCTGCCAATGGTTTACGAATGGGTAATTTACTCAGGAATCTCATTAAGACGTGTAGTTTTTGTTGTTACATATTTTTTCTCCGCGTAATTTAGTTTTCACTTAAATACAGGCTTTTCTATATAAAATCGAACAAACGTTGAATATTCCATCATTAAAGGGCCAGTCCACTTTGGAGCCACGAAAAAAAGGCTATTTTCGCGATTTTTTTTTTTGAGGATTTTATAAAAGATATGAATATAAAAGTTGTTGGGCTTGATAAATAAAGTCTTGAAATACAAAAAAAAAAAATTTTTAATTCATTTTTATTCTTTTTTAAGTACAAAAACTATAGTTTAACGTAACGCCTCAAAAATAGGTGGGCTAGGTAGCTCCATCACAACTCGGCAACGGCTTGTCTGAAACAAAAAAATCAAAGTCCATTAGATTCAGTATGACATCAGCTACAAAATGACCCTCGGATATAAAGTTTTATCAAAAAATAAAAAAATGGCAGATGAAAAACGAAAAAAGTAAAAAAAACGCGTTTTTTTCGCAGTTTTTCGCAAAAAAAAGAGTCAAAATCAAAATTTTTAAACCATCGAGGGTCATCTTGTTGCGAATCATGTTTACAATATGTGGTTCAAATTTCAAGAGAATCGGTTTATTAGTTTTAAAGATACGATGGAGCTAGATTTTGAAAACGTTTCGAGAAAAACGCGTTTGAAGTTTATACGCTCAGGTAGACGAAATGAGGTCCTGACGTTCAGGTAAAAAAAAAATACTTAGAGAGCTCGGATTTTCATAAAATTTTGACACAATATTTCTGAATGTATGTACTTTCGAAAACAGTAAAAAAAATCGATTTTTTGAAATTTTCAAAGTGGACTGGCCCCTTAAATAAACATGTTTTACATTATCGAAATACAAAATTCAATAATTGTTTAATTACATTTTTTTCCGCACTGTAAATGTCATTCGAAACCAAAGATTGCAAACTAAAAATATTTTTTCGTCAACTTTCATCTAATTTTCGTATGATAAATCATAAAATCAATTAAAAAAAAAAAAAACAAATTGTTGAAACGTAAAATCAACCAGCGTTCTATATGCATTGCGTATGAATGGTCCTTCGCAGAAACAGAAAAATCTTGAATACATAAATTTGGAATATAACTGGAAAATATAGTGCGCTAACGCGAACGCGGCGGAGTGGCTTTTGACGTAAATACAACGTGGCGGTTCGCAACAGGTGTCAAAGACGATGCGCGTGATCGACTCGTTTCTCTCGAGTTTCTGATAAATTTCTCTTAACTCAATTTCGTGCAATCACTTAATTTAATTAATTTTTTATCAATTTATTATCCATTTTTCAATTCTGCATGGAATAATCCATATATCGATAATAATTTTAGTAAAACATGTTGGAATTGCTTTCCGTTGGGCTCATTATTATGAGATTCGTACGAAAAAAAAGCGTCATGAAATCGAGCGAGAGAAGGGAAGTCAAGGCGAGCTGTATTCTTAATATATATATATATATATATATATATGTATATATATATATATATATATATATATATATATATATAATATATCCACCTATATATGTATTTATACCGTAAAAGAGCGGCGTATCTGCTCGGTATAAAGAGAGGCCGATGAAGAATACTCGAAGTATATAAGATGGAGCAAAAAAAAAAAAAAAAGAGAGAGAGAAAAACCGAAGAAGAAGAAGAAGAAAGAAGGAGTTACAAAACGACGAGCCAGATCGCGAGAGTTCTCCGGTCTTTTCGTATCTCTTGGTACTCTCGCGGATCGCGATGAGGAACGCGAAGAATGTCGTTGGGAAATTCCAAGGCAAGTCTTTGCTCGGGGCCTATCGAGGAATCCCCGTAAGGTAGAACAAGAGAGAGAGGTTCGAATTAAAAAAAAAAAAAAAAAAAAAAACCCTATATAGAAGCATTTATTTATATACACATTAATACAAACGTGAATATAAATACAATTTGTAGGAAATTACGATTTAAAGAAGTTGTGCCTGATAGAGAAACAACCTCGGCATTAATTCGTTACTTTTGGGCAATGTGCGACCTCGAAAGATCGCTCGCTAATTGAGCTGTTTCTTTCGACGAGGCTTTCTCGGTGGGGAAAAAAAATTGTAGACACTTTTTTTAAAATCATTTCGAAACGTAAAGGGGATGCTGCGAGTGCACATTTTTCGGGGAATTAACGAGCGCACGCGACGTCCACGAAATCGTGCACTATCACGATGAAGATATACATATATATACACATAAATGTGTATGCGCTTTGTAGCAGGAGGACAGTCTCGAGAGTTAAGTGAGTTTAAACAAACGACTGGGAGGATGAGAAGAGACGTCTCGGGATCCGGTAAATGGTCCTTCTCCTCTCTCTCTCTCTCTCTCTCTCTCTCTCTCTCTCTCCATTCTTCATTTCTCCTTTTTTCATCTTCTGCATATCTTTTGCAACTCGTCTTCCTCACCGGAGATGACTCACGAAAGAGTGAAAGAGTCTCTCGTGGAGAACAACACGAGGGATTTACCTTTGGCTTCTCCACGTAGAGTCACGTCCTCTTGGATCTTTCTTTTTTTCTACATTTCTTTCTGACAACTTGTTTTCTCGTATCTTGTATCTCAGTTTCTTTTTCTAATGTTTTTTTGTACGTTTCTTATTAATTAACGCACGAATGAACCGCTAGGACTATATGGGCTTATAATATTGCGTGATATTCACCTGTGGGCCAGTTCGATCGATTATAATATCGACAAATGTCAGAGTTCGAAAGAACTCGATCTTTTTCGTATTATACGAGATGTTTGTGGTTTTTTTTTTTTTTTTTACTTCCTTTTTCTCTTGATTTAAAGATTATTCATTCGTGTCGTTCGATATTTTATATCATTGTTCATTTCAATGTTACACACGATGAGCTATTAATATGATTATCAAAATAGTCATTTTGATAAATTGAATTTGTTCTTGTTTGGATATCCTATTATAATACATTTTTTATAATCACAATTCTTGCTCAGATTATTCGCTGTTTTGTAGTGACAGTAGACGGAAATTTACCTCGTATCTGACATTTGTCAAATCACTATTTTGGTTTATCAATCTTTCATATTCAATTTGCTTCGATTCTTCATAGTTACATTTTTGAAGATATATCCAATAAACTAAAGATTAAATAAATCATATAAATAATATACACAAACACGTTACTAAATATTCATTTATTCATGCTATTTACTAATATGGAATTGAGACGAAATTTTCCTCTTAAAATATCGTCGTCTTCATTCTCATATATTTTTTTTCCATATTTTATTTATTTGTTTCTTGATCCATTATATTTTTTTCCATTCTCTCCTCTTCATGATTAATAAGTAGACATTTTTCGGGCTTTCATCGTGAGTTGGTGGGAAAAAAACACGAGTATAGGCCCACGCGTTAAGGTCTCGTTGACCCCGAAAGAAACTCGATGATAACACACCGAGATGTCACATTCGAGAGTTCTTCGAGGGATCAACGAGTTAATTATCGCATTCGTTTGCCCGGATCCAGGGAGAATCAATTAAGAGGCCTAAGTTCAAAACGTTTTAATAAATCACAGTGTGGCGCGCCAAATCACCACGACAGTAAAGATACTTATATACAGAGTGTGCTAAAAGTTGAGTCACACAATTTTCTTCGATTTTTCAATACGTAATTTTCTCAAAAATTTATAATTACCGAAATCACCGAATTTCCTCGTTAAAACTCATTTTCTAAAACATGAAAAATTATTCAATCGTTCAATAAATTAATTTTTTATCCAAAACTTGAACAATTAATTGTCAATGTAAATAAATTTCATATAATCAGAATAATTTTTCTATTTTCCTACGTAGGACGACAGAAAAAATTATTAAAAATGAAAACAATCAAAATTTACGATATACCGTAAATTAAATTAACGTTTAAACTGCAAAAACTGAATATTTATTAACGATTAAACTATATTTTAAGCACACAACAAAATTTCTCTCGCTTTTTTGTGAGTAAGAGCTTTGCATTAAACGTTTGCACGTAAACAACTCAAGTTTCTCGGAGGGTTTGAGGATGCCTAAAATTTTCGACGGCTCTGTTTCCTTCCTCTCGTCTTCTCCTCGACGTCTTCGTCATTATCGCATCTTTGGCGTCATATATATATATATATATATATACAGTTATAACAAGCGGCATTCCGGGCAAGCGTCAAGTGTCGCTCTTCGGGACACTCGAGTGTCCCTCTCTCAATCCAGGATAACTCGACTGACCCCTAATGACCCTTTTTTTCACGTCTCTTTCTCATCCATAGAATTTTTGTATGTGAAAAAGAAATGACAATGAAAGAGAATAAATATGAAAAAAAAAGAGTTATATATATATATATATGTAAATGGTAAATTTCACTAATTAACTCTTTCTTGTGGCGCATACGTATAACGAAGGAATGACATTGTTCACAGGCGAACGTGAGTCAGACAGAGTACCGAAGAGCCCACGAAGAGTACCTGACGAGGCTTCAGCATTCCCGAGACAGCGGTGATGGTAGACAGAGAAGACTTCACACGTTTCATCCAGCAGGTACTAAAATTCATGTGTGGTATCATTATTATGTAGTCACACGTTCAAGATAAACCTTTTTTTCAAAATCTTTTTTATATTCGTTGTGATTCAACGATGGTCTCATCTTGACAGAGTAACGAGTTCACTTTTAATGTTTCGTGGAACCTTTTGAGGTTTCAACGACTTGATTTTTTATTGGTCGTTCGATCTAGATGATGAGGAATGAAAATTGTTTTTATTTTTCGTTCTGTGAGCTTTGTGCTAGGAAATTTCGAAATGGGTTTACGAAATTGGACCAAATTTCATGGATGGAATTTATTTAAAGCAACTGATGCTTTTTTTACAATTGGAAAGTTTCGACTCGTAATTTGGGTTTCGAAATTTCAAGGGGATGAAATTATATTCCAGGAAATTTGAACTGTGTAAGTGGAATTGTAACAATCAATTCAATTGTTGCTATTTTTTCAATTCAATTGTTTCTATTTTTCGTCCTGTGAGCCTTGTGCTAGGAAATTTCGAAATGAATTTACGAAATTGGACCAAATTTCATGGATGGAATTTATTTAAAGCAACTGATGCTCTTTTTACGACTGGAAAGTTTCGGCTCGTAATTTGGGTTTCGAAATTTTAAGGGAATGAAATTATATTCCAGGAAATTTGAACTGTGTAAGTGGAATTGTAACAATCAATTCAATTGTTGCTAAAAATTGCTACCTTCGCTACTCACAATTGTCGAATAAAAAAAGAAAAAAAAAAACTAAATGGTAATTCAGAACGAAAAACGAGAGTCGATCGGAACGATTTCGTAATCCAGCCAAAAATTTCCGATAGAACGAATTTCTCAGGGATAATAAAATATTTATTTAATCTTACGTCGAAACTTCACAAATGTCGAAATTTCAAATATCAATATCTCCGATGCTGTTCAGCCGAAAATGTATTATGATGTGGAATGTTTTGAAATCGTAACTTGTGGAAGCTTCGTTCGTCCCGATATCTTCGTTATCGTGACCGTGAAAAGACTTTAAAAAATGGTGGCAAAAACGAAATGTCACAATGCAAAATTCTCTCGATATAATTTTTTTTTACCCTGGTTTTAAATTCAATCGTCACTTCGAATGTCCAACGTCACAGAAAGAACTAAGACGTGTAAAAATTAGTACGTCATTTCGAAAAATTTCCAACCACAAATCGATAATTTTGCAAAGTTGGAAAAAAATGTATTTCTTTTCTTTTTCAGCCCAAAAAATTTTGTTTCCCTGATAGAAAATATTGTCAAAATTCATGAACCGAAAAACCGAGAGATGTAAACCATTTTTTCTGATTTATATTGTCTCTATGATCAGTATCATTAATCGCGAGATATCGATCAAAAATTCCTGCAGATTCCTCCAATCTCGAGGAAGAGTGTAACTCGTATCAGATTAATTCTTATCACTGGTGTTGGTCGTTGGATGAAAACAAGAATAGTGAGCCTGGGAATTCCCGGAAATTAAAAGAACTCGATTTTCGAAATTCGACCTTGTAAATAAAGGAGGAATCTGAGTTGGGTCATCCTTGATAGGATGATCCTGTGATGGATGAGATCACGATAGACGTAACTTAACATTCATTTCATTGCTATAATTAAGTTACGGATTCATGCTCAGGGTATTCGAGCAGCCCCCGCGATGGGGCCAAAATATATCAGGTTTAAAGATGCCACGTGTGTACATCAAATGTAATAAACATTAAAAGCTCGTATTTCGTTTAGTACGTATCGATGATTTTAAATTTGAAAGGGGCTCATCGATCGTACGAAAGAAATGGAAGTTGAGCCTTTTTTAAATCGAGTCATTCAATCTTTGGAGAACTTATTCTTGGTGCAAAAATACCGTAGATACGACCTTTTGATTTTGAGCGATTGATGTAGACATCTAGGACTATGGAAATGCATGTTGAGTGCGAAATTGGAAATATTTGTGCTGCCCACTCGTTCCGAAAAGTCTGCATGATCTCTTAGTGACTTTCCTCTCTCTCTCTTTCTCTTTCTCTCTTACTGTTTAATACGGGATGCTGCATTGGTCCAGCAACTATGTATCATACCCAAGAGAGAGAGAGAGAGAGAGAGAGAGAGAGAGAGAGAGAGATCTCGCGAGCACCGCATAATGTTTCGCATCCTGTTTACTTTCCCGAGTCTGTTGAGCAGAGTCGCCGCTTCTCCAATCTCTCTTTTTTTTTATAATTCCTTTCGCTCTTTCTCTTTCGCTTATCTAATTCCTCCGATGGACATATGTCGCCTATTTACGATAATGAGATCAATCATCATTTTAGAAACATCATCTTCAACATGTCACAATAATCAGTCCCTAATGATGATTTTATTCTCGCGCGCGCGCAATGAACCTCTTATTCTTGTCTAAATGCGGTCAAGATTGTCAACGTGTCTCACGGAGACACTTCAAAGCTTTTACGACGATGCTGCAATCCGTTCATCTTCAATAGAATTAATTAATGATTGAATATACGAGAGCGTACAAAAACATTTATCAACAGATGTAATCATTCGTGTTATTTATTAAATTAATATAGATAAAACATATTTTTATTTATTTATACATAATTTTTGTTGAATTTTTGTATATAAAAATCATTAAATTACATGAATTTATTTTTTTTTTATAATCATTTAACATAATTTTATTCTTATTTTTGTCCATTTTGATAGACAAACGTGATATATTTTTTTCTTATTCGAATTAAAAGGAAAATTTGAAGGGACCGGGGTAAAAAAATCATTCGAAAATTAATCCGCTTTCACTATGGAGCTATGGAGATTGGCCACTTTAATTGCAAGCTACCAAAATATGTGCATAGAAAGGATTAATCGATCGTGTACAAAAAGGGACTCAAAGGCCCTGTTACTCTCACGGTATTATCAGATATTAATACATCACGATGTACAAAGATCCCGATAATATACACGTACACGTAACTGTATATACGAGGTTAAGCGGGGGCGAAAGTTTCGACCTCCTTTACCATGAAACGTTACATGAATTTCATCCCAATCGGTTAGAAACATTATCGTTTGATTTTTTTGTTGGTACGTCAAAAAATATCACATCTTCGAAGTGTAAATGATTTTTTACTTTTTTTGGAAAGCCGAAAAATCATCGGGCATCATTTTTTTCTCTCTTTTTTTTATCAGTTTTCACACCAAAAAATCTCTGGACGTTGTGCCGATATCTAATCGCTTTCCAGCTCTCTCTCTCTCGCTCTCTCTCTCTCTCTCTCTCTCTCTCTCTCTCTCTCTCTCTCTCTCTCTCTCTCTCTCTCTCTCTCTCTCTCTCTCTCTCTCTCTCTCTCTCTCTCTCTCTCTCTCTCTCTCTCTCTCTCTCTCCTCTCTCTCTTTCGTTTTCTGGTTATGTACAGTGAGAAAGAAAAATAGTCACGAGTCACGAAGTATTTTACATTTTACAGAATCTCGCTGTGTACCCTCCTCGATCTCCTCAGTGACTTGGCGAGTTCGTTCGTACTCGGTCTTATCAGTTTTCTTCGTCCGGTTTTTTTCTTTTTTTTTTTTTTATATATTTTTTTTAATTATGTGTTATGTGTGACCGTCGTAAGTGCGAGATTTCGTGTCAAAGTCTCACGACGGAAATTACAAGATTCTCTCGTGGCTTACGAAAATGCAGTCGTAAGCTTTTTTCTTCAGATATTACCAATATCTCCCGCGTGTTCATACTTTCGAAATATCGGAATCTTGAGGATGATTTAACGCTATTTCAAGATGTATGATAATGAAACCGCCTATAATTGATCATAAAAATAAATAATTGAGTGTCTTTTAATACCTGAAATAAATTGGTAAAAAAGATTATATCGAAAATAATGAGTCGTATATATTTTTTAATTAATTACGGTTATATGTATTTTTTTTTTTCGCAATTTCAATTAAAATTTTTTCATTTATTCGTAATCATTTACGATAAAGAAGTAGTCTGAAAATATTGCAGATCTCTTGCAAATAAATGAAAAATATTAGAGTACAATTATCAAAGATAAAATCGAAAACAATGTAAGTCACTTCAAAATTGACTGAATGATCGTTGAAGTCTCGCCAATTAATTAAAAAGCCATAAAATTTCGTAGTAACGATGCGAATAAATTAGTGACGAAAAAACTAACGTCACGAATGTATAATTAATAGACGAAACGGTATCAAATGGAAGAAAAATAAAAATAAAAAAACTTGAGCTGCCAATACAATTAACAAATCTCCTGATGAGAAGGGCCAATTTCACAGAACGGCAGATATCCGGTATGACCAATTAGTGAATAATAATATGCAATAATTGACCTATTCGAAGAGTGTAAATCGATTTATCAATACGATCGATGAATATATTTGATGAATAAATAAAACTTCATCCATTTTTGAGCAACGATAGATGTCTAGACCTTGCTTGATTAAATGCCACAATTTCTCACTGTTGAACGATTAAATAAACGTGATTAAATGCCACCCAGGTGGTTTATATGTAAACATTTATATGCATATAGGATATGTACAATAAAATCAAAGATTACGAGTATAATCATTCGGTATAACGATTATTTCCTATCGTATTACACACGATTGACATCGCATATAGTATTATGATTTTATACGAAAAATCATTGAATATACAAGTACGAAGCGATCCTACATATAGCCGAGAAGAGACTATGTTACGAAATAGAAATTCCGACCGCCTCGGAATGCTGAACGACCAGTCTCTCTTATACATTTTTTCTCTTCTTTTTTCTTTTTCTCCAAATGCAACAAGACTATCACATGTCCCATACACATATGTACAGGGTGTCTCGTCATAGATTATTAACCCTGTAAATCGAAATGTTGCACTGAATACACCCAGAAAAATGTTCTATTTAGATCCATTAGGATAGTTTATTCGATTTTTTTTTTTTTAATTTGAATTAACAAAATTTCTATTCGCTTCAGCTAAAAAGCTGTATTTAACCCTAGAACCCCAGAATCTATTTTTTCCAATGTAAACCCCACAGTGGGGTAAATAATGATCCCAATCTTCTCTTTAGCATAAAATGTTCCTCGTATGCGATAATAAAGTTTAATTATATAACATTCTCTTCGTTTCTTAACGGGGTCATCCCATGTGACAGCTATTTTTTTTTCGCTTTTTTGGGAATTTTTTTTGATGAACCATTAAAACACGATATCTTTGAATTTTTACTACACATTTATTAACATTTTTACAGTCACTCAGAATTTTATCAAACAAAAATAACGAGTTGAATCGACTTTACACCGTTCGGAAGACACTCATGTGTTGGTTGACGGCTGCCATGATTCCGGAGATTTTGCTCATCTGAAATCAAAAAATCAAACGGCATTTTAATTTGTAGACATGAGACTATCGCTGGAACTAGAGTAAAGTAAAAATATCGAAAATTGAATTTTTGGCACGGTTTTAAAAGTCGAAAAAAACGACGAAACTTGGAGCTTAACATTTAAAACCGTGCCAAAAATTCAATTTTCGATATTTTTACTTTATTCTAGTTCCAGCGATAGCCTCAGGTCTACAAATTAAAATGCCGTTTGATTTTTTGATTTTAGATGAGCAAAACCTCCGGAATCATGGCAGCCGTCAACCAACACATGAGTGTCTTCCAAACGGTGTAAAGTTGATTCAGCTCGTTATTTTTGTTTGATAAAATTCTGAGGGACTGTAAAAATGTTAATAAATATGTGGTAAAAGTTCAAAGATAGTGTGTTTTAATGGTTGATCAAAAAAAAATCCCAAAAAAAGCGAAAAAAAATAGCTGTCACATGGGATGACCCCGTTAATAACGAAGAGAATGGTTCTAGATAAAGTCGCTTTTTGTTAATATTTAACGGTAAAAACTTTATAAAACCGAACAAATGGTTTTAAAAAATTGTTTCGGGAAGGAAATTTGATATATTCGTGGGGTAACTAATTACCCCGTTGTGGGGTTAAATCAATGTAGGGTTAAATCAAGTAGATAATGCTATTTGGGTCCGTTTATTCGAGTACCCACGTTAACGCTTCTCGCTCCGACCACCACGTGGCGCAGAGCATCGAGGTATTTCTCACATACGAATTACGCTCTGAATGTACATAAATTACGGGAACGAAAGTAGTTTTATTATTCCAACTGACTGTATCTAAGAAGTCGAACGTGAATTTTTGTACCTTCCCAGGGTCGCAGAGCCATGAAAATATTATTAAATAATATTATTATTGAATATGGTATAAATAGTATTATAAATATTACAAATAATAATATTAATATTATTTTTATTTCAACTTCGTATTCGTTTGATTTTCAAGATAAATATATGTCCGATTTTAAAACATATATTAAATTTTTCATTAATCAAGCATATATAAATAGAGTGATGAAAAAAAAAAAATAATTTCTTAAAGTTAAATAGACCTCTATTTGGCCGTGAGAGAAGGAAAAAAATTTATTTGATTTAATTAGATCCTAGTTGAATGAATTAGATGTTTTTTCTGGGTGTAGCGAATCGGAAAGACAACGATCATTTTTTTATCGCGAAGCCTTTCCAGACGAATTTTTATTGGTTTTAATCGAGGGAAAATTGATTTAAAAACAACGTTTGACTTTATGGTTTTTGTTTTGTTGGTTAGGCTTATTCATCATCAATCTTTGGACACCCGGTATATAAATTTGTATATATGTATGTATAACTTATTTGTACATATATGGCTTTATACAGACGATACTTGAGTACGATGTACACGTACAAAGTAACTAAGTATCGGAACATTCGGAATAAAGAGAGGAAGAAATAAGAATGAGAAAGAATAAAAAGAGAAATAAGAAGAAGAAGAAGAAGAAGGAGCTTGTATCGTGTTAAAGCCACCGTTTGTAAGGAGCATAAAGAGGCGTTCTCGTCTCTCATCGTCCGGTTTGTCGCGACGACGATGAGATCTTCTTACGGGACATCGCGGCGACGACGTCGTCGTCGTCGTCGTCATCGTCGTCTCCTTCTCCTCCACCTCCTCCTCGTTCAAAACTTCTTCCCTGACACAGGAGCCTTTCGTTTTGTTTTCAACCAGAACGATATCGATATAGACGGATAACGATACATGCATGGGACATTTCATACCAAACATGACAAACTCGTCATCTTTCATTTATTGATATAAATTTTTGTTCATTCCTGCTCCGAAAGAGGTTCCAATTTTTTAATTATTATTTTCAATTGCAGAGATTTTTACAAATTAACAAAAATACAATCATAAATTTATAATTACAATTAGAATTTTGCTAATCATCGATTTTTGGGATTGGTTTCTTTTTTTCTTTTAATATTTCAAGTTAAGTATAATCTTTTGTGCACATAAATTAATTGAATTAACAATACATTTTATTCATTTTGTCGAAAATTGATTTAACTGAATATAAAATAAGAAAAAAAAAATGGGAAAATCTCAAAAGTTAAATTAAATGGATGAATTTTAATTGGAAGAAAGTTACAAAGAATAATTACGTGCTCGTAAAATGAAGTTCCATCGAATAAAAAATATTCTTCTTTACCAAAAATTAATGCGAAAAATTTGAAAGATCGGAAAGTAAAAAAAGATCGATCCAAAGCTCTTACGATCCATTGAAGAACCCATACAAAATAAATGTGACCAGGAGGAGATCAGCATTCAGTAAAGCATGTACATTCATCCATGCATTTAATGATCGAGGGAATATCATTGATACGTAAACGATGTATCTATCAAAGAAGTCTGAAAAGAAAAAGAAGAAACGTTCTGTCAATGCATCGTGAATTGCACAAGAATTACGTGTCGATAATTAATTTCAAAATTTATTCGTTTTCTTTTATTTTTTCTATTACATTGTATTTTATTATGTACGTGAGAAAAAGTTAGAAAGATGCCTCGCAGAAGGAATCGTTAAGCTAAATCGTCCGTTGTGTTGTCTACGTACGTGCATTATTATAGACGTTTGAAATTCCATTAAATATGTATATTTATACAACGAGAGTTTTATTATAGAAAATGATTCTCGAGATTCCTGGCTATTCTTGATTGCGTGGGAAGCCCACGCGGTTCTTAAAAAAAATCATTCTCGAACGATTTTCATCGGGCTGTCTCGCTCTTACATTTGTGAGCGATATCTATTTTTGATCGAATGCCTATTTGATAATTCTATACTCGTCTTGCCGACTCCTGATTCCGTAAGTTATTCGAGATATCAAAGCCTCTGATTCTACCAGATAACCAGTAGCCCAACCAACATCACTTACACAAATTTATATAGATATATACATAGATGTTTGTTACTTACGTGTATAGAAATGTGTAATGATTCACCCCCTCTCAAAAAACTTTTAATATACTCCTCGTGTTCATTCCGGAATGACGAGTCATCGAAAGGAGCCAACCCGCCCTCGCTTCCACAATTCGAATAAACACGAATTCCACAGATTCTTGATCTGGATTTCTCGGACCTCGTGAAAGCGCCAATCATCTATACATGTATATAAACGTAGGTGTGCTTTTGAGATTAAGAGGCCAGCTCACTTTGGAGCCACGAAAAAAAGGCTATTTTCGCGATTTTTTTTTGAGGATTTTATAAAAGATATGAATATAATCATTGTTGGGTTTGATGAACAAAGTCTTGAAATACATAAAAAAAAAAATTTTTAATTCATTTTTATTCATTTTTAAGTACAAAAACTATAGTTTAACGTAACGCCTCAAAAATAGGTGGGCTAGGTAGCTCCATCACAACTCGTCAACGGATTGTCTGAAACAAAAAAATCAAAGTCCATTAGATTCAGTATGACACCAGCTACAATATGACCCTCGGATATAAAGTTTTATCCAAAAATAAAAAAATGGTAGATGAAAAACGAAAAAAGTAAAAGAAAAACGCGTTTTTTTCGCAGTTTTTCACAAAAAAAAAAAGAGTAAAAATCAAAATTTTAAAACCATCGAGGGTCATCTTGTTGCGAATCATGTTTACAATGTATGGTTCAAATTTCAAGAGAATCGGTTTATTAGTTTTAGAGATACGATGGAGCTAGATTTTGAAAACGTTTCGAGAAAAACGCGTTTGACGTTTATACGCTCAGGGAGACGAAATGAGGTCCTGACGTTCGGGTAAAAAAAAAAATGCTTAGAGAGCTCGGATTTTCATAAAATTTTGATACAATATTTCTGAATGTATGTACTTTCGAAAACAGTAAAAAAAATCGATTTTTTGAAATTTTCAAAGTGGACTGGCCCCTTAAGGTGATCTATCAGTTGCATGAGTGGAGGGTCGATAACTGAAAAATAGATACACGGTTTTCTCGGACATGCTTGATATTTCAAGAAAACGGAGAGTTACACGTTGTTCTCTTTCCATCAGAGAACAACGTGTAACTCTCCGTTTTCACCTTAAGGTAAATAGCTGAAGCACCTTAAGGTAAAATAGCTGAAGCAGACTAGTCAAATGAGTGCTAAATTTTCAAAATACGTTTATGCAAAGTTTAATGCATTAATTAAATGATTGACTGTTGATTTGTGTTACAGATTGTCTTATTAACCTAAAAAAAAAACCTTCAACCGATAAATACAAAATTCTACCATTTCATATTTTCGTCGAGATTTTTCAAAGAATAATCCGTATTTTTCAACCGATTTTTTCTGAGTTTCATCATTTTACTGTTACAGCCAATTGTTTAATTGGCTAAAAAAAATATTCATAAACCAATTGCTGTAATTTTCTTAATAAGGCGAGCAACCACTTTAGGAGACCGAGAATTAGATGATTTTTTTTTATTGTGAAAAAAAAACGGAAATTTCCGCAACTCTGACAATAATTTATTCATATTTTCATACATCTCTGGTAATTTTTTCAAGTTATTTCATGCATTAATTAAGGTGTAATCCGTTGTGTCCCTTGGCGTGTCCTCATCGTCGTTGTCGATTTGCGGGAATTGTGCAGCTCACAATTCGCATCTGAAATAGTCCAACAAATTTTTATACATTCTTGAGATATTTTTTAAGAACATAAACCTAAATTTTGAAAAAAAAATTGAGAATTGAATGTTGGAACGTGTTTGAAAAAAATGATCGATTTTCAGCATTTTTTTCCCCGGCATTTTGCAATAATAAATATATTTTAAACAATCTAATCTTTCCAACTTTAGGTTCATGTTTTAATAAATTATATTATGTAAACGTGTTCCAAATTTGAAGATGATCCATCAATTAGTTTTTGAGTTATGATTCCTGCAAATTGAAAAAATGTCGTTTCGAGAAAAACACGTTTAAAGTTTGAGCGCGCTCGGGAGTCGAACGGAGAGTCTTTATCATTTATATACATACCGTTAGAAGGAATCCGAATATCGTTTTGAAATTTTCAGGGTGTAGTCTTAAGATATTTTGCTAACGATTTATGAAATTAAAAAAAAAAATTGATTTTGGAAGCATCTAAAGTGGTTGCTCGCGTTAACAAGTTTAGAAAAAAACCTACACGTTGAATTCGTAGAGGATCTTTTGACGAAAAAAATAAGACTTGGTGCATTAAAATCGGTTGAAAAATACGGATTATTCTTTGAAAAATGTCGATGAAAATATGACATCATGGAATTCTTCTGTTATCAGTTGATGATTTCGCAAATCCATCGTTTTTAAATTTTTTTTAGGTTAATAAAACATTCTGTAATACACATCAACCTTCAATTAAATTAATTAGTGCATTGAACTTTGCATAAATGTATTTTGGAAATTTAGGACTCATTTGACTAGTGTGAAGCAGCCATATTACCTTAAAAGAAAAAAACACCGAACATGCTCCTCCACACATATTATCGACTAGACTCACCTTTCGTTATATATATTTTCGCCCACTCGTTCATTTGTTTCTCATTTCTATTACTATTTTTATCTACACCATTCCTCCTCTTCCTCTTTCTCTCGATTCTGCTGTTTTTCTACTTTTTTTTCATCATCTTTTTTTTTGCTCCCTCTCGAAGGAAGCTTTTTGTTTTCGTGGGAGAAAAAAATATGCGCGGTTCGTGCCAGAGTGCTTAAATTGTCTGACGATTGAAACGGCAGGGAATCAGCACTTCTCGGTCGCGACTTTATTAGTCATGATTATTCGTCATGCTTTCGAGAAATTTTCTTTTACTTTTTTTGGTAAAAATGATTCTAAACGTTGCCTCATTTGATCCTTGGCATCGAAGTTCAATTATGATATTTAAGTGAATAAAAATAATCGACTGGAAATAAATTCAGTATTGAACGACACATTCTTACAGTTCTGTGCCAAATTTTGGCCGGATTAAAGCGTTTCTCAAATTAGAAAAAAATTATTTTTAGCAGTCATGGATCCAGATTTATTTTTTCCCCAAATGTATTTTTAGGAAGAAAAGTGACATTTTCAAAAATAAAATAAGAATACTCGAAGTATTTATCTGACCAATGGAAAATCAAAGATTTATTAAAAACAAAATCTTTTGTTGTTTTGTTGCAGAACGTTCACCATTTAAAATCATCGATCGAAAGCGTCGTAGCGTTGGGATCGAGCCCGAAGTCGAAAAGAGGAAGGAAGAAAATGATGATATATTGTATTTTCCAATAGTGATACCGGAAGAAAATTCATTGGTGGATCACGCGACGTTGAGGCTGTTATTGGACGTGAGGGATACGTCGATCGAGGGTAAGGATCACGCGATCTCGTTGTACCGTGTGATATCATCGAATTCTCGTGAATTAATAGCTCGAGAAGTATTGTTAAAAAGTCAAATGGAGAGAGGGCCAAAATGGATAGAGTTGGATGCAACGAAATTAGCGAATCTCTGGTACGACGAAAGTACAGATAATAAAATTGGTGTCGAATTGAAATTCGAGTGTTTGGATACAGGACGAAAATTGGAACCGAGTGAAAAGCAGCCGCTCATGATAAATCCAGTTTTAAATATATTTGCAACGAGTTATCCATTGAGCGAGGATTTTCGTGCTTTTCGACGAAAGAGACGGGCGAATCCCGAGCACTTGATGTCCCTGCACAAGGGTCGACGTACCGAGTGTCGGGGTGAAAATAAAAAATGTTGTCGTCACGAGATGACAGTCATTTTCAAAGATCTCAAGGGCTTCGAATTTATCGTACAGCCGAAAAACTTCGACGCGGGATATTGCAAAGGACGTTGTCCACCGCGTTACAATCCCGCTCATCATCACGCTCTTCTCCAGAGTCTTATTTGGAAAGAGGACCGTAGAAAAGCTCCTCGTCCTTGTTGCGCACCCAGCAAACTCGACGAACTCGAAATTTTGTATTTCGACGAAAACGATCCTACCAAACTCAAAATATCGAGCTGGAAAAATATGAAAGTATTGGAATGCGCGTGTTCTTAGAATTTCTTTTTTTTATTTTTATTTTCACTATTTTTCATTGTTTTTTTTCTTCGATTCAACTTCGAGTCCCCCACCAAAGATTCTGCTCTTTCCTCGATCCTCCATTTTTTTTTCTCCTTTCATACCCCTCGAGGAAACATTTTTTCCACCGATTCATGTTTCTCCTTCCTTCATTCTCTATACGTTTGTAGTTACAAATATATTTATACTTTATATCTTTTTTAATTGCTACATTTTTTGAATTAAGTTCTTTTATCTCACTCTATCTCTCTCGTCTATTTTTATTAACTTCTTTTTTGTATGTATATCTCTCTCGTGACTGTGATATTAAAATACGTAAATTTCACTCACTCGTGTCTGTTTCCCACGATTATTAATATTATTATTAATAATTATTAATTATTTTGTTGTATGATTTCTTGATTTTCACTCCGAGTTTTGTTTCTTTAATTACCTAAAATTGTACAATACAGAATCTGTTTTATTTTATAATTTGTGCAATTTCGTAAAAAAAAAAAAAAAAGAAAAGAAAAAAAAATTCTCAAAACGAAATGAAAAAAATGAAGTGCGCATTGGCAGAAAGAAAATTGTAGGCTTAAGGAAATTAATTTTCATCGTTGTAAAACAATCAATTCGTCGTAACGCTGTTTCTCAAATAAAATTAAGATATTTTGTCAATTAGCATTTTTTTTTTTTTTTAATTCAACATTCGTTACATCGTTTGAACGAGCTTTGAGAAATTTTTGTGAAAATGGATTTTATTCGTTTCCATTCAACATTAACGACGTACAAGTTTCATATGAAAGAATAATTTCAACTAAAATAAAAAATATAAAAAAAAAAAAAAAACAATTACTTAATTAATGAAACGTGAAAGAAACTCATTAAATAAATTTTCTTCGACGTAAGACTCATTACGAAAATTCTGTAACAAAGAGAATGGACGTTAGTCTGAAACACTGTCATTTCGTTAGTTTTATCGTATTTATTACCATTTTTTTCGTAATTACTGTATAAATAAAAATAGTCTATGTAATTTTTTTTTTTCTATTGACGAAAAATTGACAAATCACATATTTTGCCTTAACACTGATATCGTAGTTGTGATTGTGTTAACGCTCTTAGGAATTGTCGTAGATAAATAAACAAAAAAAAAGAACATTATAATTATGGCTTTCAAGTAATACGTGCTATATATTTAAAAATTGTCAGTTTCGTGTAAACAAAAATGAAATTAAGTACTCCGATTCCCACGATGTGTTGTCTATATTTAACTTAAGTGTGTGGATGTATATATAGAGAAAACTGGGGCAAAATGGAACACTGAGGCAAAACGAGTCTCAGAAACAACATCAGAGCTTCCCTAATTATGTTAATAAACTAATTTGACTTTGTTTTTTATCAAAAATCGAAAGTCCATAAAACTGAATAAACTTTTTGAGTAAAAAAAAAAAGAAAAAAAAAACAAAAATAATTATTCTTTATTTATTTTTCAAGTCGTTTCCTCGCCCTGTTGTTCCATTTTACCCCGAGCTCCTCTCTATATGTATATTTGTAGACATATATACACTTTTATTAATTTATTACAATTGTAAGGCTCGCAGTTCGCGCCGTAAACGCGCTTACGCATTAATCGGTCTAAATCGTCGTGTTCTCTCTCGTTTAATACATCTTTTATGTACTATACACCATATATGGGGCATTCCACGCCAAATCGGCCACTATTGAAATTTGCATTTTTTATTGTTTTGATTTTTTTTTCTCTAATAGAGCTCATTGAAAGGAACTCGTTTGATTTTTTTCAAATTTTTATCTCAACACGTTCATCGGAAACGAATTTTTGAAAAATTTTCCAATTTTCTTCTTCAAATATCAATAACTCTCTCAAAAATACAGTAAACCGAATGGACGAGGGGTCAAAATTTTAGTTTTAAAATGTACTTTCGTACAAGAATATGTAGGAATTTATCAAAATATTACATACAACAATTTTTCAAATTTTAAGCGAAAAATGTTATTTTCCACAGTGTTAGCCCTCTTCGATTTTGCTCTCGAATTTTTATCAAAAACTATCATTTTTTTAATGACTTTTAAACCTACTTTGATGATGGGAAAATCGTTACTTGTATTTTTTATAATTAAATTGTGGATTTTTTTTGCTATTAATCATGCACAAATCCCTGAAATATCATACAAACCGAACGGATAAAGGGATCAAATTTTTCGTTTTGACAGATGCTTTCGTTTAAAAATATGTCAACAATTATTTAAAGATTACATCAATCAATTTTTTAATTATAAGCAAGAAATGTTTTTTCCCGCAGTGTTAGTCCCTTTTGATTTTGCTATTAAATTTTTATAGGAAACTTTTATTCATTTAATGCATTTTAAGACTAGTATGATCGTGGAGAAATATTCGTCTAATCAACAACAAAAATCTTTAATAAAATTAACAATTTGGAAAATAGAACTAGCTATTTTCTTACGTTCGTACTTAGCTTAAAATTCATTAAATAAACCATGCTTTTGTACAAACATTAAACAAATAAATTAATTAGTACAAGCGCTATGGAAAAAGGTTATTTTATCCCAGAATTGGAAAAACTGGGTGATGTAAACTTGGAATAATTTTTCACATATTTTTAAACAAAAGTACATTTCAGAACAAAATTTTTAACCCTCTGGACAATTCGCTTTGTTCGATTTTTCAGGAAGTTACATATAATTGATTGTAAAAAAATGTATATTTTAATTATAAAAATATTTTCGACGATTTCCCAAGATCGTACTAGGTTGAATATTCCTCAAAAAAATAACAGTTTTTTATAAAAAATTAACAGCATAATCGAAAGGGGCTAACTATGTGGAAAAATCATTTCATGCTTAGAATTGAAAAAATTGATTCGTGTAATATTTTGATAATTTTCTGCACATTTTTGAAGGAAAGTACATTTTAAAACTAAAATTTTGACCCGTCATCCATTTGGTTTACTGTATTTTTGATAGAGTTATTGATATTTGAAGAAAAAAATCGGAAAATTTTTAAAAAATTCATTTCCGATGAACGCGTTGAGATAAAAATTTGAAAAAAATCAGACGAGTTCCTTTCAATGAGCTCTATTAGAGAAAAAAAAATCGAAACAATAAAAAATGAGAATTTTAAAAGTGGCCGATTTGACGTGGAATGCCACATATATATAAATATATATAAATTTCCATATATATATGTATATTTATAAAAAAGAAAACAAAAAATACTACTATGACTGATGCGACATTGCCGATCAACCTGTATTCTTTTAGTTCCTGCATTATTGTGCTTTATAAATAAAGGAAAAAAACAGATTACGAATAGTGGTTTCCAAAATTTTCAATTTTTTATCCATTTTTTGTAAAAAAAAACAGCAACGACAATCAGTTTCGTTGATTTTTTGTTAGTTATTTAAGTGTGAATAATCAAATATTCTTCATTATTTATTTTTGCTTATTAATTATATCAATGTTCATGAATTAAAACCCAATTCCTTCGATTAATTATGATTTTTCCGCAAATTCTAATCTGCTTTCCACGTTTATAAACACGTATGTAAATAACTTGTGACAATGAAAAATTCGTTCGTTTCAATTTTCTTTTTTTCTTTCTTTTTTTGGTTTTTGTACGACAGTAAAATGAGATTGACAGTAAAACACCGCGGATTTTATATTGTAGTACCATTTATAATATATATATATATATGTATATCCGCGTCTCGCCCTCTTCACTTTTTGCTCGAACGTGTTATTTTCATTTTATCTTTCCTGTTGATCCCTCCCTTTTGTCTACAATTGCGCTTTGTATTCATATTTAAAAAAAAGAAAGAATGACAAGCTTTTCGCGCCTTTTTCGATCCATGAATATAATATTGACGTATATTTATATATATTAATATCATAATACTTTATTCGCGTTGTGCGTATACATCGAGCGACGCACACACGACAATTTAGTGCCTCTCCTCTCTCTCTCTCTCTCTCTCTTCCTCATTCTCACTTTTTATATAGAAAATAAATTTCAGAATAAAAATATTGTATTTCGTATGTTTTGGTCGTACTTTTTTTCATCACTGTAATCGAGCGCAACAACCCATTCAAATAAAAACTAGTCAAATCAATATTTATTTTTTTGGAATTTTTGTTTTGCGCCATCTATTGGAAGTTGAACGTACTATGATAAATAAATATTAAAGCGATGTCTAGTGGCCAAACTGCGAACCATTCAGATTTTTTTTTCTCAATAATTATTTTCTGACCATGTTCAAGTCCAGGAAGAATAGAGAGTCTCCCTGTTCAAGTTATTCGTGATAACATAGTTGACGAGTGCTCCGATAATACACATTTGTTTTTCAAATGATATAAAAACTACTTTAAATAACACGACATTGCAAGAAATTGGATATGTCACTTATACGAAGAACTCAGGTGAGCCAGTGGCTAGTTTTTCATGAAAATTCAACTTTTTTGTGTCAAAGTTCTTGGAGATTTATTCTAACCTCAAAATCGGCTTATTACACTAAGCTTATTCAATTTTTTTTTAAATTGCATTTTGTTTTGTTTAATTTTTAAAGCAATGGGGCACTTTTGCTCGTGTTTGGCACGTCTTTGATGCCAAATGGCAAGATCCTTTTCTAAGCGCTCCAGTTATTGGCAAATATTTGCTGGGTCGCCACAAACCAATTTATCATCCGATGGGTAAGTTTTTGAAATAATCAAAAATCGAATTGAAAAAAACTTTAATTTTTGCTTGGTTTCTTTGAATATCTACTTACACTCGGTGAAAAAAAAAATATAGAGTCGAATCTAGCCAACGATGTTTTAAAATGGACAAATTCAACTTCCTATTGCTTTTTTATTTTGTTCTACATTTTTTTTTAGATCCTGTACATGATTTTGAACATTGCCATTTTTTAACTATTTTTAGATTATCGAAAATTTGCCACCAAGTTTAAAAAAAATATTTCCATTAGTGTTTTCCCTGAAAAACTCAAAAGAAGTTGCAAGAACTTCAATTTCATTTTTACATTTTTTTTCACAAAGTTATTTAGTTGTAAGAAAAAAATTAGGTTCAGAAAATGTTTCGTAATTCGAGAATTATCATGCTCAAAAGAAAATATTAAGAAGGAAATAAATTGTGATTTGTCATTTTGCATGAACTCAATTTTATTCTAATTCTTTTTTCAAAATAGTGTTTTCATGCACAGTCCACAACAATTTTTCATCCATCGTGTTTACTCATTGATTTTTGTTATTAGCGGATTGCGGTGATCACGTAGTTGTAATAAACAGTCAAGAAATTGCTCTGCGAGGTAACGACTGGATCAAAAGAGTGTATTTCCATCACACGGGTTATCACGGCGGCGCAACATGGACATTAGCCTGGGAACTTCACAAGAAAAATCCAACTTTGGTACAATAAACAAAAAACCCATTTATTCCCATCAACGTTCACAACAGGTTTCCTAAAATAGCACTCGTTTCATTATTTTTTCAAATATAGATCGTCTCCAAAGCAGTCTACAGATGGTTGCCAAAAAATTTGAACAGGCGTCACACGATGCAACGATTGCACATTTTCGAAAAGGAAAACATACCCGAAGACATTCATGAAAATATTACCAATCAAATAAAGCAACTTCAACCAGTTCCAGCTCGTTTGGATCACATGCCTGAAGAGGATGTCAAGAATTTCCCAAGAATCGTCAAGCTCCCTGACAATTATATGTCGAAAGATGAATTTAAGAAAAAAATTGAGAATATGTAATTTTTAAAATATAGTAATTTTGTGTTATATGTATTATACTTTCTCCATCATTTTATTCAACAACAGAATTGATCGATATTCCTAAAGTCCTAAAAGTTCTATGAAACCAGAAATTATTCTTCAACCACTTGAACTGTGTCTAACAACACAAAAACTTGATTATTTTTTTCCAAATTTCCTCTTTTCCATGACATTTTTGAATAATTTAATTTTGTCAATCTTCAACAAATTATGTTGCAATTGAGAAATCGAAAATAAGGCTCAACAAAAAAAGGCACAAAAATCTAAGCAAAACGTTATTTAGCAATTTTAAAAAATGACGTTTTGAACATTGGAAGATGAGTATAAGAAAAAAATTGAAAATTCGTTATTAAAAAAATAGTTCAAATGTGTTGATTTACTATTTGTATAATTGTAATTAACAAGAAAATTGACACATATTCCTGGACTGTTAAAAGTCCTATTAAACCAATAATTATTCTTCAAAAATCGAATTTTCGTATTTAAGGTATTCCTTTCACGAACTCGAATATTTTACAATTAACAGATTTATTTGTACAAAAAAGTAAAAATACATCCCATTCCACTGGAAAAATATCGAGCCGAGTTACCGAACCTTTAGAAAAGAATTATAACTTTAAAAATCGTCTAATTTACATGGCACTTTATGGAGATGAGCTGTTGCTCACATTTCTATTTAATAATTCATATATTAAATAATGATAAATGTTTAATATAAACTGTCCTATGGTTAAATCAAATTCTAAAGATTCCGTACCCTAACGGATCAGCGAGTCCCTAAAAAAGTTAAAAAAATTTCCATTTGGGACTCGGACTTAAGGCTAGGAGTCATACCGACTGAGCCGCCATGAGTGCGAGAGAGATAGCTGCAAATTTCGAAAGTGAAATTCTTCGACACGGTTTGAACGATTACAAAAAGGCCCTGTCAGCCCATTTTTGCTATCGTCCTGCGTGGGCTGACAGAGCTTTTTTGTAATCGGTCAAACCGTATCGAAGAATTTCAACTTCGAAAATTCGAGGTGAGATTAGGTGATTGACCCATCCCCTTAAATCAACAAAAGTGATCCCAAATGGAACTTTTTTCCCCTCGCTCGGTGTGAACCGGACGTGCGACATCATAAATCCCAAATAGGGACTTTTTTAGGGGTGAAAACTAAAAAAGTCGCTATGTGGGATTCCGAGCTCTAATTTGGGACTTTTTCGAGCGAGGCAACCGGAATAAGCGATTCGCTATGTGACCTCCACTGAGTTAGCCCCCCCATATGAATTAAATTAATTTTCAATTTCACAAATCTCTTGGTGGTCGTACAGTGGTGTACGGTGTCGCATTTGAAACGTTCAGTGGTTTATCATTTTTTCAAAAAATTAATTTCAAAAAATACCCCCAGAGTTAGCCCCCCCATAACGACTATTTTGACTTTTTTTTTTGCAAATCACTTGGTGGTCGTACAGTGGTGTACGGTGTCGTATTTAAATCGTTGAGTGGTTTTATCATTTTTTCAAAAAATTAATTTAAAAAAATACCCTCAAAGTTAGCCCCCCCATAAAGACTATTTTGACTTTTTTTTTTACGAATCACTCGAAAATCGTTCAGTGGTGTATGGTATTGCATTTAAATCGTTCAGTGATTCATCATTTTTTTGACAAATAAAGTTTAACGGACAACACCACTGTGACCCCCTATTTTTTTCACATTTTTCAAGAATTTTTTTTTGTGGGAAAAAACACATTCGAAAAAAATTTTTTGGGTTTTGTTCCTTGTTTATTAATGTATCAAAAAACATTTTTTTCACATTTTTCAAGCCGCATGGTGGCGCTGGGGAAGCTCTCGCGTCATCTCCGCAGTGGTTCGCAGTTCTGTATAGTTAGCAGACGAATTTGACAATATTAATTTTTTATTATTGCTATATTTTGGGAATTATTTATGCCATTTATTGACATTAATATCATAATTTTCGAAATAATAGTTTATTGATAATAAATAAAAATGTATTGGGCGTATAGTTAGCAGAACGTAATGCAAAGTTCTTTTTGTTTTTTAACAATCAACTAGAAATCATTTGGGAAACATATTAGTAATGCTACAATAATTTGCGAAGTAACTATTTTATCACGATAACGCAAAACCTAAGTCAATCAATTATTCCAAGAGAAATCCGCCGCTTTCCTAGGTATTTTCTGGTATACCCCGTCTCTCATCTCTCATTGGATATCGCTGCTGAGTGCGTGTAGAAGTGTGCTGTGGCTATAACCCGTCAATTAATAATTGTAGTTATATCAACCATATCAACAATGAACAATATCAATTTGGTGCGAAAACGTCATGTATTATTCAACCTCTTGAAAAATAAGTATGGATGAGTGGAAAACGTACAGTGGAAACGTATACCGGTAACGTAAAAGTCGATAACGAAATAGAACACGTAATGTTTAATCTGATCGACGAAGCTGCTTTCCTTCAACCTTACCTAATCATTATTTATCATTAATTATAGTTAATATATATATATATATATATATATATTGAGACGAACCATACCACCCTTCGATAGCGAAACACCGCATTACCGACACAGCAACGCGCGACTTCAATTATCGATCAATCGCGGCGCCAGCGTCCGGGCGCGTCTATCGACCTAAAGCCGTATAGATCATATATGAATTAAATTTTGTTGAAATTTATTATAAAAACTTTGCTTTCTCTATACATTATTAAAAAAATCTCATGAAAAATCATTTTACAAAACGAAGGATGAAAATCTCAGGTTAAAATCATTCAGAAATGTAAGAAAATTTTACATTATAAATTGAAGTGTTTATTTCAAATTCAAATGCGATCTCGCGCCAGAGTCGCAGCAGCCAATTGCGTAAAGTGGCCAATCGACTCATACCGCAAGCAGCAAATCAGAAAAATACTCATTTATTATTGGCCATAACGAATTTTCACACTTGCGCAATACTAAATACGATCGATTCAACCAATCAAAGAATTTTCACGAATAGCAAATCAGAAAAATAATCGATTACCATTCGCGACCGCCAAACATCAGTCATAAGGCGACCAATAATAAGTAACGTCGAGCGAACGAAAACCAATCGATGGAATTCGTGAAAATAATTAGGCTCAAGAGCGAATCAGGAAAAAAGGCGCAATCCCGCCAAATCATTATCATTATTTTCTATTGTTTCGATGAGTATAAGAAGGGCAAGTACAGAGGGCTAAAGGCAGTCTAGTCCTCATCACGCTAGACTCGCTTACACTACTCGTGAGTACTGGTCCTTACCACGCCAGGCTCACTTACGCAATTCACAGGTACTGGTCCTCATCACGCCAGGCCTGTTCAAACTCATAATCAATCAGTCTTAGAGAGATACTCTCAGACGACCAACTAAAAAAAAAAATTAATTCCACCACAGTGAAGAGGGCGGGTTCCATGCGGCTCCGTGTGGAAACCAGATTCTTCCTGTGAGTACCCGATCTAGTTCGGGGGGGCCGGGGCCATGCGATTCCGTTTGGTCTCAAGATCCCTGATAGATTTCCCGTAACCTTAAGCTCCTACCTTATCGCGTCTGGAGGGCTGGGGCAGTTCGGGGACGTTCGGCCCTAAGATTCTGGATGTTCCACCTTAAGTAAGATGTCTGAGTAGGTCTTAAAATTTGTTTAAATAAATTGAAAAAGAAAATATAATAATTTAAAAGTTAAAGTTTTTAAAAAAGGAAAATATGCATTACGACTGATTGATTACAAATTTACAACAGCCCAATTATTAAAGAATTTAAAATTTAAATTGTGAAATAAAAACTAGTTTGCGAAGCTATTGGGAATGTAAAATTAGTTTGCGAAATTAAAAATAAATTTGCGAAACCAATGGGAATCTAGAAAAGAGTTTGCGAAACTAAACATTAGTTTGCGAAGCCATTGGGAATCTAAAATTTAGTTAGCGAAAATATCGGGAATGTAAAATTAGTTTGCGAAATTAAAAATAAGTTAGCGAAACCATTGGGAATCTAGAAACGAGTTTACGAAACTAAAAATTAGTTTGCGAAGCCATTGAAAATCTAAAAATTAGTTTGCGAAATTATCGGAAATTTAAAGTTAGTTTGCGAAATAAAAAAATTAGTTTGCGAAACTATTGGGAATTTAAAATTAGTTTGCGAATCCCAAAATTCGGATGCGAAATTATTTACGAAATAAAAGTTTGATTTGATAAGTCATCTGCAGTTATTAATTGTGAAGCAAACCGCAAATTTCATTCATTAAAATTGCGAGATTGTTAAATCTATAAAATTAGTTGTTATATTTAAATTCATGGCGAAGATTGTTAAGTTATGTAATCGAATCAATTGCGAATCCAAAATTATTGCGTGCGATTTAAAATTAGCATTTTGAGAAAAATACCGGAAGTAAAGAAAAATTTGAACAAAGACAAATCTATGTTTTACACAATACACACATACAAAACAATATTTGATTGAATAAAGATTTTGTTTGTTTTTGCACCAAAATTTCATCACACTCTTGTTCTTCTTTCATGCCCGCTCCTTTATCTTTTAAGAAGCTCGAATCTACGCGTAACGGCGTGCTCTAGCACAAAATCGTACCGTTACAATATATATATATATATTATATGTAAGGGAATCGAGTAATTTGATAACTAAAAATAGTAGGGTGGGTTTGGGTCATCTTGCGGTTGTTTTTTGAATAGTTAGACATGTGGAAATAGTATTTTTACATGACCGACTATTCAAAAAACAACCGCAAGATGACCCAAACCCACCCTACTATTTTTACAGTCATCAAACTACTCGAATAACTCTTAAAAACTTTGATGACCGTCATCAAAATGACCAAAAGTCTTCAAAGTACACGAATAACTCTTAGAAAAGTCATTAAACTACTCGATTGTCTTACATGGTAGCACGTCTAAATATCACAGTCAAAATTCACACGACAAAATATCACGGACAAAATATCACGTCGACAGTATATCACAGCCATGCAGGAATTTATTGATGCTCAATGTTGTGTGTGTATGCTGTGAGTGTTGCACATAGCAGAATGGATAACGGTTCGCAGTTACGCCAGAGTGGTAGTGATTCCTGATGTACGCGGACTATTGTATGTAGATAATCATAATGATAATTTAGTATCAATTCGCCTTGAGTCCTGATTAATTGTATTGAATTTGAGATTGATGATGTTGCCGGATATGAAACGTTGATTGAAAGCGAATATATTAATAAACACGCCGAGGTATTGAAGAACTAACATAAGTTGTGTATTTTTAAGAAAATTATATCGGTAATGCATTGACTCAAACCCACCCTACTATTTTCACATGTCCAACTATACAAACAACAACCCACAGACGACCCGAACCCACCCTACTATTTCCACATGTCCAACTATTCAAACAACAACCCAAAGATGACCCGAATCCATCCTACTATTTCCACACATTCAAGTATTCAAACAACAACCTAAAGATAACCTGAACCCACCCTACTATTTTCACATGTCCAACTATTCAAACAACAATTCAAAGATGACCCGAACCCACCTTACTATTTCTACATGCCCAACTATTCAAACAATAACCCAAAGATGACCCGAACCCACTCTACTATTTCCACACGTCCAACTATTCAAACAAGAACCCAAAGATGACCCGAACCCACCCTACTATTTTCACATGTCCAACTATTCAAACAAGAACCCAAAGATGACCCGAACCCACCCTACTATTTCCGCATGTCCAACTATACAAACAGCAACCCAAAGATGACCCGAACCCACCCTACTATTTCCACATGTCCAACTATTCAAACAACAACCCAAAGATGACCTGAGCCCACCCTACTATTTCCACATGACCAACTATTCAAACAAGAATCCAAAGATGACCCGAACCCACTCTACTATTTCCACACGTCCAACTATTCAAACAAGAACCCAAAGATGACCCGAACCCACCCTACTATTTTCACATGTCCAACTATTCAAACAAGAACCCGAAGATGACCCGAACCCACCCTACTATTTCCACATGTCCAACTATACAAACAACAACCCAAAGATGACCCGAACCCACCTTACTATTTCCACATGTTCAACTATTCAAACAACAACCCAAAGATGACCTGAACTCATCCATTTCCACATGTCCAATTATTCAAACAACAACCCAAAGATGACCCGAACCCACCCTACTATTTCCACACGTCCAAGTATTCAAACAACAACCCAAAGATGACCTGAACCCACCCTACTATTTCCACATATCCAACTATTCAAGCAACAATCCAAATATGACCCGAACCCACCGTACTATTTCCATATGTCCAACTATTCAAACAACAACCCAAAGATGACCCGAACCCACACTACTACTTCCACACGTCTAAGTATTCAAACAACAACCCAAAGATGACCTGAGCCCACCCTACTATTTCCACATGTCCAACTATTCAAACAACAATCCAAATATGACCCGAACCCACTCTACTATTTCCATATGTTCAACTATTCAAACAATAACCCAAAGATGACCCGAACACACTCTACTATTTCCACATGTCCAACTATTCAAACAACAACCTAAAGATGACCCAAACCCACCCTACTATTTCCACATGTCCAACTATTCAAACAACAACCCAAAGATGACCCGAACCCACCCTACTATTTCCACATTCCCAACTATTCAAACAACAATCCAAAGATGACCCGAACCCATCCTGCTATTTTCATATGTCCAACTATACAAACAAAAACTCAAAGAGGACCCGAACCCACCCTACTATTTCTACATGTCCAACTATTCAAACAAGAACCCAAAGATGACCCGAACCCACCCTACTATTTCCACATGTCCAACTATACAAACAACAACCCAAAGATGACCCGAACCCACCCTACTATTTCCACACGTTCAAGTATTCAAACAACAACCCAAAGATGACCTGAACCCACCCTACTATTTCCACATGTCCAACTATTCAAACAACAATCCAAATATGACCCGAACCCACCCTACTATTTCCATATGTCCAACTATTCAAACAATACCCCAAAGATGACCCGAACACACTCTACTATTTCCACATGTCCAACTATTCAAACAACAACCTAAAGATGACCCAAACCCACCCTACTATTTCCACATATCCAACTATTCAGACAACAACCCAAAGATGACCCGAACCCACCCTACTATTTCCACATTCCCAACTATTCAAACAGCAACCCAAAGATGACCCGAACCCATCCTGCTATTTTCATATGTTCAACTATACAAACAAAAACTCAAAGATGACCCGAACCCACCCTACTATTTCCACATGTCCAACTATACAAACAACAACCCAAAGACGACCCGAACCCACCCTACTATTTCCACACGTCCAAGTATTCAAACAACAACCCAAAGATGACCTGAACCCACCCTACTATTTCCACATGTCCAACTATTCAAACAACAATCCAAATATGACCCGAACCCACCCTACTATTTCCATATGTCCAACTGTTCAAACAATACCCCAAAGATGACCCGAACACACTCTACTATTTCCACATGTCCAACTATTCAAACAACAACCCAAATATGACCCGAACCCACCCTACTATTTTTAGTAGGTCATCTTGCGGTTGTTTTTTGAATAGTTGGTCATGTAAAAATACTATTTCCACATGTCCAACTATTCAAAAAACAACCGCAAGATGACCCAAACCCACCCTACTATTTTTAGTTATCAAATTACTCGATTCCCTTACATATAATATATATATATATATATACATTTCTTATATATATATATATAAACTATAATTAATGATAAATAATGATTAGGTAAGGTTGAAGGAAAGCAGCTTCGTCGATCAGATTAAACATTACGTGTTCTATTTCGTTATCGACTTTTACGTTACCGGTATACGTTTCCACTGTACGTTTTCCACTCATCCATACTTATTTTTCAAGAGGTTGAATAATACATGATGACGTTTTCGCACCAAATTGATATTGTTCATTGTTGATATGGTTGATATAACTACAATTATTAATTGACGGGTTATAGCCACAGCACACTTCTACACGCACTCAGCAGCGATATCCAATGAGAGATGAGAGACGGGGTATACCAGAAAATCCCTAGGAAAGCGGCGGATTTCTCTTGGAATAATTGATTGACTTAGGTTTTGCGTTATCGTGATAAAATAGTTACTTCGCAAATTATTGTAGCATTACTAATATGTTTCCCAAATGATTTCTAGTTGATTGTTAAAAAACAAAAAGAACTTTGCATTACGTTCTGCTAACTATACTCCCAATACATTTTTATTTATTATCAATAAACTATTATTTCGAAAATTATGATATTAATGTCAATAAATGGCATAAATAATTCCCAAAATACAGCAATAATAAAAAATTAATATTGTCAAATTCGTCTGCTAACTATACAGAACTGCGAACCACTGCGGAGATGACGCGAGAGCTTCCCCAGCGCCACCATGCGGCGTGAAAAATGTGAAAAAAATGTTTTTTGATACATTAATAAACAAGGAACAAAATCCAAAAAATTTTTTTCGAATATCTCTTTTTCTCCCACAAAAAAAAATTCTTGAAAAATGTGAAAAAAACAGGGGGTCACAGTGGTGTTGTCCGTTAAACTTTATTTGTCAAAAAAATGATGAATCACTGAACGATTTAAATGCGATACCATACACCACTGAACGATTTTCGAGTGATTCGTAAAAAAAAAAGTCAAAATAGTCTTTATGGGGGGGCTAACTTTGAGGGTATTTTTTTAAATTAATTTTTTGAAAAAATGATAAAACCACTCAACGATTTAAATACGATACCGTACACCACTGTACGACCACCAAGTGATTTGCAAAAAAAAAAGTCAAAATAGTCGTTATGGGGGGGCTAACTCTGGGGGTATTTTTTGAAATTAATTTTTTGAAAAAATGATAAACCACTCAACGTTTTAAATGCGACACCGTACACCACTGTACGACCACCAAGAGATTTGTGAAATTGAAAATTAATTTAATCCATATGGGGGGGCTAACTCAGTGGAGGTCGCTATGTGTATATCATTTGTATTCTGTACGAGACCGTCTTTTCAAACGGTCACAGAGCGTTACAGCTCCGGCAATATATGCACACCCGACGGATGTCGCAAAAATGCTTCACTCTGCGCCACATTGTGGCCGAAGCGAGAAGCAAAGAAAAAGTCCCAGTTTGGGCCTCATGACGTCACGTCCGGCTTAGGCCCATCGCACACGCTTTCGCATAGCGTGGCATAACGTAACATAAGAGATTTCGACCAATCGGGTAGCGTACATGTGTACTATATATATATACGTTCGGAGTTACCCGATTGATCAAAATCTCTTATGCTACGTTATGTTACGCTATGCAAAACCGTGTGTGATTAGCTTTACACCGAGCGAGGGGAAAAAAGTCCCATTTGGGGTCACTTTTGTCGACTTAAGCCCCGAGTTCCAAATGGGACTTTTTTTACTTTTGTTGGGACTCGCTGATCCACTAGGGTAGCAACAATTGAAAGAACGTGATCAGCAGACGATTTTTCGTAGCCATGACGTTCAAGAGGTTATGTTATCTTCGGCAGTTTTTACAACATTTTTAACGCTATTCTTGTTTTTGCCCGTTAAAGATTGGCTCACATTTTTACCAATATCACTGTGTACTTCATACGTATTTTCACTCATATTTCACTATTTTTTAAATCAAATACAACAAGTCCAGCTTCTCCCTTTTGATGGTGTGGTTGCTGATATTTGTAGCTCTCCAAAAAATATCAAAGTTTCATATTTACACAATTACGCTGAAATTTTCGATTTATGTTTACAGTTATTGGGACTAATAATTGGTTACAACTTTTTTAAACAAAATCCAGCATAATTTATAAATAAATGTGGAGGGCCCTGTTTATATGCACCAAAAAAATACGGCCCTCCGCGAAAGGAATACCTTAAATATTTCGTTTTTCCCAAACTAGGTCTGGGAGACACGAAAATCGAATTTTCTGAGATTTTAAATTTTCCTTTATCCCTACACAGGATCTGAAGAACACGAAAACTTGATTTTCTCTATTCGATAATTTTCTTTCTTCAATTAAATTTAATTAAATTATCGAATTTTTTCAACCTTTGACAAACAAAAATGTTCAAAACTCATTTTGAACAATTGAAATTTGCCGCCATCGTTCTAACGCTATCTAGCTGTGCCGAAGTTGCGCAGATGGCGCTTCAGACGTTGACAATGAGAGAAAGAGAGAGAGAGGGAGAGAGTCCCGGTCAGTCAGATCTGACATTCGTTTCTTTTCTCTCTTTCTCTCTTGGGATTTTCGTTGAGAGAAACGGAGTTTAGTTATCTAGCGGATTTGCGCCGGAGCGCCAGCGTGACACTAAAAAGAGAAAGAGATCGAGAGAGTGAGAGATTTGTGCGAGAGGATAAGGTGTGAGTGAAATTTTCAGAGAGTGGAAAGGAGAGCTTTAGCTGCCGGAATGTAGTATATAATTGTGCTAACTCGATAAATACATAGCGAAGAAAATAATATAATCCTATAGCATATAATCGAATCACAATTGTGTGTTTTATTAACCAGTTCAAATAGAGTGATACAAAAAACAAGGAAAAATCTACGAGCAAAAGGGATCAGTTTTTTTTTTTTTTTCATCTAATTTTGCAATAGGTTACATCTGTATTCGTTCGTGCAAAATTTCTTTTTTTTTCCTCCCGCACGAAGATGGCTCTTCGTAAAGTGAAGGGTAACTTTGAACGAATGTTTGACAAAAATCTGACAGATCTAGTTCGAGGCATTCGTAATAATAAAAATAATGAGGTAAGCTTCATTCATTCTCGAACACATATTTTGGTTATACTTTAAATTATCATTGTTATTATTATTTTTTTCTACAAAATTCTTCTCATCTCGATATATTATCGCTTCTTTTATAGTTTTTCATTATTTCGAGTAAATATCGCATTTTTTTTGTGTTTTCAGGCTAAGTACATCGCACAGTGTATCGAAGAGATTAAGCAGGAACTGCGTCAGGATAATATCGACGTCAAGGCAAATGCTGTTGCCAAGCTGACATATGTACGTTTCACTTTTCCATTCGAAATTCAAATTTTAATTAATCATTTTTTTGACACATGGAAGTTTGCTCGAATAGTGATTGTTTAAAAATTCCAAAATTTTTGACAAATTTTTGGTAAATCCTCTATTATTTTACATAAAATTTTTTTTTTGTTCGTTTTTTTTTCATGGAGCTTGAGAAAAATGTTTGTTTACAAAATTATCTTTATAATAAATCAAATTTATATAAAATTTCATGTTTAAAAAAACGTTTGCTCCCATAGTATTAAAAAAATGGTATTTTGGAAATAAATGACAAAATCATACACGGAATTGAATAAACAAAAATTTAATTTTATTGTATATTTTTTGGTCAGAGATTTTTGGAAAATTTTAAGATTTATTTATAAAAATAAAATATTGGAATTTGTATGCTCCGATACATTCTGCATATTTTGTAAAAATATGAATATAGAACCTGACAACATATTTTTACATTTTGTAATTTTATTCTATTTTAATTTTTTTTTGCCTCATTGTTTAACCCTAGAGCCCTACAACAGAGTCGAAAACAGCTCCTACTTTTTTAGGAAAAAACTTCTTTTTGTCATTTCTCCAAAATTTTCTTTTGTTTTATAGAGTTTTCATCATTAAATGTCCATCAAATGCAACTTTATTATATACTATTCTCTTCGTTATTAAAAAACGAAGAGAATGGTGTACGATTAAACCTTATTATCGCATGTGAGGAACATTTTATGTTAATGAGAACATTGGCATTGTTTTCGACCCTGTTGTAGGGTTCACTTTCGGAAAAATAGATTGTAGGGATCTAGGGTTAATATTTAAAACAATCTACACTTTTAGCTCCAAATGTTGGGATACGATATAAGCTGGGCTGGCTTTAATACTATTGAAGTAATGTCATCTGGTAAATTTACATACAAAAGGATTGGCTACTTAGCTGCGAGTCAGAGCTTCCATATGGATACAGAGGTAAAATTCTCTAATCTAAAAAGCATTTAGATAATATCTCTCACACAAGCGCGCTTTACCATACGGAAAGCTAAATAAGAAGATTAATAAATATTACAGTGTGTTGAAAAAAGCAATGACGAAAATTTAAACATAAAAAGAATAAAAATAACAATAAATATAAATCATAATAATAAAAATAAGAAATATTAAATGCTAGTGAAGTTTGGATCGTTGGAACACGACGAAAAATCTTTTCTCCGTTTATCAATTGCTCAATTTTTTATCCTCGTTCTTTTCCGTATTTCGTTATTTCATTATTTTCGTATTAATTGAATATTATTGCTTAAAATATGCAAGAATGAGCCATTATGACAGAATTTAAATTTAAAAAATTTCATTACACACATTTTTTCTCAAAATTGACAAAAAAAAATTATTCTTCGTCAAGAGTGATTTTAAATGCATTTTTATTAACATGGTAGAGGTTCGAATCAAAAAGTCAGGATTTTGGCTGAAAAATTGACTTGTTTTATTTGTAAAAACAGAAAACTATTATGTTAATATAGAAAATCCTATGAAAAAAAACTAGAAAGTTGTGCGAAGATCCTCCGTAACGAATTTCATCCAAATCGGTCATTAAGATTTCGAGATATTATGATGATTACCGTTTTCAAAAACATCATTTAAAAAAAAATGCATTTAAAGGGATCTAAGCTCCATCCAAAGTGAGATAAAAAAATGTTCTCGTACGTTGCGAGATGTCATCGATTGTCGGAAATTTTTGATAACTTATACATATAAAGAGCGACACTTACGAATAGAAATATTTTTGAAAAATTGATTCTTTTATTTCCCTCGGTGTTTGTAAGCCTTTTATAAAAATTACTTGTTTTTTTTGGTTACAGTTATTGATGCTCACGACGAACATGATACGCAAAGATTTGAACAGTCAAAATCAATACGATGCTGGTTTAGCTTTGAGTGGTCTTTCGTGTTTCATAAGTCCCGATTTGGCGCGAGATCTCGTAAACGATATAATGACATTGTTGACATGCACAAAACCGTATTTGCGAAAGAAAGCAGTTCTCATGATGTACAAAGTATTTTTGCGTTTTCCGGAAGCCCTGAGGCCAGCGTTTCCACGATTAAAAGAAAAATTGGAGGATCCTGACAGTGGTGTGCAGTCGGCAGCGGTCAACGTGGTTTGTGAACTGGCGAGGAAAAATCCGAGAAATTATCTGAGCCTTGCTCCAATTTTCTTCAAACTCATGACCACGTCGACGAACAATTGGATGCTCATTAAAATCATCAAGCTGGTACGTCCTTCAACCGCTTGCATCATCTTTCATAAATTTTACCAAATTTTTTACTTGAAAACGAAACGAAAAAAGTCTTTTTCGATGCTGACGAATTGTTGAGGCTTGAAACCTCTCGAATTAATTTTATCTATGTTTTTGTGAGACTCACGAATCTGATAAAGAGTCTATTAATCAGAAAGCAGACACAGAGTCAAAATTCAGATAAAAAAATCGCTTTTTTGTTCATTGCGTTGATTTTTTTATTTTGTTTGACCCTTTTTTCGATTTAGATGTTCTATTTTTGTTAATTATTATTTCGTTGTTTCAGTGTAGTTTCTCACTTTGTGTTCGTGTCTTTTATTCATTTAGTTCTCAACGATAACGCTCATTGAGCCAAAATTGGGTCGTCAGCTAACGCAACCGCTCATTGACTTGATATCCAGGTTGTTAATTACGTTTAAAAAAAGAAACCAAACAAAAAACAGTAAAACGCTAGAAGTTTATGTTGTTCGATTTGTAAATAACCCATTTATTTTTATTTTTTCTTTTGGTTTTTCCACTGCGCGTATATAAAGTGGAAAAAAAATATTTTCGTAGGCTTCTTATCATAAATGTGTAATTTAGAAAAATGTAAATTGTGATGTGAAAAAAAAGATCTTTACTCTCGTGTTATTTGTAGCGATTTTTTTTTTGCTCATTATTCCGATTAAATTTCCAGTTCGGCGCCTTGACACCTCTAGAACCTAGGCTTGGAAAAAAACTCATAGAACCTTTGACCAATTTGATACACAGGTAATAATTCACCATGGCATTGAAATTTACATAGTTGGGAAGAAAATGGAAAAATTTTCTTTTAGTTATCAATCCATTAATATTTTTAGTTGTCCAGATTTTTTTGTGAACATTGTTTTTGGATCCAAAATCAAATCTGGTCAATTTTTGTCATTAAAAACTACAAATTAATTATAGTCTTTAAATCGTCCAGATTTTTTTCCAATTATGGCAACACTTTCAGTGAGTGTCTCTGTTGTCTAAAAACTGAGGAATTATTGCAAGCAATCCTAAAAAAAAAAAGTTTTGGTCGTTTCCAATCGCAGATTTTTTCACACATTTCTGTGAGCATGATAAACAAAAATTGGTGTCAGTTTTATCAACTAATCATTTCTTGCAGAAATACCATTTTTTCGATAATTTATTGAGTTATTTCATTTTTTAATCTAATATTTTATTATTAATAGCTATTATTAACGGACAACACCACTATGACCCCCTATTTTTTTCACATTTTTCAAGAATTTTTTTTTGTGGGAAAAAAAAGAGATATTCGAAAAATTTTTTTTGGGTTTTGTTCCTTGTTTATTAATGTATCAAAAAACATTTTTTTCACATTTTTCACGCCGCATGGTGGCGCTGGGGAAGCTCTCGCGTCATCTCCGCAGTGGTTCGCGGCACGCAGCAGAACTCTCTTCAACGTCGATCTGAAAAAAAATACCGAGTGTTTTCGTTAATAATATGATATTTTGAAGAGAAGTACATAGGGATTTGGAAAAATATTGATTTTTAAAAAATAGGCACGCCTTTGAAATTAAAGAATGATTTTTGAGCAAAATTTCTCGTCGAAAATAGGCTATAACTTTTATAATTATTGAGATATCGAAAAAATCTTATGTACTTCTCTAGATAATCTACTTTTATTGATACAGTAAAAATTTGAAATCGATCGGATAAAAATTGCTCGAGTTCTGCTGCGTGCCGCATTCAAAAAAATGGTTTTGAGAAAAACGCGTTCAAAGTTGGAACCCCGAGAGTCGCGGACCGCTGCACCGCCCCACAAAATATTCAATATCTACGAAAATAATTATTTTTTCGACCTGGGTCCAACGGCATTTCAATCTTAAAAGTATTTTAGATTTTTTAAAATGGTTTTCAAAAAATCGATTTTTTGAAGCCGTCACAGTGGTGTTGTCCGTTAAATCCTTCAATTTCCTATTACATCAATAAATGAACAAACAAAAATTATATTCCTGCGAAAAATTATTGAATGATGATACCGATGCTCATTTTTGTTGAAAATACTCATAGAAATGTGTGAAAGAATCTGCGATCGTAGTTAGAAAAGCGACTATCGTAGTTAGAAAAAGCCTCGACGATTTAAAAGTTTCGCCGATGTTACCCCTTTAACAAATGAAATTTCGATCTTCAGCGATGAAAATTTCAACTTTGTTAATTCACCTATTTATAATGCTCAGCTTTATTTTTTTTTGTAATAAATTACCCAGCTTTTAATTCTGAAATTTTAGAAAATTTGCTTTTTAAAATATGATGTAATTTTTTGTAAATTTAGTATTGTAATATTATTTTTCTTTAATCTGATTTTTTTTTTCCAGCACTTCCGCTATGTCGCTACTTTACGAGTGCATAAATACCGTAATAGCTGTTCTGATATCGATATCATCAGGAATGCCAAATCACTCAGATTCCATACAGCTTTGCGTACAAAAGTTGAGAATACTCATCGAGGATTCCGATCAGAATTTAAAATACCTCGGATTGCTTGCGATGTCGAAAATTTTAAAGACTCATCCTAAGAGCGTACAAGCTCATAAGGATCTTATAATGCAGTGCCTTGACGACAAAGACGAAAGTATTAGATTAAGAGCTCTCGATTTGCTCTATGGCATGGTGTCGAAAAAAAATCTCATGGAAATCGTCAGAAAATTGATGATACACATGGACAAAGCTGAAGGAACTACGTATCGTGATGAATTGTTATCGAAAATTATACAAATATGTTCTCAAAATAATTATCAATTTATCACGTATTTCGAGTGGTAAGTTTTTATTTTCAGATGATCGAATTTAAGAATATTTCCGACATTTTAAGCAATTTTCAGTAAATATTCAGAATTACGGTTTTTTCCGAAAAACCGTTTTAGATTTTTTTTTGCTTTTCAGTTCTCAACTTAAAAAATGTTATATCTCTTAATATTGAAGCAAAAAAAGACGACTATTTTGAATTAGGAATCCTTTATCCCCATAAAACCGATAAAAATCGCGATTTTATCGATAACTTGACCCTGATTTTTAAAAAAAATCGACTCAAATTTTCATTTTCGGGTTTTGAGTAAAAAATGTGTTACATACATTAATATTGCATTGGAGGAAGTCGACTTTTTTCATTGGCGAATTTTTTATCCTCATAAAACCCATAAAAGTCGCGTTTTTCTCGAAACATCCTCCAATTTTTTTTTTTCGAGTTCGAATAATTATGAAAAGTTATAATAGTGGATGTCATAAAGAGGGAAAATTATTTTTTTAAATGGCGAACTTTTTAATCCCCATAACAAGAAGGAAAATAATCGTTTCTAATAATTTATTACAAAAAAACAAATTAACGCTAAACTATCGATGTTTATGCCTAAAAATGAATCTATCTACAATGAAAATTATAATGTTTTAACAATATTTAAATAATTAATGATTTATTGGGGGAAAAAAACAGATTTTTAATTCAAATAATGAATTGATCCAAAATTGGAATAACATTGTTTTAACAAAATTTCAATCATTTTCAGGTACATATCGATATTGGTTGATCTGACACGAATGGAAGGTACAAAACACGGTCAATTAGTAGCGACGCAATTGTTGGACGTTGCAATACGTGTGCAAGCGATAAGAAAATGTGCGGTACAACAGTGCGCGACACTGTTGGAAAATGCTCAACTTTTAACGGGTCAACCGCGAGCAACGATGACCGAAGTATTGTACGCAGCCGCATGGATATGCGGTGAATTTTCCAGCGAGCTCGAAGACCCACTTTCGACCTTACGAGCAATGTTAAAATCGCAATCTTCCAGTTTACCCGGTCACATACAAGCGGTTTACGTACACAATATATTGAAACTCGCTGCTACGACATTGGCAAAAGCTCAGAAAGAAAATGATGAAGATACGATGAAGAAAATATTTGAAATGAAAGATTCCATCGCTGAATTCGTCAGAAGCGGCGATCTCGAAGTTCAGGAAAGATCGAGCTCTGCTCTCATCTTGTTTCAATGCTTGCAAGACAATCCTGAACTCATCGACGAATTCGCTGAGACTTTTGTTGGCGAACTCAATCCCGTTGCTCCGAAAGCTCAACGGAAGGTAATTTTTCTCCTTTTCTTTTTCGGTTTACATTTTTTTATTATCATAATATAGATTTTTTCCTAATTTCTAATTTCAAACAATTGAAAAGAAACAAATATTACAGTTTTATAGAATAGTTAAACTATTTTTATTTTATACATGTATCAAAGCGCATTTTCGAACTTATCTAAAAAAAACAACAACAAATGATTAAAAAAAATATGAATTTTCTCAATAATTTTTTTTCAAATCTTTGTATAGAATTTTCAGTCGAATATACTACGGAAAAACTGAAATTTTAATTACGAAAATACAGTAGAACAAACTTTCAGCTACATTTGAAAAAAAAACTCAAATTTTTATTTATTATTTACATTTAAATATTGAGGAAACATATACACCTGGCAATCGTGTAAAAAATCATCAAAAAAACAGTTTTTTTGGAAAACTATTGGAACGGTTGGATGAAGGTTTTTCGTGGTTAAAAATACAATTTTGAGAACTATTTCCAACGTTTTTAATTTTTTTTTTTAATAATGTATGACGGTTTCATGAAAAGACTACCGTTGAAAGTTCTGGTACCAGAAGAATTTCGAAAATCACTCGAAAAATTTGTTGAAAATTTTTCATGATATCTATTATCTATCGTGTATTATAGGAAATTTTGATGATTTTGTTTTTGTGTGTTTTAGCAGAAAACCAGCAAACTTTGATTCATAAATGCGTTAAAAATTAAAAAAAATAATTTCTTTTCCACCTTCCGAATAAATATATTTTGATAAAACCAAAAAAATCTTGTGAAGCTTAACAGTAAACATTTTAAATTAATTTCTTTATAAGTTTCTTTTTTTATTTAATGTAATTGTATTTGATTTTATAGGTTCAAGTACCCGATGGTTTGGATCTGGATACATGGATCAACGAGCCACCATCGGAGAGTTCTGATTCGGAGGATTTGGATATGAACGACATATTCGTGCGTGATGAGAAATCAACGATTTACAGCGGTGGCAAGCGAGTTACGATCGAGCCCACGGTCGAAGAACTTCAGAAAAGGCGAGAAGTACGAATAATGGAGCAAGAAAACAATCCGCATTATCTCAAAGGCAATAGTACGAATCGAAGAAGTTCAAATTCTTATCACGATATTGGCAGTAAAAATGGCAATGATTTTGAAAATATTCCAATCGCCGAGCTCGACATACCGATCTCATTGAAAACAAATACATTCTCAAACTCGAAAAAACTTTGGGACGCGAAAATCGAAAGTGGAAAGAAAAGGCGCAAAACACATAGCAAGAAAAAATCGAAGAAAGGTAAAACTTTTGGAGTTTTAGGAGGAAAAATGAAATGCATTTTTATATATATATATATATATTTAAAAAACAACGAATTCTCATAAATTCTGCGTGCATGCTTTCTAATTGGAATTTTCATACGTTTCGATGGGAATTCTATAGATCGAGAATAAAAATTAATTGCCACGATTGCAGACAAAAAATCCAGCTCTGAGGATGAACAAGACGATCGATATCCAACCCAAGTAGTAAACACAGGAATTGGAGAATTACCACCTGGAGCTGAGCTCAGTGATAACGACGATAGCAATGTGGCAGATGCAAATGATCCGCATCGAGCACTTAACGTCGATTTGGACATTCCTTTGCGCGATGATGAAAGACTTCCGGTTCTTGAACATAGGCCGCCGGGCTTCGAACGGAGCAAGAATATTATTGACAGTGAGAACGAGAAGAGAAACAAGGTGCGTAAAGAATAATGGAAAAAAGACACCAAATTAAACACAACGCAGCTAAAAGTGTTGGTATTTTTCGGTTCTGTTTATTGTTCGAACATTACTGAAAAACATTGTTTTTGTTTTTACAAACAAAAACAATCTTTTTTTGGTGCCTTAGCTTTTTCAATTTTTTATTGTGCAATTTGACTAGCTATATGAGAAAAAATGTACCTAACTGGAAACAAATTGTGAAAAATTGTGAATTTAGTCTAGGATTGAAAATAGTAATTTCTTTTTACTGTACAAATAATATTG
The DNA here is from genome assembly GCA_963989365.1 of Rhimphoctona megacephalus. Lineage (NCBI taxonomy): Eukaryota > Metazoa > Arthropoda > Insecta > Hymenoptera > Ichneumonidae > Rhimphoctona > Rhimphoctona megacephalus. Next base: position 23,895,799 of record OZ022418.1, on the reverse strand, counting down.
CGAAAAGAGTTAATTTTGAAATTGACCCATTAACTATTAATATTTGGAAGGAAATATTTTATTTTTTGAGATTTTCGGAACGGGAATAGCATTTTTTTTTTTCATTAAGTACGTGATGCTTTTCCGGGTATTGAGAGTTTTTGACTCTGTTGTGATGATCACTCAAACTAAGGAATGAAAAATTTCGAAACATTTTTCTAGAAATGGCGAAGAAACATTTTTTGTTGCTGTAAAAACCGTAAGAATAATGAAATCGTCCTTGATTATTTTTGATGGCAGGATTATTCGACAATATTTAAAAAACAGATCACAAAATACCAACATTTACAGCTATGATTGGTGAAATATTGCTTTCATTTAGAGATTTTCACGAATACAGAATCAAATGGCTGTTATTTCGATTTCAGACTTCTAGAAAAATGAAGAAGAAGAGCAGAAGTCGTAAGAACGAGGAAAAATTAGCGAAAGAAAGTAAAAATCGTGACACGATAGATTTGTGGCTTGGAAACGATACGACGACGCATGGAAAGGCTGAGTCTTCAGGGCCGGAGACTGTAAACACGTCTGAAACGAAGAAGCATTCGAAAAGCAAACGCGTTAAATCGAAGAAAAAGGAGAGAGCGGAGGGCGAAGAGAAATCTAAACATCGTCGAAAGCATAAAGAATTGATCGATGTTAAACACCAGGAAATATCGGGCTACGAGGAAACAACGGGAATCTCAACTCCCTCTGCTGAAATATTGCCAAATTTAAATGATAGCCACGAAGGATACGAAAAAATGGACAACAGCCAGTCTGTTTATAAAAAATTGATCGAAAACGAGAGAATAGATATTTTTTATGATTTAACGCCCATGGACTCGCAGATTCTCAATGGACCTGGCAAAATTGTTCTTACGATGGAATTGAAAAATACGGGTACTGACATTTTGAGAAACTTTATTGTCGATGTGCCTGATACTTCGACCCTCAAACTTGACGAAAATGTGAGGACAATTTTTCATTTTTACTTCTTCTAATAAAAAAAATTACGAGTCAATCTATATGTATAGAAAATTTTCCATATATTTTTAATACAAAATCAATCAAAATTACTGTGCATTTTCGCGGGAGCATACTTTTGCACATTTTTGAGAAAAAGTCGGTCATTTGCAGACAAGCTAGCGCCGACTGTAATTTTCCAACACAGATTATCATTTTTTTTTTTTTTTCGTAAGTCAATGGTATATCGTCATCGATAAGTTTAATAATGCATAAAACACTGCAAAATTGTAAAAATTATACAACTTTACATACAAATGTTAACTTTTTTGCATTTACTTTTATTCTTCTTTCGCTGGAATATTTCATGGAAATTGTTTACATTAAATAACAATAACACGATTAAAAATAAACAACGGGTGACTTGACATAACGTTTTCTTTCAGTCTGGAAAATCTTGTGGCCTTAAGATTCTACAACCATCGTCAAGTGAAATGATAAAATTATCATTTGAAGTTTATGGCACGATATCGCAAACCCTCCCGGGTAATTTGTCCTACACTCTGGAGAATTCACCAGTGGAAAATCGCGAAAAATTGGACTTTACGATAAATGTAACTTGCTGCGACTTTTTGATCGCTGGCATGAGTCAGAAAGACGCGTTTTCTCTGGAATCGAATCGAAAGTGGTTGAGCTTCAAGAAGCAACGAGAATTACACTTTTCCCGTGGATTGGCACACGCTCTCGACATCATATGCAATCAGTGTCGTCTCAGTCTCGTCGAAAAAATCGACGGTGCAGCTACTTTATACGGCCGCTCTCTTGGAGGTCATCTCGTGTGCCTTTTAATTAAAGAAAAAGTTCGTAACTATACACTCTTCATATTGCTTAAAAAAATTTTATAAATAATTGCATATTTCTTTTTATTAATTGTCGAAAATCTATTAAATTCATTCATCGAGATTCTTCAACATCAACATAATTCTTCTGGTCAGGCGTAATGATTAAAAATATGTTCTGCACAAAAAAGTTAAACACTTTTATTTTGCTGTTTTGAAAATACAATGTAGAATTTATTTCATTTTATTTATTATTTCATACGTTTGACTTGAGGAAGAACTTAAAACTGTGAAATAAATGGAAGAACCGCATCGCCGAACTGTATTTTCGGTCGAGAACGCAAAAACCCAAAAAAAAAATTATTCAAGCGCCAAAGTTGTTGTTGCTGCCAATCATAGATTTCTTCATACATTTCTGTGAGTATTATTAACGCAAATGAGCATCGATTTTATCATCCAATAATTTTTCGCTAAAATGCCATTTTTTTCATCGTTTTACTGATTTCTTTTACTTTTTAAGCCAATATTCTAAGATAAATTCATTACTTTCGAGTCTGATTAATTCTTAACATTTTTTCAAATATTATTTTAGAAATTCGACGCACTTCGAGACTATCATTATTAGAAGGCGATCATTTTTATTGAATCCTCAAATTGTCTATTATATTTAAAAATTGACGAAAAAAAAATGTATTGCGAAAAATTATTGGATGTTAAAACCGATGTTTGTTTTTGTTGATAATACTTTACAGAAATATATGAAAAATCTGCGATAGGCACCGACAAAAACTTATGCACTTGAATCATTTTTTTGAGTTTTCGGCTTCTGAACCGGAAATACAGTTCGGTGATGCGGCTCTCGCAGTTCTTTCTCAGTTTTAGACAATTTAAAATAGGAATATGATTAGAAATAAATAAAAAGCAAATTTAATTATAACACGTCATAAAACAAAATATTATTTTTCTTTTTTTTCCAGAACACGTCCAACGATCAACATTCCTGTCTGAAGATCGAGAGTACAGGAAACGACGGTTTATATTTATCGGGTATAATGGGGGAGATAGAAAGTGCATTGGTGACTGAAGGTGCGACGGAAAAATTCAGTACGCCGGATTACAGAATCGTAACGGGAATAAGATGAGAGAACGTTGCTGCTTATTTTTAGTTATCAACTCGACAGTCAATTTTTCATTGACTGAGAGTCAATGAAGTGTTGAGAAAATATTGAAAAGAAAAAATTCTCATTTACTTTTTTTTTCGATTAGTTAAAAAGAGATATTTTTTTGTTTATTATTCATTACGTACTGTCTTTACGTTTTACAACGTACTAGAATAATACACTCATAAGCTACAAGGTACGAATGAATTTTTTAAAAACGCTAAACAAAAATCGTAGCACGATGAACTGTTGCTACGAAAAATCATGTCAACTTACCCAAAACACGCGTTTTTTTTTTTATTAGCGCCGGAAATGTTACATGATCGAATCGCGTAACGATATATATATGTATATCAATATATATAATCACATTGATCTATCCGAAAATTTTCTATCAATATCAACTTCATCTCGCGACAGCTCGCAAAATCTACTTCTTGTTTTATCCTTATAAAGTTTAATCGAAACCGGAGAGATCATCATTGTTTATGTTTAAAGTGTATCTCGGAAAGACTTTAAATAAATTTCGGTGTAAATATGTTGAAAATTAAAGAAAAATCATGGATTATTGTTTTATTTAAGGCAATGTGAAAGACGTTCAAAAAAATATGAAAAACGCTCGGTCGGTAAAAATCCTGTAACCAACTTTTCTCCTACGCAGATGATATTTTGAGCAAATAACGAGAACCACCTCCCATTCAGTTGAAAAACGAACAGAGTGATTCTCGTTATTTGTTCGAAATATAATTCGTGTAGGAGAAAAGTTGGTTAGGGGATTTTTGCCGACCGAACGTAATTCACATATTGCCTTGAACGTCTTTCACATGGCCTTAAAGGAGTCATACCGACTGAGCCGCCATGAGTGCGAGAGAGAGCTGCAAATTTCGAAAGTGAAATTCTTCGACACGGTTTGACCGATTATAAAAAGGCCCTGTCAACCCATTCTTGCCATCGTCCTGCGTGGGCTGACAGAGCTTTTTTGTAATCGGTCAAACCGTATCGAAGAATTTCAACTTCGAAAATCCGAGGTGAGATTAGGTGATTGACCCATCCCCTTAAGGCCATGTGAAAGACGTGGAAAGCAATATGAAATACGCTCGGTCGGTAAAAATCCCGTAACCGCAACTTTTCTCCTACACGGATTATATTTCGAGTAAATATAACGAGAATCACTCTGTTCATTTTTCAACTGAACGGGAGGTGGTTCTCGTTATTTGCTCAAAATATCATCTGCGTAGGAGAAAAGTTGGTTACAGGATTTTTACCGACCGAGCGTTTTTTATATTTTTTTGTGAATGTCTTTCACATTGCCTTAATTGTTCATTTTAGAAGACATCGAGATTCTATGGTACTTCAATTTGTTTTTGTAAACTTGAGGAGACTAACTCCTGAATGGTAAGAACAAATTATTCAAAGTGGTTATTATTACATGAGAGCAGAAACAATTTTAAAAATAACGCATTATTTTGAACGAATCTGAAAATGAAAAATCGCATAAATTTTTTAAATAATTTGTGCGTAAATTTAGCACGGAAAATAACATCGAGTGCGAGAGGCTTTTCCTTCAGCTTATCCATTTACTAGCGTGAAGAAAACGGCGCATTTATACAACTCTACCAAAAACATTTCTACCAAAATTTAACTCTATACCCTCCATAGTTGAATTTTGGTAGAGATGTTTCTCGTAGAATTGTAAATGCGCCAAGAAAACTCATTGACAAAAGAAAAAAATTGAAAATTCAAAATGATACACAAACGAAAAAATCGTTTTTTCAATTGTTTTTTAACTTTAATATTTTTTTATCGTGCAATCGTTCGCTTTCGAGACATCCCATGTTCTTTGCCTTTAATTAACGAAAATCACAATAAAAAAAAAGAATGATGTAGTAAAATTCAAAAATTTGAATAATTGTAATTAATTTTTCATTTATTTGTTTATATTATTATTATTATTATTGTATTTTTATTTGGTTGAAAAAAAAAATTTAGACCATATGAAAGGATTATTTTAGATTTTTTTTATTCGCTGAGGATCAAGTAGAATTTTGCTTATCGTACTCCGTACTTCGTTTTCTCAATTTCGTTAAAATCGACGAACGATAATGCGAAGCATCGCATTGATCAACCGACGCTTACGCTAGTCTCTCCGCGCGCTACCCAACACCCCGCGTCGCGCTGGCGACCGAATGAATAAAGCTAATCACACACGCTTTTTCATAGTAGAACATAACGTAGCATAAGAGATTTTGACCAATCAGATAGCGCCCATATGTACTATATATATATGGGTAATTCCACATCAATTCGACCACTTTTGAACCCGACCCCCTTGGATTTGGCTGAAACTTCGCAATTTTCTTTTACCCCACTAAAGAAATTTACGTGAATTTTTTCAAATTTTTTTACTGAAGACAAAAAAGTTATGAATGTTAAAAAAATGACTTTTTTTCAAATAGCTATAACTTTTTCAAAAATTGACCCATCGGGACGTTTTTTTTTTTTAAGTTTTGTTTTCGAATGTACTTTTCTGAAAAAAATACAAAAATAATTTTGGAAATCAAGTTCTATGGAAAATTTCAGTTTTTTGGAAAAAACCATGAATTTTTCAAATTCCGACACTTAATTTTTTTTTACTTCCCCAAAAAAATCTTTGATTTATTCCGGAGTTAACCCCGCTAATTGCTTAGTGGGCCGAATTTTTTTTCTATTTTTTTTTTATTAAAAAAAAAATTTATTCGTTGTCAATTTTCAACTCCTCTGCATTCAAAAATCTTATTTCACATCGAAATCAATCTTAGTAAATAATTTTGAGATATTCTGTACCTTATACATAATCTAATTCAATGATATATGATAAGCATTTCACGGGTAAAGCGATTATCAATTATTTTTCTTATAATACGATTATAATAAGGCTGTAAATGACCTAAAGGACCGATTTGCCAAAACAAAATCAATCACTGGAACTCGTCAATTACATTGTGTCATTCCAGGCAAAGATGGTTGCCTTTGTGTCCAAAATTTTTCGAATTCAAAGGAATGCAGAGTATGTAAAACATTTAAGCGCCAGAGAGGTAAAATAAATTGATTTGTAAAATTGGTATTACAATAAATATAGTTATATTACCCATGAAATGCTTATCATAAATTATTGAATTATATCATGTGTAAGGTATAAAATATCTTAAAATTATTTACTATGATCGATCTTGACGTAAAATAAAATTTTTGAATGCAGAGGAGTTGAAAATTGACAACGAATAAATTTTTTTTTTTTAATCAAAAAAAAAAAAAAAAAAATTCGGCCCACTAAGCAACTAGTGGGGCTAACTCCGGAATAATTCAAAGATTTTTTGGGAAAATAAAAAAAAAATAAAAGTGTCGGAATTTGAAAAATACATGGTTTTTTCCAAAAAACTGAAATTTTCCATAGAACTTGATTTCCAAAATTATTTTTGTATTTTTTTCAGAAAAGTACATTCGAAAACAAAACTTAAAAAAAGTCCCGATAGGTCAATTTTTGAAAAAGTTATAGCTATTTAAAAAAAAAGCCATTTTTTTTGACATTCATAACTTTTTTGCCTTCGGTAAAAAAATTTGAAAACATTCACAAAAATTTCTTTAGTGGGGTAAAAGAAAATTGCGAAGTTTCAGCCAAATCTAAGGGGGTCGGGTTCAAAAGTGGTCGAATTGATGTGGAATGACCCATATATATATATATATGCGTCTGGAGTTACCCGATTGGTTGAAATCGCTTATGCTACGTTATGCTATGCTATGCAAAAGCGTATGTGATTAGCTTAAGAGGATGGATGTCACCTAACCTCACCTCGAATTTTCGAAGTTGAAATTTTTCGATACGATTTGACCGATTACAAAAAAGCTCGGTCAGCCTACGCAGGACGATGGCAAAAATGGGCTGACAGGGCCTTTTTGTAATCGGTCAAACCGTGTCGAAGAATTTCACTTTCGAAATTTGCAACTATCTCTCTCGCACTCACGGTGGCGAGATATCGACTGACCCTTACCCTTAAGAGTATGGGTCAGTCGGTATCTCGCCACCGTGAGAGCGAGAGAGATAGCTGCAAATTCCGAAAGTGAAATTCTTCGACACGGTTCGACCGATTACAAAAAGGCCCTGTCAGCCCATTTTTACCATTGTCCTGCGTGGGCTGACAGAGCTTTTTTGTAATCGGTCAAACCATAACGAAGAATTTAAACTTCGAAAATTCGAGGTGAGGTTAGGTGACTGATACGGTAACAGGAAGATTCATCCCGGAAAATTCGTCCCTCGAAAAAATCATCCTCCGGAAAATCTGTCCCCGTTGGATATTTCTACAAGGTGTACTTCTGAAAAGCGGAAACCGCATTTCGAGCTGAAATTTGGCACACTGCTTCACTTTAATATTATAAGATTTCTTTTAAAAGAATTTTTGGCGTATTTGAATATTCTTCTAGAAATCGAATTTTTAAAATTATTATATATTTTTGCCCGGCCGAGGGGTGTAATTCCGAAAAGCCCATACCGCCGATTAATTTGAAATTTCTTGTAACTCGCTTTTTTTTGACTTTTTTTTTGACTCGCTGATCACGAATACGATAGTGAAAATACCCGCAAATTTAATTTTCAAGGTTAAAACTAGTTTTAAAGTTTTTCTATTTTATTTTAATAAGCGTTAATCTTAGAGAAAAATGTTTCCCACAAAAGTTGTAGCCTGTAAAAAGATTGATCTTTCATGTTTTATACAGTTTTTGTTTAAAACGATTTTTTTTCGAGAAAAATGAGATAATGCTCCAATAAGTACATTTTGCTAAACTCCATTAGTTTCAATATTATCTACTTACGCACATTACTGCGGGAAGGTTGGATTTGGTCTCTAAAGTTCATGTTTATTTTTTGCTTTTTTTTTGAATTTTATTTTATTTTTTGTTTTTATTTTATTTTATTTTTTACCTGACCCGAAACCGGGTCGGGTAACCGATTTTTTACCGGACCCCAATCCACCCTACTATTTCTACATGTCCAACTATTCAAAGAACAACCCAAAGATGAACCAAACCCCACCCTCCTATTTCCACATGTCCAAGTATTCAAACAACAACCCAAAGATGACCCGAACCCACCCTACTATTTCCACATGTCCAACTATTCAAACACCAACTGGATTGTTCATAAAATATTCAAATACGCTAAAAATGCTTGTAATGGAAGTCTTATAATATTGAAATGAAGGAGTGTGCCCAATTTCAGCTCGAAATTCGGTTTCCGCTTTTCGGAAGTATACCCGATAATTGATTTGTAAATGCAAAATTGGATCCGATTTGTTGGATCGATAATGATCAGAGGTTACCACTCGTGGGCAATTTTTGAAATTTATACTTTGAAAAAATGATATACCACCGAAAAGGAGGCCTAACTCCGGGGGTAATTTTTGAAATTTATTTTTTGAAAAATAAATCACTAAATGATGTTAATATGATACCGTACCCTACTGAACAACCACCGAGCGATTTGTAATAAAAAAGTCAAAATAATCAATATGGCGGGGGGCCTAACTCCGGACGTAATTTATGAAATTTATTTTTTGAAAGAATTATAAACCATAGAATGATCTAAATACGATACCGTACACCACTGAACGACCGACAAACGATTTGTTAAAAAAAAGTCAATATAATCAATATGGAAGTGCTAATTCAATTGAAATATTCATTCTCATCCCTCATCCACACTTTGCAGTCACCCCCGCCGGCGACCGCGTGGCGCGCGGCGGCTCGAGGGGATTTTTGCCGTTTTGCGGCGATAGTCAGTTTGGCGCATGACCGCGAACGTCGCTGTCTAGTGCCTTCCAAGATGGCGACGATTGTATACGCGCGTTCTCGCGCTCAGCTTGAAGAATGAATATTTCACGGTTATACGGCTTCGTGGGAAAAGTGCCAGGTACAAAATAAACGACAGTGTCAAAAACCAGCAAAATCTTGATCCTTTCAAAAATAAATAATTGAAACCTTGAACAAATTTAATTCAAAATTACTCTGCCCGCGCAAGCTGTCATTTATCATCTGTCGTTTTTTTTCTTTTTCAAGTAAATTTCGCGTTCAAAAAACAAAAAAAAATACGACTGCTCGCGTTTCACGTGTGTAAATTTCGCGTACTCATTTTCCCAGCGTTATTTTATTTCTTCTTGTGTGACAATTCTGCTTACGTAACGATATTATTTTAGCTACGATAACGCCCGATTTTCGCTCCTCTCCCTGTGATACGACTTTTCGCTCGTAGTACGCGCGTTGACTCGATTTTCTTATTTCACCCTCATTTTTTTCATTCATTTTTTTCTCGAAAATACATCATTTTTGGATTTCACCAAAATAAAAACTGGAATAAAAACAAATAAATTGGAAGCAAAAAAATTCGAACAGTCAAATCACATTGATTTTTTTATTGTAAATATAACATTTTGGTTGTCATTGTGTTGTCAAAAATTTGCACAATATTTATATTCTTCAATCCATTTACCACCTTTTTTCAATCTTCGGATCTGCTTACTTTTAAAATGTTTCCATTAAAACTAAAGAACAGAAAACGAAGAATATAAAAAAGATGCTGCGTTTCTTGTTATTGCAGATTAAAAAAATACCTACTGAAACTTGACCCTGGTCTTGTTGAATCTGAGCAAGCGTTTAGTTCAGTTCCAGTAAAAAGCTATGACAGCGGCGCTCATCATGGAGAATGCTAATTGGGATCCTGGTGAATATTTTATTTATATAAAATTTTTATGTTATATGATTTTTATAATTTTATATAAATTTTGTAATATTTGCATTGATATTTTTTTGAATTTTCATATGATTTTCTTGTTGTCATTTAAACCATGTTATAATTTAGTTATCTATCGATGATAATTTTAATTATTTTTTCAATGTAATCATATTAATGTTTTCATTTATTTCAATAATTGTCTTAATTTTTATATATATTGATATTTACACCGAATTTTTGATGGTACATAATTTTATTGTTGTTTGTTTTTGTTTAGTTGAATTAAAATGATTATTTTTTGTTTCCATTTGATTTATTTTGACATTTGAATTTAATTTGATTTCTATTTTCATTTATTTTGATTAAATTGTTGTTTTAATTGTAATAAAGTTGAATTAATGTTTTTAACTTGGTTCAATTGTTTTATAAATGTACTTTTCTTTTATTTGAATGAAGCCTGAATTTTATTTCTTGGCCAAAAGTACTTTTTCTTACAACGTAAAGCAAAATCAATGATTAATTGAGGCATTTTTAGCTTCAAAGACTCTTGAATCTAATGAATATTTGGTAATTATGTAGTTGAGCGGCTTTTCCGAAAAATGATGATAAAAATTTTTTTTCAGTTTTATTACTTCAAGAATTTTATATGTAATGATAAAATAGTGGGGGAAGTAGATTTTATTGCAAGGCGAATTTTTTATCATTAAAAAACTCAAAGCAAAAAATTGAAAAATTGGAAAATTAAAGCTACAAAATTCTTACACACACATACACACATTTCACAAAATTATGCACAAAAATTAAAAACAGAAAAGATTACCTTTTACATTACATAAATTACATAATTTACAGCTATTTCATTGCTCGTTTCGCACACTACTGATACTGGCAATGTTTTGTGGGCTTGAAGAAAAGCAATAATTTTCGTTTCCGAATCGCAAATTCGTAAAAATTTGCGATGCGCTAGAGTGCAGTCCCCACACATTGAATTTCCATCGGCGTTTTCATTGGCGTCCATGTCACTTAACAAATAATATCAGCAAAATTTTTTCAAATAATGTGAAATCACAAACTTTTCACTTTAGTTGTCGAAGCAAAACCGAAGGCTTCGCATACAACTTATTTTATACCTTCGCAATTTCAATGTTTTTGTTTTCATTGTCGCATACAACTTATAATAATAGTGATGCAAACAAAGAGATGGAAGTAACAGTCCGTACAGTTACAAACGAAAATATGAAATTTTCAAATATTGCTTTTTCATTGATAAAAAATTATTTATGTAAAAAATTCAGCGTCCCCCAATAGAATATCATTGTTTACATCGTTTTTTAGCAACAAATCATTAAAAAAAATGTTATCATTTTTGGGAAAAGCCGTTCAACTACGTAATTACCGAATATTTTTCTATTATTTTCTATAAATGAATAATCTTTTGAATTGACGCGAAACTCGGCCAAAGAGAAACTCTGCGGTCATACGGAAATTAATTTATTGATTTCACCGGTGCAAACGTCGAACCGTAAGGGGCACTTTCGGGACTTCTTCTTTCCTGTGACAAACCATGAACAGGCGAAGTTCGTTACAGGAAAGAGGGAAAAAATATTTCAGGTGTCGGTAAAATTTCCTATGAATAATATTTGCCGAAAAATTGGCCCAAAATTGAAAATTCTTCGTCCATCAAAATATTTCTATAGTAGAAAAATTGTAATCATTCAAAAATCAAATATTTCTTCGTTTTTCAAATTCTATAAATTTTTTTAGTGCGAGAATTGAAAAATAAATAATAAAAAATCATTAGACAATTGAGAATGACTATAAATTTGATTGTAAATTCGAACAGCACTTACCAAACTTCTCAATTCCCTGGAGGAGAACAAGACCGAAATACCGAGCTGTACCGAGGAGGAATTTGGCTTTCTGAGCGACCTTTTACGCTCCAAAGAGCTCAACGCTCTTGTTACGGTTCACAATAAAATATTGAGTAATGTAAAGGACGACAAATTCTTCCCGGTTCTCTCGAACGCGATGGACATCGACGTCGAAGTGTTGGACATGCTTTCGACGAAAACTCACATCTCCGACGAGTGCAAAGAACTTTTTTATCTCCTGCAAAGGCCTCACATACAGGTGAGTAAAATTAATATCCAACGAACGTGTTTTTCTCCTGGAATTTACGAATAAACAAGGGAAATAAAAAAAAATATTCTTACACTCGCAGTAAAATCTGTTGTTAATGAATTTTAGGAATTTACGAATTATTAGTAACGAATAAAATCAATTTTTCCTGTGCAATAACACTTGAAAAACCCCAAAATCAATTTTTGGATATAAAATAGAAAAGAAAACAAAATTCGGACTTAATTTTTGTCGTTTTTCGTCGCAGGGCTTGTTGTGCACGCACGACGCAGTCGCACAAAAAGATTATTATCCTCGGCTATCGGAAATTCCTTTGGAAGTTGACGAGGACGAACAAACTGTGAAAATCGTTCAACTCGTCAAATCGGATGAGCCATTGGTACGTCTGAAAAATCGAGCTTAAAGCGGCGCGGGAAAAAATAACGATAACTTTTCGTATTTTTGTATATTCGAACCACGAATGCGTATACAATTGATAAATTTTTCTTTTCCAATCAGTTGATTGATTTAAATGATCGAATTGCTGTATTTGAGTATTTCATTAGAAAATTAAATAATCAGTAGAGAAAAATTTATAATAATAAAGAATAAATGTCTTTTTTTTCTCTTTTTTAATCAAATTTCAATTTAGTTGAATAATTTCAAAATATTTCTGTTATTTTCATGTTAATTATTCTTATAAAATTCTTTCAGAACATCACAATTGTATACGCACGTCTTTTTCATCCGCGATTTAATTAGGGTGTGTGGATTGGTACGAAAATAATGTAAATAAGTTCTAAAAAACTAGGAAGGCGAAGATTTTGACTCTTGACAAAATTACAGCAACAATTATGATTTTTTAATATATTTTTTTTTTTTCTCATCGTGCATGAGTTTGGAGTTTTTGAGTACAAAAATATTTTTTGGTTGACTTAACCAGCGCAGTCCCTGGCTGAAAACTAACGAGAGATCGAAAAAAAAAAATTTACAACGATGAAAAACAAACACTTTTTTTACTACAATTTTGTTTCTTTCTCTCTCTTTTTTTTTTTTTGTCAATTTTCGTGAAAATTGATTTGAGTAATCAAGTGTGTGTTTTTGTCCCATTAAAAAAACTTGCCTCGAAGTGCGGCGACGGGGTTGAACCGATCGTGGTAAGTTTTTCCTCCCTCTAGACCATAAATGCACCCGAAAAAAAAACGAAAAATTTGTCGAAACGTTTGATGGGAGCGAGGAAATGAAAAAAAAAATGAAAGAAAAAACGAAACCCATGAGACTGAGCAACGAATTTGGTTGCACGAAAAAGCTTTTTAAAACTCTACATTTTTATGTTTGTAAAATATTTGTTATTATTTACGCTACTGAGATTCGGATTAAGTGAAATTAATCCATTTATTTTGATTAATTTATTCTTTTATTTATTTATTTGTCCAACTGCATGAAAATAAATCTTTCTATTCTTTGTCCATGTACCATTTGTTTTCTTTCGCTGTAAATAAAGCACTTTAACTAAAATAAACTTAATATGTGTAATACGTGATTGTGTTATCCCGCATGAATTATATTTATTTTTCAAAAAAAAACAAGAAAAAACGCCTAACGATCGTATGTGCTTATCGATTAGTGTACATTTTTTTTTTTTTTTTTTTTTTAAATCAGTTTTCTCCATTTTCAATGAAGATCGCGTCTTGATCAGGACGAAGAAGCGAAAAAAATAAATAAAGAAAACGCGAGATAAAAAGTGTTTACACATTATGTTTAATTGTTGGAAAAAAATGGGCATAAGAAATGTGGAAAATTAGATGTAAAACGTTGAAAAATAGGGCGCCACCATTAAAACCTGCGAAATCACCGGGAAAATCGTCATTGCTCGGATTATGCACGGCGGTGCTGCCGACCGGTCCGGCCTTATTCACGTCGGTGATGAAGTCATCGAAGTCAACGGTATTAGCGTCGAGGGAAAAACTCCCAATTGCGTTCTCAAGATTTTGGTAAACAAATTATTCATTAAAGTGCCTGATTTTCAAAAGTACTGCTTCAAAATAAATTTTCCAAAATTTCATTACAATTTTTCTAATTCAATGAAAAAAACAACCATCTTTTTGTTTTAAGATTTTTCTACAAATTATTCAAAAATTCAAAAAAAAAAAGGGAAAAAGAAAAACCTTTCAATAAGGGTAATTCTAGTTCAGGAAAATTCGCTGTAAATTGAAGAAAAATCTTAATAAAATAAAAAGATGGTTGTTTTGATTGAATTAGAAAAATTGAAATGGAATGAGACAAAATAAATATTTACTCGTAATTTTTTCAGCAAAATTCTGAGGGAACAATTACTTTTAAGATCGTTCCTGCGGACAGTAAAGGCGGCATCAGAGAGAGCAAGGTAATGATTGTTAAATTCGTAAAACGAACTTGAACTAAAAACATCAGAATATTTTGAACGAGAACGAAATATGAGCGAAATAATTGAATGAATTTAGGTTCGAGTTCGAGCACATTTTGCTTACAAGGCTGAGGACGATCCTTACATCCCTTGCAAAGAAGCCGGTCTCGATTTCTGCAAGGGCGATGTTCTTCACATCGTCAGTCAGGACGACGCTTACTGGTCAAAAAACAAATTTAAAATTATTCTATTGGTATTCATTATTATTATTAATCGATAATTTTGTTAAAAATAATTGTGTCCTTTTTTTCCTTGCCACAGGTGGCAAGCGCGACGCGAGGGTGACAGAAACATGAGAGCTGGTCTGATCCCTAGCCGAGCCCTCCAGGAACGCAGAATAATATTGGAGAGACAAATGAAGGATAAAAACGACGACGATCAGTCCGACAATTTGAGTGAGTTTGAAAAATTTGTATTTTTTTTTACTCTAACGAATACTTGAGCGTGTATTTTATTTCAAATAATAAAAAAGTAGCACGTTAACAATTTTCATCTTCTAGAGACCTTTCAGATTATCTAAACTTTTACGAATTTTTCTTAATAACACAAAAAATTTCAATAATCTCTTTTCTATTGTTTTTTTAAGAAAATACAAACAACTTACAATTTTTTATATAAAAAATTTCGTGGCTTGACAAACAAACATTTTTGTCGCTTGCATATATGCGAAAATTTAATGCTTTTTTTCGATTTTTTTAAATTTTAGTGTCGCATTTTATATTTCAATACTTTTTTTTGTATTTTTTGTTTTTTTTTCTTTAAAGAAATCCAGGAATGTGTTAATGATTTTGTTTCCTCAGATTCACCAATCTAACAATGTTTTTCTCAATAACAAAAAAATGTTGTTTGACCTAACCCGTGCGTGCGTGCGTGGTTAGGCTTATGTTCTGTTCCAGTGCCTTTGCCCGCATTGTGCCCCCGTCCTAGTACCTCTTCTTTGCACGCTTCGCCCACAAAGTGCAACTTACAGGGAATAAAAACTAAAAAAATAATGTATGACGCTGCAGAGAACGACGACTTTGATCGTGAAGAAATACCCACGTACGAGGAAGTCGCTAAACTCTATCCTAGACCTGGGCTCTATCGTCCGGTGGTACTTATCGGTCCACCGGGAGTCGGTAGAAACGAGCTCAAGAGGCGTTTGATGGCGACCGATCCTGACAAATACAAAACGCCGGTTCCTTGTAAGTTGACAAACAAAAAAATATTCCAAAAAAATTACGATATTAAAGTTGCGTCGTTAGAATACAACAAATTTTTTTATTTATCCATTTCTTGAGGAAATTCATTTTATTTGTTTCATTATAAAATCAAATAGAATCAAAATAATGAAACTGTATCGTTGGAATACAAAGAATTTTTATTTTTTCTTTATACATTTGTTAAGAAAATTTATTTTGTTTTTGATAAAATAAATAATTCAATTTGTTTGATTTCTAATTATTGAATTTTATGTTCAATACAGAAACTTTCAGCCAACAATTTTTTTCACTAAATTATTTGATTCGATTGTTAAGAATCTTGTGAATGGAAACTTTTCAAGAATTTGTATGAATTTTGTAGAATTTTTGTAAAACAAAATTCCGAACTACGAGACAACAAATGTCTGGAAAATGAGAAATTCGTTTCGATCGACGAGCAAAAAAGGTTATCAACATTTTAGGAATCGCAGATTTGGGTAAATTCGTATGAAAATTTCGAAGGAATGAAATTTTTGGCTGAAAACGTATTTGTGAAAAAAATTCTGACCAATTTTCGTAAATCAAAAGTTCAATGAAAAAAAATCTAAGAAATTTGTACTAAAAGAAAAAATTCTTGTTGCATTCGAACGATATCAAATTCAACGTCGTTTGTAATGTATGTGATTTTTTTTCCAAAATTACAGACACATCCAGACCGCCGAGACCGGGCGAGGTCAATGGCAAAGAGTATCATTTTGTGACCTGCGAAAAAATGGAGGAAGAAATACAAGCCGGCAAATTTATCGAGTTCGGCGAGTACAAAGGAAATTTGTACGGTACGAGCGCCGAGGGTGTCAGTTCACTCGTCAATGCCGGCTACGTGTGTCTCCTCAATCCTCATTATCAAGCTCTTAAAATGCTCCGGACGCCCCTATCGAAACCCTACGTTATTTACATCAAACCACCGAGATTCGAGATTCTTAAGGAGACTAGAAACGAAGCGAGAGCTCGTTCGACCTACGACGAGACGAATTCACGAGGATTTACGGTATTTTTATCATTTAATTCCGTAATTCAATCAACAGGATTCTTTTTTTTCGTTATTAACTGTCAAAACTATTTTTCGTTCCTTATTAAATGTCCTAACGAATCTTTCTTACTTGTTTTTTCGAATTGTCGCAAAAAAATTGATTTTTGTATAACGGTTTATTATTCTATGCCTATTTCCTGAAAAGAAAAGAAATATTGAAAAAATTCTCATCAAAACAAAGCTGTGATGACAAAATTAAACTAAAATGAAAAAAAAATCGATTTTTTAAATATTTTATCTCGGAAATATTTTTTATGGTGTGTGAAAACTTTTTTGAATTTGCAATTTTTCGAATTTGTGTATATATTGCGATATCAATGAGAATACATAAAAAAATGACAATTGATTTGTTTATTTTTTTTTTTTTTTCGTTACAGGACGAAGAGTTTCACGCGATTCTTCACAGTGCAGCAAGAATAGAGTTCCTTTATTCCCACCTCTTTGACGAGGTGATCATAAACGCCGATCTCTCAATGGCATTCGAGCAGTTAGTGACAGCGATTCACAGGGTCGAATCGGAGCCTCTTTGGGTCCCAGCTTCATGGGTCCAATAGAAAGAAGAAATAAAAAGAAAAAGAGGAAAAAATTCGCGAGAAGGTTCGAGCTGTCGGTTCCTTCATTTCCACAACTTCGCATTATAATTCGTTAGATAATTCTTCGTTCTTAGGATAATTTAAAAAAGGGCAACAAATTTTATTTCTAACGAAGAAACAAAAGGGGGAAAAAGAAGCAACGGAGCTTGCAACTTTTTCTCATTTTCCAATATTTATCCCGAAATATTCCCTCACTGCCAAAACTCGCCTGTTGCCCCCCCAAAACTCCTAAATACAAAAGAATTTTTAAAATATGCTGAGGATATCGCAGCAAGAGAAGAGTGAACTTAAATTCCCTGTGCGAATGTAAATGTTTTAAGGATTTTAGAAATTGTTGATTCGTGTTATCGTTATTTCGAAATCCGTCTTGCCCAGATTTTTGACGTACCTCAAACCTACCGGAGATTACACGAGAATTAAGCCATTCCCCTGTCTATATCGCAAAAAAATCTGAAATTAAAATAAAAAAACATGCAGGCCGAGCCAATGATTCTCAACGTTGAAAATATCTTCAAACCCATCAAATTCCAAGGGAAATATTTCGAATGTTTTTCCAGCTCAATACCTTTCGAAAATCTGAAGGTTTTTCACTTTTTTCCCATAATTTTTCGGAGCCAAAAACACGTTTAGAAATCTATTTACAAAGTCTAGATTCAAAAACATTACGAATAAAATTAAAAAACTTAAAGTTACAAATAAAAATGAGAATAAAATAGAAAATTTTTTAATTAAAGAATTAAGGACGTTAAATGATTATCCAATTTGAAGATAAATTTGAAACTCGCAAAAAATTTCTATTCCATAATCAGCTCATTATCGAATCTCGAATTTTATTAACAAAAAAATTCCGTTTTGGGAACAACTTAATAAAAATTGTCAATCCAAGACTCAAAGAAAGAATTGTATCGTTTTTTATTTGAAAGATTTATGAAAATGATTATTAAAATCATGGAAATTGTGCGTTTGATTGAGAATATTTCGTCGTAAATTTGAAGGGGGTAAAGGTATTTGAAACGTCGAGAATAATTCATTCAGCCTGTATTTATAAAAATAAAAAGAAAATAAATATAAAATAATACTTGATTATCATAAGAAAAGATTGTGCATAGCTAAAATTGATCGTCATTAAATTTTCAAGAAACCAAAATATTTCTCACAATTCCATAAAATCGACGACTAAAAATCCCGATTGTTGTTTACTGTTGCCAAAATAAAACAAAAAAAGCCATACCAAATTATAACAGAGCAAATAAAATAAATAAAAACAATAATAATTCTACGATTTTGGCGAAACGTCCTGAAGGGGGAAAAAGAAATTTCAATACCACGCTATTTTCCAATGTCGCGTGAATTTCGAGGAGAAATAAAAAAACAATGAAAGATTTACGTGCTATTATTGAGCATTATTCGTTGCATCAAATAGAGCTCATCATCGATGTAAAACTCTGTATGTTATCAAGAAAAAAAGAAGAAGAGAGAAAAAGAAACAGAAATATATAGCATTACACTTTGACAATGCGTGGTTTACTTAGTTTTAACAATTTTTTTTATTTTTCTACGATTTTTAATCGTTACGAGGAAACAAAACAATTTTGTACTATTTTCTTTTTCCATTTTCGAAAAAGTACGTTACTCCTTTGGTCGAAATCGTGCACGGGATTTACCGAAGAGTCCGATGTTCGCACGGGATATAAATAAACGACCTAGGCACACTTGGCCATCATCGACGGACTTGCCCGGACAGACTGACCCGGTTATCCAAACTAGCATTTCTAGAATAAATTCATTAGACCAAAAAAAACGATCGGCCTAACGAAAAAAAAAAAATAAATAATGATCCCAAAACTCTCATAATCAAGGTTATGTTTTCGCTAATTTGACGTAAATTTGCGTTACGAAATCGCTGAAAGAGAGAGAGTAACATTTTTTTCTTGTTTCATCATTAAAAAAAAGTGTTTTCTTATTTTTTGAAACAAAATTATTGCGTATTCGCATAATTATGAAGATTTTTCAGTTAAAAAATTTTATCCTCCCCAAAATAAGAATGGTATTAGTGAATTTTTATTTATTCATTGAAAATTAGTTCAATATTTTCAGACTATGTCCAATATATTTTTTGTTTCAATTTTTAAACACTTTTTTGACTCGTTAGAAAAATAAAAAATTCGACTGGTTTAGAATTAACTCAGTAATAAAATCGGTTTTACACTCGAGTATATTTCGCGCTGGAATAATATTTGGGTTGCATGAATTATTATGGCTACATCATTTTTTTGATTGTTTGGTAAACGCGGGATTTTACGTAGTTCCAATATTTTTAGACGGTCGATAATAAATTCTTGCGTAAGACGACTTTAAGCATGATCTGATCGAGTTTAAACATTTTTCTTCATTTTTGGTCTTTCGTAGTCTGGGCTGAAGTTATTTTATTTATGACAATTAAGTTTTTTTATTTGATTATCTAAAAATTCGCATGGAGTCGGATTTTTTCCACTGATATACAATTTTTTTGAATTTTTTATCTTTGTAATTGATTTTGAGAGCGTTAATTTTTTTTTTATTACGTGAGAATTTTTATACTAATTCAGTCATTCGGAACTCCTCAGGAATTATTTTCATAGATTTCTTAAAAAAAGAAAAGAATGTATTACATAAAAATAATTGAATTGAACGCATATTTTTTCACTGAAGACGATAAAAATACTGCAGCACGCGACTGAAATGATATTTTGTCACACCATCGGGAAACACGTGGGACGTTCCCGCCATATTGTCACAGTGCAGTGTCGTATTTTCTGTCAGTACCTTTCGACTCATTGCTCGAAGTCGTCGTCCCACGTTTTATATATTCGATTGGTTGCACATTCGTTTTCCGCGAGACGACAAAACACAGAAATAAAAAACGTAATTTTACAGTGATTTTCGTCGTTATTTTTTTGCGAGAATTTTAGCATTTTAAAAATATGTGTAAAGTAGCCAAAAAAGGAGAGACGGCTAGTACTGAAAAAAACGTAAACAAACGACGTTCGTGATTTCAGTCTTGAAGGAATCGTTTTTAATTAAATATCTTAAAACGGGTTGATTGTTTGAAAAAAAAGAAAAAAAAACAAGTTAACTAATTCCCTACCATCTTCGATTATTTATTTTACATCGTAAATTGTATGAAAAATGTTTACAAAACTTGCGTCGACTTGCGAATTTGATTCACACCCAATTTTCATATCGCATGTAAACCAAGAATAAACGAACTCTTTCTCAATTTGAAACCGAAATATTATTTCAGTTTAAGTATAATTTGGCTACAAAATGAGTATTAAGGGTGCATTGTTTCAGATTTATATTCGGTGTTGAAAATTGACAAATAAACCGATGAATTTGGATATTTTGTCGATAAAATACTCTTAAGTGGTCAATCAGTACAATTTTTAGACGAAATAAAAAATAAACCGGATAAAAACGCAAAATATCGGTAAAACAAAGTTTTCTAAATTTGACTGTCAGATTGATAAAATCGAGTGAAGTGTTGCCGTGAATCGAAGTGTTTTTCATTCGTTCGTTGAAAGGATCAGTCAAACGCGTAAGCAAAGTGAATAAATACCGAAAAGTTCGTGGCGTGCAGTGAATATATATATATATATAAATGTATATGCTATATATTCGTTTCTTCGCACACCGGGATTGTGTATATTTTTGGGAGACACCCACCACTATCCCCGAAATTTTCCAGCGAGTACGTAACTTTTAAGTTTCTCTTCGAGTTGAAAAAAAGTGACAACATGCGTACAGTTACAGTAAAATTACTTTCATGCTTCGAGTACATTTTACGCTCGCATAATATTTGGTTTACAATAAATTATTATCGCTCAACCATTTTTTGGTTGTTTGTTAAACAGATCTTAATGTTACTTGTAATATTTTTGGATAGGCGGTAATAATTTCTTATGTAAGACGATTTCGAACATTTTCTTAAGTTCTTTTCCATTTTTGACCTGCAAATTAGTACATTTTCGGGTTTCTTTCGATTTTTGGGGATTCAATGGCCTTTTTTTTGTGTTTGTTGACTTATCTTGGTTCTTCAGAGCTTCTGACAGTTTTTGTTTCGTGTTTAGATACTTGTTTGCATTGATTGAAGTTAAAAGGTGTTAAAAAAGTCTTAAAAAGTCCTGACCAACGATAGAGACCGCATTTTTCCCCCCTAAATTGGCCTTCTAAGAAAGATTAATTACAGTCCTGTGATAAAAAAAGAGTCAAACATTTTCGTCGCGATAACGTCTCGCGCCCGCTTCATTCTCACCTTAATCGACGAATATGCTTAGTTACATCGAACACGTGATTCTCTCTTAGCCCTGTTATCGAGAGGGTCGCTACCCTCGTCGAAGGACACATTCGTTCTTATCGCGGAATTTAATAACGGCTACGCCGAATACTTGACGAAATTTCGCTCGCAAATAGTTCTACCAGTAGGAGGGTCCTGGGTTATTTATGTGAATGTTTTTCTGTTTGCTATTATGATATAGTTTCGAGCTTTACTGCTCGAAGATGCGTTACGTTCTCGGCCCAAAATATTATTTCATCAAAAATTCAGTAATTTTGCTATTCGAAAAAAATCACAAAAAAATTCAGTCACCTTTTCGTTTATTGGGGGTTTCAATAATAATAATGCCGAAAATTTATCAATTAATAAAGCCAAAATTTTGTCAACTAAATCGGACATTTTTTTTCGATATGCGAAATTGGTTTCTTCTTTTATCAGATCACACGTGATTTTGGTCTCGTTTTTTAAATCCTTCGAATCGATTATGCAAAAATGCAGTATATTGAAAAATATTCGCTCAATTGCTTGAAATCTTCCGAAGTGTAGCGTTGAATCGTTTTCCAAAAGCATGTCAAGAATTCACAATTATTTATTGTTTTATTACAATTTGAAAAAAAAAAAAAACAAATTCGTTTGCAACAGAAAATTTCGATAAATTTTATGGGTCTTCAAAAAATTTGATTTCATACAAAGAAAAAGGAATTGTCCGACTATTTGTTGAACTGTTTTTTATTTCAACAATTATTTCATAACTTTTTGTCAGAATTATTATTCTGTGAACTATTTATAGGCGGTAATAAAAAAAAAAATCGAAATTCTTTTCGCTTCTAAACAAACTCAAAGTGAAAGACGTTGCTACTTGATGAAAAGGGAAATTGCCAAAATTTCGATGTTTCGAAACAAAAATTTGAAGTCATTTAGATTTTCTTAAATGAATGATCGAGATGAATTTTCTTATGAATAAAAATCGTCAAATTGACGAAAAGTGGAACGAAATAGTTGAATTTTTCGATCACACGCTTCGTAGCGTGTATTATCAAGTTTGCTGTGTTTAACCCAGATTGAATAGAACTTGTCGGGACGCTCGTCCGCCATTAACGAGAAATTTTGTGAGGCGATGAAGGCAGAGACGGTACGAAAATAGTTTAAAGCCGAGAGAATCGCGACGAGAAACGCATATCCAGAGAAGCGAGAATTTGAAGGGGAGGTTTCTCGACTATAATCGCCACACACGATATCTGTGTGTCGAATGAGATCGCCCCGGTCGCGCTTTATTATCGCGCAAACGTTTCGTCGATATCTTCGCGATTTCTGCGTCGCCTTTTGTCTCGATGCGTCAACCTTCACCTTTAACTTCTCATTTTACATTTTTAAGATTCTTCTTTAAAGTCTGGAAAAAAGTCAAGGGCGAATTCAACAAAAGCAACAAAATGACAGAGAATTAAAGAAAAAACAAGACGAAGGCGGACTTTGAAAAATAATGAAACATTCTCAACTCCGGAACATCAATACTCAGAAAAAATATCTAATCGATTCAACTAGGATCTAGTTAACGCGATCATCTAGTGTGAAGGCTGTTTTTTAAATGCTTTTTTGGAGATTTTTTTTTTGACAAACCATTAAAATAAAATAATTTATAAATTGTATATCATTTTTATTAACATTTAAACAAACTTTGGGAATTTTTTGAAGTCAATATATTGAATATAATCGGAGATACACCGCCCAACAGGAACACATATAAAAAAAGAGGTGCTCCACTGCTGCCATGATTCTGGCCGTTCTGCTTATCTGAAATCAAAAAACCAAACGCCATTCCAATTGTGAGACTTGAGGCTCTACATGGAACTAAAATAAAGTCAGAATTCCAAAAAATAATTTTTTTTTACGCTTTAGAAAAAAAATTCAATTTTTTGCACTTTTTTTTGGGGTCTATTTAGCTGGTAAAAAGAAAACTAACGAAGCAATCTTAATTATTTTAGTTCAACTTGTAGTTATATATCTACTAAAGATACTGTATAAATTTGAACAGAATCAATTAACTAGTTTTTGAGATATCTTGGCAGCAGTTTGAAAAAATCGTGTTTTGAGAAAAACGCGTTTGAAATTTATTGTATATAATCGCGCGCTCCGTATACCTGCTCCGGTTTACGGCTGTAACTTTTCAACGGTTTCGAATTTCGAAAAATCCTTTTACCCACGTCTTCTACACATGTTTTAGATGTGATTTATGAAAAAAAAAATCGATTTTTTTGACCTAACACACTAGACGACCGCCTTAAATCAAATAATTTTTTTTCCTTGTCTCACGGCCAAATAGAGATCTGTTTATATTTAAAAAATTATTTTTTTTATCACAATATATTTATATTCTTGATTAATGAAAAATTTTATATATGGGGCATTCCATGCGAAATCAGCCACTTTTGAAATTCGCATTTTTTATTGTGTTGATTTTTCTTACTCTAATAGAGCTCATTGAAAGAAATTCGTCTGATTTTTTTTCAAATTTTTATCTCAACACGTTCATCGGGAACGAATTTTTGAAAAATTTTCCGATTTTTTTCTTCAAATATCAATAACTCTCTCAAAAATGCAGTAAACCGAATGGATGAGGGGTCAAAATTTTAGATTTAAAACGTACTTTCATACGGGAATATGTAGAAATTCATCAAATATTACATACAACAATTTTTCAAATTCTAAGCGAGAAATGTTATTTTCCACAGTGTTAGGACCCTTTGATTTTGCTCTTGAATTTTTATCAAAAACTATCATGTTTTTAATGACTTTTTAAGCCTAGTTCGATGATGGGGAAATCGTTCGTTGTATTTTTTATAATTAAATTGTGCATTTTTTTTACTATTAATCATGCACAAATCCCTGAAAAATCATATACAAACCGAATGAATAAGGGGGTCAAATTTTTCGTTTTGACAGGTGCTTTCGTTTAAAAATATCGTTATAAATTTCGTTAATTATTTAACGAAATTTAATTTAAAATTAAAATTAAAAATTTCGTAATAAATGTCAACAATTATTTAAAGATTACATAAATTAATTTTATAATTATAAGCAAGAAATGCTTTTTCCCGCAGCGTTAGTCCTTTTTGATTTTGCTGTTAAATTTTTATAGAAAACTTTTATTCATTTAATGCATTTTAAGACTAGTATGATCGTGGAGAAATATTCGTCTAATTAACAACAAAAATCTTTAATAAAATTAACAATTTGAAAAATAGATCTAGCTATTTTCTCACGTTCGTACTTAGCTTTAAATTCATTAAATGAATCATGCTTTTGTACAAATATTAAATAAACAAATTAATTAGTACAACAAGTGAAAAAAGGTTATTTTATCTTAGAATTGGAAAAACTAGGCGATGTAAACTTGGAATAATTTTTCACATATTTTTAAACAAAAGTACATTTCAGAACAAAAATGTTAACCTCCTAGACGATTCGCCTTGTATGATTTATCAGGGAGTTATAGATAATTGATTGTAAAAAAAATTTATATTTTAATTATAGAAATATACAACGGACGATTTCCCCATGATCACACTAGGCTTAAAATTCCTCAAAAAAATACTAATTTTTTATAAAAAATTAACAGCAAAATCGAAGGGGGCTAACTATGTGGAAAAAAACATTTCATTTTTAGAGATGAAAAAATAGATTCGTGTAATGTTTTGATAATTTTCTGCATGTTTTTAAATGAAAGTACGTTTTAAAACTAAAATTTTGACCCCTCATCCATTCGGTTTACTGCATTTTTGAGAGAGTTATTGATATTTGAAGAAAAAAATTGGAAAATTTTTCAAAAATTTGTTCCCGATGAACGTATTGAGATAAAAATTTGAAAAAAAAAATCAGACAGTTCCTTTCAATAACCTCTATTAAAGAAACAAAAATCAAAACAATAAAAAATGCGAATTTCAAAAGTGGCCGATTTGGCGTGGAATGTCCCATATGTATTGAGACATATTTTTATCTTAGAAATTGAACGAATATGAAGTTGAAATAAAAATAATATTTATATCAGTATTTATAATATTAATTATACCATATTCAATTGTGACATTATTTTATAATATTTTCATGGGTCTGCGACCCTGGGTAGGTACAAAAATTCACGTTCGTCTTCCCAGAAATAGTCAGAAGTCGGAATAATAATAATACCACTTTAGTTCCTGCAATTTATGCACATCTAGAGCGCAATTCGTACGTGAAAAATACCTCGACGCTTTGCGCCACGTGGTGGCCGGAGCAAGAAGTTTTAACGTGGGTACTCGAATAAACGGACCCAAATAGTATTATCTATTTGATTTAAATACAACTTTTTAGCTGAAACGAATAAAAATTTAGTTGATTAAAATTAAAAAAAAAAACAAAATTTGAATGAACGATCCTAGTAGATCTAAATAGAACTTTTTTCTGAGTGAAACAGGTCCAAAAAAACATTATTCATGGACTCAATATTTAAAATCGTACTCAATCTCGGGACATTTCATTGTAGTCGAATTTCCAAAAAAAAACTTTATCAAAGTTATCGCAAAAAACTGCGAGTTTATGTTTCGATAATTTAACGAAAACAGGTTAAAAAATAATTTGTCTAATTATTACAATAATAAATTGAAACAAAAATTAAACCATGTTCGAGGCTGCTCTGAAAAATGCGACGAAATAAAAAAAATATATCCAAAGATACTCTGACTAATTACGAATTACTATTAACTTCAAAAAACACCATTTTGTTCGAACTTGCAAAAAATCTTATCAAACTTAAGCGCGAAAAGTCGAGTCTTGTGGATCGAGAGAGTTTAAAGTCCACAAAAGTTTCGATAAGGGAACGAAAACTCAGGAAGAAAAGTAATTTTTGTAATTATTCATACAGCACCTTGCTCGAATTCTATGTATCACGATCTTACACCTGGCCAGGACTCGCGCCTGCGTAAATTCACTCTCAGTAAAATTCCAGCACGAAGGAAGAGACTTTTCTAAGGGTTGCTTTACAATTCGTACTTAACACTCCGTCAGTAAGCAATCACGGTTTCTCGCGCGTGTTTAGTTAGGATCTTTTGGACACGTGCGTTTTTCTCTCTTTTTTTGACAAACGTGACGTTCTATTCAACGAAGAATACATTTTAATTCATCAATTTGGTATAAAATTTATTATTCATGCAATTGCAAGGGGTTAAAACTGTTTATTTTATTTATTTATTTAATTTCGTCAATCGATAAATGTTTTTACGAACCGTGACCATTGTCTTTTCATTTTTTATTATTATTTGAAAATTTAATCGACTTTAATTGATGGAAAATTGACTCGAATCATTGGGTTACAGTCTCGATCTCATCCACTGCAATTTATTGCAACTTCTAAACATTTTTTTTTAAATACCAATTTTTGGTACATATACGAATTTAAAACAATTTTTTTACCCTACAAAATTTTGATACCGTTGAATTTACTCCAAAGAGAGAAAAAAGAGAGTGAAAAAGGGAGAGACCCTGACCCAGAGCACTCATCGGTTGTGCAACCCCGAAATTAGTGTGATGCATGATCGAAAGTTTGGAAAGTTTAATTCGGCTTTATTCCATTCGAGCACGAAACGGAGTATTTAATTGTTGTTTTTCTCGCCGTCAAAAAACTCCTCGATTTTTTTCCTTCTTCACTGAAAAATCTATTCGACTGTGAAAGAAAAATGAAAAACTGCCCAATCTCTCTATAAAAATCTACAGCACCAAAAAAATGCCCAAACAGAATTTCAAAAATAAAAAGATAGAAAAAAACGAGAAAAAAAAAATAAGTTTGGTAAAATAATTAACTCAAAAAATTAAAAAACAAAGGAGCAAAGTGAACAAAATTATAAAAATATTTTGGAAATAATTAACGACTAAAAAATTGATTTGGAAAAATTATAAAATAGAGAAAAACAATATAAATAAAATAAAAATTTGTTGCAGTGTCGCCCCACAGAAGCGACGAATCATTCCGGAGACCGGAAGTGTCATGGTACTCAATCGGAGAATAAGAGATTCGAGCTTACTCGCGAGACCACGATTCAAAATAAAACAGGTACGATTTGACGTATTTTTCGAATTTTTCATTATTCTCCATAATTATACACTGAGAAAAGAATTTTGTTGACCGAAACGAATTTTGTTTCTCTCAACCAAAATATTTAGTTCGATACTGGCAGCAAAATATTTTTGAAATAAGACAAAATAATTTGTGAACGCTGAGACAAGATATTGGCTGAACCAACAAAACTTCGACGCAGCCAAACAAATTAATTTTAATCCAACAAAAAATAATTCACGAAAAAAAATGAATTGTAGTTTATACTGAAATTTTCATGAAACTTTAAACAAAGTCTGCAAGTCCCTGTGATGGAAAATACTAATACCGTAAATGACATATTGCATGCCCATCAAACGAATTTTTGCAGTGTCGAACAGTAAAAAGTATATGGGCCATTTCACGCCAAATCGGTCACTTTTGAAATTCGCATGTTTATTGTTTCGATTTTTTTTCTCTAATAGAGCTCATTGAAAGGAACTCGTCTGATTTTTTTCAAATTTTTATCTCAATACGTTCATCGGAAACGAATTTTTGAGAAAACTTTCAATTTTTTTGTTCAGATATCAATAACTCTCTCAAAAATGCAGTAAACCGAATGGATGAGGGGTCAAAATTTAAGTTTTAAAACGTACTTTCATTTAAAAACATGCAGAAAATTATCAAAACATTACACGAATCTATTTTTTCATCTCTAAAAATGAAATGTTTTTTTCCACATAGTTAGCCCCCTTCGATTTTGCTGTTAATTTTTTATAAAAAATTAGTATTTTTTTGAGGAATTTTAAGCCTAGTGTGATCATGGGGAAATCGTCCGTTGTATATTTCTATAATTAAAATATAAATTTTTTTTACAATCAATTATCTATAACTCCCTGAAAAATCAAACAAGGCGAATCGTCTAGGAGGTTAACATTTTTGTTCTGAAATGTACTTTTGTTTAAAAATATGTGAAAAATTATTCCAAGTTTACATCGCCTAGTTTTTCCAATTCTAAGATAAAATAACCTTTTTTCACTTGTTGTACTAATTAATTTGTTTATTTAATATTTGTACAAAAGCATGATTCATTTAATGAATTTAAAGCTAAGTACGAACGTGAGAAAATAGCTAGATCTATTTTTCAAATTGTTAATTTTATTAAAGATTTTTGTTGTTGATTAGACTAATATTTCTCCACGATCATATTAATCTTAAAATGCATTAAATGAATAATAGTTTCCTATAAAAATTTAACAGCAAAATCATAAGGGACTAACACTGCGGGAAAAAAACATTTCTTGCTTATAATTATAAAATTGATTTATGCAATCTTTAAATAATTGTTGACATATTTTTAAATGAAAGCATCTGTCAAAATGAAAAATTTGAGCCCCTTATTCATTCGGTTTGTATGATTTTTCAGGGATTTGTGCACGATTAATAGTAAAAAAAATGAACAATTTAATTATAAAAAAATACAACGAACGATTTTCCCATCATCGAAAAAAAGTCATTAAAAAAATGATAGTTTTTGGTAAACATTCAAGAGCAAAATCGAAGGGCCCTAACACTGTGGAAAATATCATTTCTCGCTTAGAATTTAAAAAATTGTTGTATGCAATGTTTTGATGAATTCCTACATATTCTCATACGAATGTACGTTTTAAAACTAAAATTTTGACCCCTCATCCATTCAATTTACTGCATTTTTGAGAGAGTTATTGATATTTGAAGAAGAAAATTGGAAAATTTTTCAAAAATTCGTTTCCGATGAAGGTGTTGAGATAAAAATTTGAAAAAAATCAGACGAGTTCCTTTCAATAAGCTCTATTAAAAAAAAAATCAACACAAAAAATGCGAATTTCAAAAGTGACCGATTTGGCTTGGAATGCTCCACATGCAACATTCACCCCGTTTTTACAGTGTGAAAAATCGTAAAAAGTACACGAAGCAATAAACTAAACTTATTTTCATCAGAATTACCCAAACGTAACCATAGAATTGTTCAAAACAAATATTTTTTTTTTTAATTCTTCAATTATAAATGCATTATTATTATTATTATTTCAATTATAAATGCAATTATAAATGATTGTTGATCATGATTTCTTACATTCATGACTCCCGATATAAAGTACTACAGAAAATTTTTCCTACCTACACTGGAATTCGATCTGACCTACCTACCTATCTACGACTTAACGCGCACGGACGCTACACCCAGAAAAAATGTCCATTTGATTCAACTAGAATCTAGTTAAATCAACTAAATTTTTTTCCTTGTCTCACGACCAAATAGACGTCTATTTAACTTTAAGAAATTATTTTTTTGTTCATCACACTATTTTTACATTCTTGATTAATAAAAAATATAATATATGTTTTAAAATCGGATATATTTTTATCTTAAAAACTAAAGGAATATGAAGTTGAAATAAAAATAATATTTATATTATTATTTATATTTAAAAAATTTTATTTTTTATTTTTATTGTTTCTGCATATACCCTTGCAGGTTTTTACGAACCCATCCCATCACTTTAACCCTACTTTTTCCCCACTTCATTAACTTCCAATTTCCAATATTCCTAAGTTCCATGTTCCTGAGAGACCCCCCAAAAGTGTTGCCCACAGCCACTCTTTCCTAATGCACTACTGTATCACATTTGAACGAGGGCCAAGGGAAACTGTGGAAAATCCGGCCGATACAGGCGACTATATTTTTACTGAGTTTCAATTGATTAGCACCATCAGAAACTCAGAAAAACTGCCTCCCGCTCAGCGATTGATGCGCGAGCCGGTGTATGTCTAAGCGATCAACCAACGAAATATTGGCCTCGCCCGAGGCTGCTCAACTTTGGAGATCGCCGGAGCCATACACCGACCACACACCTACCGCTGTCGGTTTTATTATTATTTATAATATTATTTATACCATATTCAATTATAATATTATTTAATAATATTTTCATGGGTCTGCGACCCTGGGAAGGTACAAATTACAGGGTGGGGGTAAAATTTTCGAATGACGAAATTTCGAACAGCTAAAATAGCGAATTTTAACATACAATTATATATATATATATCGATAACTGTATGTTAAAATTCGCTATTTTAACTGTTCGAAATTTCGTCATTCGAAAATTTTACCCCCACCCAAATTACAAAAATTCACGTTCGACTTCTTAGATATAGTTCCTACATTGGTTCCCGCAATTTTAGCACATCCAGAGCGCAATTCGTACATGAGAAATGCCTCGATGAGAAGCTTTAACGTGGATATTCGAATAAACGGACCCAAATAGCATTATCTATTTGATTTAACGGGAGAAACCAGTTTAGGAGGCCGAAGTTTTGGTGTTTTTCGTGAATTTTTTTAACAGGGAAGGAATAATCAGAATTTGTTTAAACTCGGAGGATATTTTACTCATGTTTTGAAGTACACTTTGTAATTTCTTCAAGTCATTTCCGCCGGAAATAGTGAAGTTAGAAGCTGCTGTCCATGGACGATCGCCATCCGAGTTTTTTGCTGGTGGACATTCCTGAAGTCACAATTTTTATTTTTAATCATTACAATTTTCTTTTTTCGTTAACAACATATTTCCTAAGAATATGAACCTAATTGTGATCAAAAAAGTTGAAAATTGCATGTTTTTGAGGTGTTTGAACACAATGCCAGGTTTTTATACCATGTTTTTTCACATTTGTGCATTAAAAAAAAATATTTTTAATAATAATATCATACCAGAGTTCGGTTCATATAGATTGTAATTGAATAAAGAATATTCACACAAATTTTCAGAAAGATTGGTCAATAACTTTTTGAGCTAGAATGTCCACCAGTTGAAAAAAAGTCGTCCATGGACAGCAGCTTCTAACTCCACTATTTCCGGCGGAAATGACTTAAAAAAATTACAAAGTGTACTTCAAAACATGAATAAAATATCCTCCAAGTTTAAACAAATTCTGATTATTCCTTCCCTGTTAAAAAAAATTCACGAAAAACACCAAAATTTCGGCCTCCTAAACTGGTTTCTCCCGTTAAATACAGCTTTATAGCTGGAGCAAATAGAAATTTTATCAATTCAAATTTAAAAAATTCGAATAAAGGATCCTAGTAGATCTAAATAAAACTTTCTTCTGGGTGTACTTATTACACCACTCTCTACTTGATATTTTTTGGTAAAAAAAATAATACGTACATGTCCAATCCGCAATATAATCGGTAATGCCAATGAATAATCTATGAGACAAGTTTTTTGAAAGAAAGAAAAATTTGAAATATAAAAAATATTAAATTTTCATATATTACAATATCCGTAAATAAATGTCCGTAACGCTTTTGGGTAGTTCAAAATTCGGCCCCCTTTGTTTGAGCTATAATAAGTAAATACAGCAACAGTCTTCAATAAGTGTTTCATCTTAGAATTTCCTGGCTCACGTGTTTGGGGAAATAATAGTGACTGTAAAAAAAAAGACTGTAAAAATTGAAAGTAGCGTAGCAAATTTTACAATACGTTTCCGAAATTTACTGGGCATACTGCTATTTCTAATTTATATCGATGGTAATTTTTTCAATAAGTACACAATTTTTATAGATTCGATAGTTTATTCCAGTGTTCAGTTTAACTTTTTACATATCCCTCTTCCTTTACATTTCTTTCGTTCCAGTTTTCGCATTAATGTAATAATAAAAACAATAAAAAAAAAAAATTTCAGAGTTCTTTCATTCCTTCCATTCATTCCTTTTCTCACTCATTTCACTTTTTGTCGATCCTATTTTCGTTCCCTGCCCCCCTTTTACATTTTCCTTGCTGTTATAAGTACTACATAATTTTTATATTTTCTAATTACAATTTTTTATGTATACCGTTTAACATTTTTTTACCATTTTCAATATCAGTAAACAGTATTGGTTCACGATTTATTTTCCTATGCGTACTGCATATTTTACTGGGGGCACTGTAAATTTTACATTTCATACACAGTGGGATTACTCGTTTCTATTTGTAATTTTTACTATGTTATTTTTTTGCACTGGATATTGAGTTTTTTGTAACTTAGATCAGCATTAATAATTAATCAGAAATAAAAATACACATTAAATTCATTATTTTGTGATGGAACACACTGAAAAACGACTAATTTACAGTTTTCAACTGTATATTTTGTTTTAGTTTCAGTAATTTTTAAATATCGATCATTAATTTTTATAGATCATTTTTTTCCCTATTCAAATAAACTAGTTCATTTATTGGTCCGAACGATCACCGTTTAGTCAATTTCATAATTGATATTCAAACAAATATTTCATTAAAGTTGATTTATCTACAAGAAATTTTCATAATTTAGTTGAACAAACTAAATCATTTGGTATTGAACAAAAAGAATTGTTCAATCCACCATTTTTCGTCGAACTAAATCGGATTTAGTTCGATGAACAAATTTTTTTTCTCACTGTACATTTTAATTAATAAAAAGTTAGTACCAAAAGAATCCCAATTAAATTTGTCGTAAGTAATTGTAGGGTTGGGTCGTCCCTTGGGCTACGAATGAGCAATTTATTTAGCACCGGAATAAATGACATTGCGTTTTAAGAAATGACACAAATTATTTTTAATTAATTTATTTAATTAGTTTATTTCAAAACCGTACGTTCCGATGATTTTAATTAAAACATCAAAACAATAAAAACAAAGCACTACTTCGATAAATTCGTCTATTACTAAACACCTCACGGGAAATAATATTCGTTAAATAATTGAATTCCATAAATCGTTGCATAATTCAAATCGACCGAAACCATAATAAAAAAAAATGAAAAATCTTTAAAATGTCTAAATATACAATTTAATTGAAAATTAAAATAAAAACACGTAAAAAATTTGCAAAAAATAAATAATCGTTGAAATCTCCAATGGCCTAGGAATTGAAAAGGAATCGAAAATTTCAAATAGGAGATGTAAAAATAACGAATAAGATGATGATCGAAACATAATTACGCGAAAAAAAAATGGATTCGTTTATCAAAGAAGCAAATTCCTTTATTTTTTCATGTTTTTTTCAAAATTTTGCAAATAAGCAACGTTCTTTGAAATATAAAATAAAAAATAAGATTTGAGGTCGATAAATCGATGCATAACTCAATTGCGAACACACTTGAATATTAAAAAAAAAAACACAAATAATAAAAATGTCAACAAACAACAATCAAATTGTCAATAAAATAGAAACCAACGTAATAAATTCAGAGGAGATACTCGACGAAGAATCTCGATGATTCGATAAAGACTGGTCGACGTGGGAGACTTGTATATATTCCAAACCTTGACCTTCGAGTCGAGAGGAAATCAGAATGAAGTCTATTAAATCATAAAAGGTACAATATGTGTGTAGAAGCGGCGATTAATCGAGACATATAGACCGAACGAAAAGGGGGGAGGCACGTTGCTCCGTAACTGTTTCTGAACGTACTTGAACCTTGATAAATGTAAATTAAAACGGTGGCAAAGTTTTGCTGGGAGACAAGTGAGTGAGAAATGACTGTAAAGCGATCCAAATCGAGGTACTCCTTCGTACTTTATCAGAACCGTCGTCGTTTAGCACACTCGATGAATTTCCAGTATTATTAAATCCCAAAAACGAATCAAACATTTGTTGCTTTTGTTTTTCGTCTATTGAGGAATAAACGCGATAAAACTAAGTGTTATTCGATGAATAAATCGTTCGAAGTAATAGCGCGAGAATTTATTGCTGAGAAAAAGAGCATTTTGTTATGGAGACATGCAAGAATATTTCGAGCATTGTTTTAGCGTGCAAAACTCGTCACGCTAAGAAGCTCGAGCTGTTTGGGGCTGTCGACCTTGGAAGTTCCTTCCACCCTTGATGTTGTTTGTTTTTTTTTTTTACAAGGAAAGAACGATCTATATCTATCGCTCTTTTCATTTTTGTCTTCTCAAGCTCCGCGAGCACAGAGTGCGACAAAACGAGGGCTCGCGTGTCTCTCGCTACAAACTCTGTGTCACCTCATCGACCCTCTTATCTCGCACTCCACCCTAAGACACTTCACGAACTACATACACGATGAGGCACTTAATAACCGAGTTACTTATCCTCGGCCCCTCGCCCCCTTTGCCCTCGCGCAGATATTGAAGTTTTTCTATTTTTTTTAGCACAATAAAGTCCTCTTTTTCCCTCGTAACCTTCGACAAGGTGTGACGAATATTTGGTGCATTTAACACGGAGCAATTGAGTAGAATAATTTTGAATAATTTTTGCAGCAAGTTTGTCTGACTTTTGAATAATTACGATGGCAATTTTTCCCTTGTATTACACCCAGAAAAAAACATCTAGTCGATTCAACTAGAATCTAGTGCAATCAAATAAATTTTGGTAAATGTTTAGGAAATGGGCGCCACCTCCGATCGTGCTAATTCTTTAATGTTATTCTGGCCGTTCTCACAAGTAATTTAATATATAATTATAGGTGGGGGTCTTTAATAGTTTCGGAGATATAGGCGTTTATTCTATTAGGGCTGATCATATATACATGGGGCATTCCACGCCAAATCGACCTACGTCAGACCTTTCCATTCTTTGATTTGGCTGAAAATTTTATATGTTGTATGACCCATTGAAAGAAGCTCTCTTGATTTTTTTCAGATTTTTTTTGTCCATACACTTGTGAAATATAATTTTTTTTCAAAATTCAAGGTTTTTTCTTCAAATGACTGTAACTCTCTCAAAAATCGATCAAATCGAACTTTTTTTTTTTAGAAAGATTGGGTTTTCACCGTACTATTAAAAAAAATACGAAAGACTAATTAATATTTGTATTCCGTATTTTTTCTCAATTTAAGATGTTTGCCCATTTTTATTGCTTTCAAGAAATTCACAAAAAAACTTTGACCAATTAAATGATTTTTGAGACTAGTTTCATTGTGGGCAGATTTTTCCTTATATTTTTTTTCTTATTTTGGAAATAAGTTTAATTTTTTTTCCAGTTAATTTGGATCAGAATGAGCTTTTTTTTTGAAATGTAAGTTTTTACCAAACTTTTGGAAAGAATTACGAAATTCCGATTGAAAATCGTCCCCTATATTTTTTTCAATGTTTAAGCAAAGAGTCATTAAATTTAAGGTGTTGGACACTTTTGATTTATTTCAACAAATTCACAAAAAAAACCTTGACCAATTAAATGATTTTTGAGACCAGTCCCATCGTGGAGAGATATTTTTCATATTTTTTTTCTTAGATTCAAAAAAAATTCCATTTTTTTTTGTCAATTCGTACCAAATAGGACTTTTTTTATATTTGAAATGTTGGTGTGAAACAAAATATCAAAAAAATAGTTGGATTTGGTCCAAATTGACTGAAAAAAAAATGAAATTTTTTTTTCAAAATAAGAAAAAATATAAGGAAAAATCTGCCCACGATGAAACTGGTCTCAAAAATTATATAATCGGTCAAAGTTTTTTTGTGAATTTTTTGAAAAAAATAAAAATGGACAAACATCTTAAAACCAATGTTTTTTTGCTTAAAATACTTTTCTTAAAAAACTTTTTTGCTTAAAAACTTTTCTAAAAAAAAAAGTTCGATTTGGTCGATTTTTGAGAGAGTTACAATCATTTCAAGAAAAAAACATCGAATTTTGAAAAAAAATAATATCTCACAAGCGTAGGGACAAAAAAATCTAAAAAGAATCAAGATAGCTTCTTTCAATGGGTCATATAACATATAATATTTTCAGCCAAATCAAAGAATGGAAGGGTCTGACGTAGGTCGATTTGGCGTGGAATGCCCCATATATATATATCGCAAATTTTTAAATCATGTAATTTGATGACTTTTTTAAGAATTATGTATGTAGTTTGATGGCACTTGGAATGCCCCATATATATATTGCAAATTTTTAAATCATGTAATTTGATGACTTTTTTAAGAATTATGTATGTAGTTTGATGGCACTTGGGCATTTTGACGACTGACATCAAAATACCCATTGTAGGGAATTTTTTTTTTTCTTATGTTAGAAAATTCGTGAAAATAGTATAATGACCACGTGAAAATAGTAGTAACCGGGTTTGAATAGTATATGGTTTTGGATCAAGAATCAAGAGGCGCGGTAGCGCCTCGACGCCAGGTATTAAAAAAGAAAGGTTGCCCGAGCCCTTCCGCACTCTTATATACGCGAATAAGACGGTTTTCTGGCTTTTCATATTTTTCAAACTGCTCTCACGGCGTGTAAAAAATCTCACGGTTTGAGTAAAAAATCTGAATATAGGGGACGATTTTTTTTTTTTTTTTTTTTTTTTTCAATTTTTCTCTTTCCATTAGTCTTTGTTGTAAGTTGATCCGTCCACCCAATCTCGAGATATGATAATTTTGTGATTTAAAATCGAATGTTTGAGGAACTTCTGTCCCTTGGAGTCGGAAAGACGTAAGAAGCATTTGTTTACGTTTGGACATACATCCTTCGCGAGACTGGTAGACATTTGTCTACCCTGCAGTCGCCCAGTCCACTGAACGGGGCTACCCCCACTTATTGTCCGCCGCTGAGCGAGAGAGACAGCGCGCGAAGCCACGCTCTCTCTCACCCATAGCGCGCGCTCTCTCTTTCTCGTTCAACAAGAACATATATAATGATTGTTTTATAACTAAGGTCGCGATTTTTTAATACTTGGCGTTCTTTTTTTACTTTTTTTAAAATGAAAAAAAGCATTTTATTATATATTTTATATACTATTCAAACCCTCGAGATTCGAACCTGAGGGGTTTTTATCCGTCAAATTCTTCTCCCCGACGCTAAGCGCCGGGGATTCGGGGAGACCTAACCCGGTAACTATGATTTCCACGTGGTCATTATACTATTTGCACAAATTTTCTAAGAAAAAAAATTCTCTACATTTTAATAAAATCATGATTTATAAAGTCGTATATATGCACGTATGTATATTTGTGTTTACGCGTGCCTTTGTGTACATGTGTACGGGCGTCCATGCATTTGCGTGTTCTTGCGTGTGACAACATTTACATATAGGACTGGCCTGGAAAAAAATTGTGTTTTAAAAAATTGTTTGTGTGTAAAGTATGCTCTGACTAAGTGTAAATATTATTCACACTTGGTTAGAACAACAGTCATGAAACTACTCGGTAGACATATATAGATATACATATATATACCAAATCAGCCCTAATAGGATACACGTCTATATCTCCGAAACTATTAGACCCCCACCTATAATTATATACTAAATTACTCGGGAGAACGCCCAGAATAACATATTAAAAAATTAGCACGATCGGAGGTGAGCCCGTTTTCTAAACAATTATCAATTTTTTTATAATGAAAGGGAATAGTTTATTGAATTAACATAGAGTACATTTCAAAATATACGATGTAAGGTATATTGACAAATTTTTTTAGACTAAAATATTTCAAAATGGTAGCCCCACAGCGGCTGGAAATAGATTTGCGCCGTGCAGCCTACAGGTCTCAAATCTCAACTAAAATCAAAAAATCAAATTTTTATTGCTAAAACTCATTAATACGTTTTGCATGACGAAGAGAAAAAAATTAAAAATTTAGGACCATTTTGAAAAAAAATCACTTATTTTGGTTTTTTTATAAATGGTCCTAAATTTTTAATTTTTTTTCTCTTCGTCATGCAAAGCGTATTAATGAATTTTAGCAATAAAAATTTGATTTTTTGATTTTAGTTGAGATTTGAGACCTGTAGGCTGCACGGCGCAAATCTATTTCCAGCCGCTGTGGGGCTACCATTTTGAAATATTTTAGTCTAAAAAAATTTGTCAATATACCTTACATCGTATATTTTGAAATGTACTCTATGTTAATTCAATAAACTATTCCATTTCTTTATAAAAAAATCTTGAAAAAACGTACGTTTACGTGACTTTCCCCCCGTTAACTTCAAGAAATTATTTTTTTTTATTACAATATATTTATATTCTTGATCAATGAAAAAATTAATATATGTATTAAAATCGGACATATTTTTATCTTAAAAACTGAACGAATATGGTGTTGAAATAAAAATAATATTTATATTAGTATTTATAATATTTATAATATTAATTATACCATATTTAATTATGATATTATTTAATAATAATTTCATGGGGCTGCACCCTGGGTAGGTACAAAAATTCACGTTCTTTTTCCTAGGCATAGTCAGAAGTCCGAATAATAATAATATTTTGGTTCCCGCAATTTATGCACATCTAGAGCGCAATTCGTATGTGAGAAATGCCTCGACGCTCGACGCCACGTGGTGTGGCCGGAGCAAGAAGCTCCGTGGGTACTCAAATAAACGGACCCAAATAATATTATCTATTTGATTTAAATAGAGCTGAAACGAATAGAAATTTTGTTGATTGAAATTTAAAAAAAATCGAATAAACGATCCTAGTAGATCTAAATAGAATTTTTTTCTAGATGTAACGAGCCAGTTTAGTGTGGAAACGATTAATTTAATATTGAATAATTAATAATGGTAAAAATAAAATGAATGCCTAAAATTTTGAACAAATAGAAACGCAATTTATTTTCCTTGTTTCAATGATGAGTTGAGCAGCGTTTTTTTACTCAATGGGAAATAATTCATTTGAATGTGATTGAAGGAGAAAAATGTAATAGGTGGAAAGAATTTTGTCGGAAGTTTGTAGTAACGATGTCGATTTATTTTCTCGTATTAACGATAAAGTTTAACAAAAAATTGATTGACTGAATGTGAAATAATTGATTGAGACTTCTGAAATATAATAAATGCTTGACGCAAATGAGTATGTCCGAATTTCGAATAAACACGATCATAAAATGACGTTCGTCGTGATGTTTAAAGACGGGAGAACGTTACGAGGACGAAACAAAAATGTAGACAGCCTCTCGTACATAAATTCGCAAAGCCCGCGAGCTCAATCAACGTCAGAAACCACGCACGCTTGCAAAAGCTAATCAGCCAAAGCTTCCGGATGGTTGGAAGAGCCCCCAAAGCTCTAGAGTGAGAGAAAATCGGGTTATCCTCCGGCCTAAACGACTCACTGACTCGAACGAAAACCTCGCGCCTCGATCGATCGATCCATCGATTTTTCTTCTTTTCCCTCCTCTCCTCTTCGTTAACTGTACTATAATTTTCGAAGCGTATCACATATTCGTGGAAAAGACACAATTTTAAACAGAAACCCTCTTTTTTTTCATTCAATATCTTTTTTCATTACTAAAATAATTCTATCGAATTGTTGGCCTCGATATCGCAACTTTGATGCCACTCGAAATACACGACTTTTTTTTCAATAACGGAAAAACACTGATAGTTGACACAGTGAGAAAAAATCACACTTTTTTTAGCTACTCCGCTCTTATTTATTTTATTTATTTAACTTTTACTTATTTAATGAAATTGCGTTTATTTTTAGTTCAATTTTCTTTATTTTACATTGACATCGAAGCAAAAAAATGTGTAACACTCGAAAAAACACATATATATGCAAACAAAAAATAAATTTCGATGTATCTTGGAAAATAATAAACGTTTTTTGACTGGTTTCGTCATTTTGGATTGTATCACCAACAAGTTTGAAGTTTTTGACAAATAATAGTAATAAATGACATTCGGTGTACTTGGCACGTGACTCGAATGATTACGAATGATTTATTTCTTATTTTAGGCGATATTTGTCTCAAGTATCAACTATTAGTGCCCTGTCAAGCATTGGTGCCTTTAGCTTAGGCGACAATGAAACTCTTCGTCGAGGTAAACGCGCCCCCTACGTTTTTATTTTATTGTTCGTTATAAATTTCTCCATCGAATGTATTATAAATCGCGCGAGCATGAGACTTACTAAAATTGGGACGAAGACGGCGGGAAATTTTGCTCGAAGCCGGTCGAACAACGTACGTGCATGTGTGACGGAGTTAAATATTGGAACCTGTCCAGAAGCGACGTTGACAAGCGAAACGCTCACCCGAATTCTGTTCGTCCAGTTTCGAGCCTCTTAAAGTGATCTCACCGAAATAGATCGAAAACCGCGGAAACACACATTTTGAAAAATGCATTTCTAACATTACATAATTCGATAATTTTCAAAAAATCGATGTTTTTTATTTTTATTTTGTACTTTACCACTGTATAAAAAAAAATTTTGAAATATTTCTATGAGGCACGTAAATCTCTCTATAAACATGCTTTTTCGAAACGTGATTTTTTTCCAATCGTAAGTTTTCGATATTTGTTGCATTTTTTTTTTTTTTTTTCAATATTGTTCCTGATCGCGGGTCGAACAATTTTATAAAATTTTGTATTAACAACTATTTCATCGATAGTTGAAAAGCAGATTTTTCAATGAAAAAATCTTGTGTTTTTTTTTTTTAATTCCATAAATCGTTACTTTTTTGAAATAACAAATTTGACTGGATACGTTACGAAGAAAAAAATACTGAAGAGAAGAAAAAAACACATAAAAAAATTGGAAACTTTTTCAGCAAGGGACCGTGGAAAAAATCACGTTTGGAAAAAAATCGTATTGGAAAATGACGAATAAGAAAACTTTTGAAGGTAACAGTGAAAAAAATCGATTTTTTGAAAATTTTGGGCACACCCCTTAAAAATGTAAAATTAGAGATTTTTAGTATCGGGCATTTTTGACTTTTCGTGAATTACGAGAATCTGACGTCACGTATTTGTTGACGCGTATCACGTAACCCACGTGAAAAAATCGTGGTTGTCCTCCTTGGGGTCGTTAATTCGCGTATACGATTGCAAAGGTGTATTTAGAATGCGCGTACTCGTGATGCTGAGTGATCGGAGCCAATTTGGCGGGTTGAAGATTTGGCCAAATATTTTCGTGTCTCTTTCGTGTTTAGATTAATCTCTGACGATCGAAAGAGACGAGGATATTTTACCTGCTGTGCTAAATATAATCATAGGGAAGTAAACAAACGCGTACGAAAATGAGATTGAAAATGGTCGGTGAGAGCTACATTTGTCGTACTACGTGAACACGTGGTCCGCAAAACCAGTTGGCAAAATAGCCACAATCGTCCTTTCTCTCGTGCCAATTTGCGAAGTAATTTTTTTTTTCATAATTTGTCAAAAAACGTGCACCGAACAACGTATTTTCAAAAAAGTATCTTAAACCACATTAAAGGATAAAGCAACAGGTAGAAATTCTTAAAATTATTATTGAATAAAATCGAAATTTAACCAGAATTAAAATGAAACATTCCAAAAAGCTTGTTTTCTTTTTCTGTCTATTTTTAATGTCCGAAATAAAAAAAAAAACTGTAGAATTGATAAATAGAAACACAATTTCCACACTTTTACTCGTTTTCCAGTGAATCATGCGAATTTTTACCGCGAAATAATGCGTCAAATTTGTAATTAACCTCGCGTACAAAAAGATCGATGTGATTTTTTTAGCCGCTGATGGAGACCGCTTCGGGGTCGGTTCCATTATCGAGGAACAATAAAAACGCGGGAAAGAGGTGGAAACTCGGTGGTGTCGGGACAAGCAGCACCCCCGCCCCTGCCCCCGGTATGATCGTCAATGCCGCAGACGCAGCTGCCATCGTCAGTAACACCGCCACTGGCAAAAGCAACGGCATGACTGTTCCTTCTGTCACCTCGGCCCAGCAGCCGACCACTCACCAAGTGAGCTTTAAATCTTTCCACTTATATTTCATTCCGACAATTTTCACCTCATGTCAAAGTGTTATTTTTTTCTTATTGTCACGCGATTTCTCGACGTCGAGATATTGAACATTTTATTGTCGAATTTGAAGAACGATTCCTCATTGAAAAAGTTGTGTATACAAGTTAATTATTTATATTTATTACAATAATTCGTACTTATTCTTATTCCAATTTAATTCTTTTTATATTTCATTCTATTTTTACTTGTCAAATTTAGTTCCTGTTTTAATTATTACATTTCTTATTTTTATTCTTCACCATTTATTCGCAAAATAAATGACTGATGTTTTTGTTGTTAATTATTGTTTCACTGGATTATAATTTCGTTTAGAAAATTGAGTCAATTTGTGATTTTTGCATTTGCGTTATTCATTACCAAATTATTATTTTCTTTGTTCTTTGTTATTCATTTTACAAATAATTAATGTTCCGTAAACATTATTTTCGTTCGGAAAAATAGACTAAACGATTAATAAATGTATAGCGAGCACGTGGAGGATAAAAAAAGATTGGATGAAGTATTGTACAGTGATAATGACGAGAGGCAAAAGCCAAGCGCTGAAATCGCACGTAAATACTTTAACCAGACTTTTGTACCGCCCGCTATATAGATATTTTTCCCTCCAAAAGGAAGGGAGGGACTTTAAACGCGTCTTATAAATAGCGATCGTTTCATTTGTGAGATACACGACGCGGTAAGAAGACTCTCTCTGTCTTGTAACGCGAGCGAGGATCGTTCGTTCGTCCTATTCGTTGTTTTCACCTTGAATTGTGTACACTTTGTGTGGGCGTGTGTTTATTCGATTGTTTTTTTTTTTTTTTCGTGAATTCGTAGAAAATGTCGAAGCATCGTCGCTGGTAAATTGCTAATCATTTTAATTTCACAAATTGTTCATATCAGCTTGTTTTGTGCTCTGTCAAAGAAAAAAATGATACACGAAAAAATCTATAAAGTGAAAATCGTTCTGAAACGAGGGTAAAACTCTGGAATATGAGGAGAAGTGTAAAAATTGTATTTATTTTTATTTATTAAGTGTTATTCGAAACGCGTACGAATTCTAGTGCAATTTACTAGTTTCACAGTGAAGCGCAATAAACTTTATGTGACAATCGGTAAAAATTGTAAACACAGATTAAAATATTCCTTTCGAAATTGATATTTTTTGCTGGAGGTTGTTTACAAACATGAAATACTAGAGAACAGGATTGAGTGTTAATCGTACGAGGCAGTTTTTATATTTCTTCACAGAACAGAATATAATTTCAAGAATTTTGCAGTGTCCCGCCGTTCCTGTGATTTGCAGGAAATTTTTTCAATCATAAATCATTTTTTTTTATTTTGAAGCAAAATGAAGATGATTGAATCGTGAAAAAACTTTCTGCTACGATTTTTGTGTTTAAAATCGATCAAATATTGCAGAAAGTACGAAGAATTCTCGAAGAGCACGCGATTTGGCAGGAGCGTGCGTACAACGAGCGTCAATTGTCCAGATCTCGTGGTCATTCGATTTCCTCTTCGACGAGTTCCGCGAACAATCCAGGATTTCCTGGAAATTACAACATCGTCGCGTCTCGCGGTGAATTACCACGAGGAAGCTTTTCGGTGCGCGAAACTGCCCCGTTGACAGCCAACACCCCGAGAAAGTCGAGAAACGACATCGAGAGAAACGGTCTTTTTGTAAACTCCCGCGACAGTTCTCGATCGAGATTCCACCAACAACACTCACCCTCGAATTGGGAAAAACGCGCAGCTAATCGCGATTACGAAGCTTCCAGTTGGAAAAATTCACGAAATTGTGGAATTATCGCTGATGGCACTTTGCCCAAATCTTCCTCCGTTCCAGCCAATCTCAAATCAGGTAAATAAGTCTGATATTTTTACAATCAAAATCTTAGTTTGCGACGTAGTTTTTTTTTTTTTTAATATGCGGTTTCCATTAAAAACGTATTTTTTTTCTTCCTTCAAACATTCGATCGATTTTTTTAACTTTTTACGACTAAAATTCAACGAAACTCCAATCGATTCACTACAATTGGAATAAGTTCATAAAAAGTTCTGATTTTATTGAAATATCCAAAGAAACCCATAAAAACCCATCAAAAAAAACTTAATAACTCTTAAAATTCAAAT
The DNA here is from genome assembly GCA_963989365.1 of Rhimphoctona megacephalus. Classification (NCBI taxonomy): domain Eukaryota; kingdom Metazoa; phylum Arthropoda; class Insecta; order Hymenoptera; family Ichneumonidae; genus Rhimphoctona; species Rhimphoctona megacephalus. The sequence continues at coordinate 23,851,404 of OZ022418.1, read as the reverse complement.
AACCCCATAAAATTCCAATAAAACCCCCTGCAAACTCATAGAATCGAAATAAACTCATACGAACCCAAAATAAAGCTTTGGAAACCCATAAAATCCACATCAACCCATAAAATCCACTCAAAATGTCAAGAAATCTATAAAACCTTTTTACAAATCCTTATAAACCCATAAAAATTCTTATAAACGCTTGTAAACCTGGTAAAAAAATAAAAAAACTCACTGAAACCCCAACTAAAGCCACAAAATCTAACTCGAAATTCGAATAAGCTCACCAAAAAATTACCAAACCCACTAAATTCTGCTATTCTGACGTTTCCTGTGTTTTTCATTAAAAAATAAAAATAAAAAATATCATAAAGAGGACAAGATCAAAAAATAGTGCATACATGCATCAATTTTCGTGATAAGATTCTCGAAAGTCGCTGACTCGCGAGCAACTGCACGATAAAGTTAATGACACTCGGTGCGCTTGGCAGGCAACCAAGTTTTCACTGTTATAACACGTATATAAATATATGTATATATATTAAATTATACACACGTGTACGACGGTAGTTCGCCCGAACTCGTGATGTCTCAACTTTAAAACAATAATTAGAGTCCACGAGACGTCTCGTGTTAATTGCCAACAAAGACGTATTACAGAACGAAATTTTCATCGTAAATGAAATAAAAATGATGAATTATTAATGAAACAACACGAAACGCGTAAAATCAAACATTTGAAGAATTTTGTTTCGTCACTCTTTGCTCTTTAGATACTTTCTCGTTAAATCTCTTTCTGCGTTCGAAACGTACATACAATTTCGAAAAGTTTACAATCTTGTAAACCACATTTTCTTGGAAACATGTTTATTTTGAGCAATTTACAAAGGAACATACTCGTATGGTTTTTATTCTATAATTATCCAGTTACAACTTTATTATTAGAAACTGCACATTTGGCTCGTGGGCCAGTTTTTGACCACGTCCAATCTCGAGTTTTCGTACCAACTCTCGGTACGGTTCGTCACCCTACAATGCCATTTCTCTCTTGAGCATGCCAAGTTTATTTTTTTAATACCCTATTTCGATGAATTCTGACTTCAGAAGCCCGAAAACATCAGTCATTTTCTTTTTACCTGAAAATTTTGTGAACAGGAGCCAAAAAATTGATTTTTTAATCACCTTTTTCACTTTACGTTCGGTTGGAATATCAGTTTTTTTTAATTCTACAAAAATTTGTATAAAATTTGTTGTTAATGAAATTTGAAAAAAAAAAAATGTAGTTTCCGGAAGTTCCGGTGGCCTCAACGGTAGCGGAAATGTCAGAAAACTGATTGGGAAAAATTCGGCAAACGGAATCCTCCGGAAATCATCAGCTTTTCTCGCGAGTCTTACACACTCCGGCGTGAAAAAATGCAACGATCATAAAGGAAATTTACTCGAAGCGAGTGAAAGGGAAAAACCACGTTTTTCACTGCTGAAAAGAAACGCACAATTAGTGGCGAGTCTCAGGGACGAAGATCCTCATGGTTTGCGAAGATCACCCAGTTGCCAAAATCTCAGCAATACTGGAAAGAAAAAAAATTCAACCCGCGGAGTCAAAAAATCAGTTTCCTTCAGCTCCGATACCAGCTTCGAAGAAAAGAGAGCGCCATTCAGAAAAACGGCGGTTCACGAGGCTAAAGTTTACAGGAAAGGAGTCCTCCGAGGTACGTTTATTTAATACCATTTTTTGAATATTTTTTAAAACGATATTTTACGACTTTTTCAACAAATATTACAATTTGTCAAAAAATTTCAACATTTTTTATTCATATTTACCTTTTTTTCATTTTCGTATATTTTTTTTTATTTTTTGCAAATCTTTTGCCATTTTTTACATACGTGTTTTACAATTTTTCAAAATATTTTACCATTTTTCCGAAAATATTACAACATTTTTTTCATGTTTATCCTTTTTTCATTTTTTTCATGTTTTTGAATTTTTTTAAAATATTTTGCCATTTTTTACATACGCGTTTTACAATTTTTCAATTAATTTTTTTTTTCATTTTTTTCGAATGAATTTTTTCCCGTTTTATATTAATGCCATAATGGTCAAAATGATTTTTTCAAATTTAAAGATCTTAACGCAATTGAGAAGACAACGAAAAAAGTGCCAGGAACGTGGGATTCGCCTTCCGGGGACCCAAAAGCCTTGCTGAAGGCTTCCCGGGAGGCCGATGACCACGAACTTAAAGATCTCGTCTCAAGAATACGAAGATCCGGCCTTGGGCAGATGGACGTCAACGCGACGGATTCGAGCGGCCGGGTTAGTACAAAAAACATTGTATTTTGCGAAATATTGTCGAATAATTCATAGAATAAACCCTTAAAGATGTGCAAAAACGATATCGACAAAATTGACAAAAAACAGCGAACCGTAAAAAACTTATTTGCCCTTTTCTCTAATAACAATTTTTTTAAATACTTTTTTCGCTAACTAAAATTCTACCGCACACTAACAAAAATCTACCGCACGAGATTGAAAACGTCTAAAAAAGGGTCAAATCCGTTGAACGAGGTTCGCAAAGAGAGGCGTGAGTAAAAAAAAACACTGGTGATCGATCGTATGATAGAACGAAAGTTGATTAGACCGAGAGTGGCTTTCGTGTGCCGGATGATTGGATATCCCGTTTACCCGAGCACCGAGAAATGCGAATAGAAAAAAAAAAGCGCAGAGTATAATAGCAGGTCCTTGAAGAATGGTTTCAACCGTCCCTATTCATCAAGGATTTCTATTCAATTCTCGAGTCCTTCAAAAAAATCAAAATTATCCAGGACGTGGACGTAGCGAAAAAAAGAATTTCTGCTTATTATGTAATTATAAGAGGTAAAGAAAAATTGCACTACAAAAGAGAAATATTCATTTGAAATCGTCTAAAATCTTCGAATAATTAAATTGTAGATAATTTTACATTTTTTATCAAAAGACGCGACAGTCTTGTCGCAAAGTATGAAAATGAATAAAAATAAGAAAAAACCTTATAATAATTGCAGATAATAAGAGAATTAATTGGATTAATTGAATTACCAGAAAATAATTAATCCGAATAATTGCGCTTTTGTAACAGAAAGTAATGAATAAAATCGACTGTGCCAATAAGCACGAACAATAAATTAAATTAAACTGGAAATATTGATATTAATGAAAAAATTGATAGAAAGAAATGAATAAAATTCTTAATACGAATAAAAATGGTAAAAACCAACGAATTAAATGAATCATGCTAATAACAATGAAACAAGGTAACTGATAAAGAGTGAGTGTGCCCTTGAGAATAAAAGGGTCAATTTACATGGGCGAGATGACAGAGAGCTAAATCGATTTTCAATTAGTTTATTACCAATCGACAATCCTCGTTTCGTTCTCCACGACAATAGTCAAGTTTAACGAGAGAGAAAAATGTGGACGATGCAAATTTTACCGGAAAGGAAGAATCGTATCTCGAAGGAAAAATATAAGAGAAGAATCACGGACGGCCACATTCTCGAATGACGTTGTATATCACGAACGGTATGTCTTACAATTACAGTCAAATTGTCCACACACATCAACGACGTAAAACTCTCGTTTATATGCGGTAAATAAAAAAAAAAAATAAAAAAAAGAAGAAGAACAATATAAGGCTCTACTTGATAGTTATTTAGAACGCGATCGACCTTCGTTGAATCCACGAATGGCATTGAGGTCAGTGTACAACGAGTTTGCATTTGTGTAATTTCAAGACCATTCTCAATGTGTGTGGATTACATCGTAAGAGGAAAGAGGATAATTGTGACGAATGACGTTGACCCGACTCTCGTTTCGTCATCGAGGCTGAAACGAACAAAAATACAATAAGATTATTTTTTCTTCCTTTTCCTCGTGCAGTAAAATAAAAAAAATACTGGAATCAAAGAAATATTATTTCTCGATGTTACAACGCTCTCTCGGCCCTTCGAATATGCACTATAAATAGTTACCCACGTCGTATATTACGTTATTAGTGTAATAAAAACGTTTACCGCGTGTCTGGCTTCGTGGATATGACGCACGTGTATAAAGTAATGAGCTTCGCTATAGATCATGGAATAAATGTGTGCTGCAGAGAGGAGAAGAGTCTTTATAAATTGATTCCTAATAAATGACTCGCCAGTGTACTCGTATTTTCAATTCCACTCTGCAAATTATCTTGACAACGAAAAAATTGAGGAGACGAAGAAAAAAACAAAGGCAGTCGATTTACAATTCTTCATTTTTTATCAGTTGATCAAATAAATAATTAATGGAGTGGGAAAAAATGGAAAACATGAAGAAAAGAACAATGACAGTTGATTTAAATTCTTCGTTTTTTATTAAATGATCGAATACATAAATAATTAATTGGGTGAAAAAAATGGAGAAGATGAAAAAAAGATATTAGCACACGATTTAAAATTCTTCATTTTTTAATGAAGTTATAAAATAAATAATTAATTGATCGCTGAATTTTTCTTTTGGATTATTCAATAAAAAAAAATGGATAACTACGGAGAGTTGGTGACATGAAATATCGCGCTTTTAATGTATACAAGATTGAGGGTATTTGTTTGTACGTAATAGAAGAAAGAGATAATATCTGTTATATTGAAAAGTCGCCCGGAGTTTGTAGAAGGGAATTTATATGTTTATTTATTCAACAGACCGCGATAAGCTACATGGCCGGAAATGGTTCACCGACCATACTCGAGGCCACCCTATCCTTCACCGGATGTGACCCGAACTTACCCGATAATGAGGGTAACACGCCCCTGCATTTTGCAGCACAAGCCGGTAATTATAAAATCATCCAATAAAACAGTCAAACTATAAAAAATTCACTAATTGTCTGATTATTAAAATGATAGATGTTCAAATGTTTTTTTAATCATTCATTTTTCAATTATTCGTTATAGTGAATCTTTAAGGTAAAATAACTGATACAGATTAGTCAAATGAGTGCTAAATTTTCAAAATACATTTATGCAAAGTTTAATGTACTATTAAATGAATTTACGCTCCATTTGTATTACGACATGTCTTATTAACCTAAAAAAATATTAATAACAATAGATTTGCAAAACCTTCAACTGATAAATGCAAAATTCCACGACGTCAAGTTTTCATCGAGATTTTTCTAAGAATAATCCGTATTTTTCAACCGATTTTAATGCACCACGTCTTATTTTGTTCCTCAAGAGATCCTCTACGAATTCACCGTATGGATTTTTTTGAGTTTCATCTTTTTACTGTTGCAGCTAATTGTTTAATTGGCTAAAAAACATTTTCATAAACCAATTGCTGTAATTTTCGTATTAACAAGTTTAGAAAAAACCTACGCGGTGAATTCGTAGAGGATCCTTGAGGAACAAAATAAGACGTAGTGCATTAAAATCGGTTGAAAAATACGGATTATTCTTTGAAAAATCTCGATGAAAATATGACATCATGGAATTTTGTAGTTATCAGTTGATGATTTCGCAAATCCATCATTATTAAATTTTTTTTTAGGTTAATAAGGCATGCTGCAATACACATCAACCTTCAATTAATTTAATTAGTGCATTGAACCTTGCATAGACGTATTTTGAAAATTTAGCACTCATTTGATTAGTTTGAAGCAGTCATATTAACCTTAATATGTAAAAAAAATGTTAAAAATACGTTTTTTAACCTGCCAAGATTTGAATATTTTATTTATTTGTTTATGAATTATAAAAAATGTAATAAAATGGTGAAAAGAAAATCTCGAAATTGGTAATCTGTAGAACTTTGAAAGTTTAACAAAAAGAAAGAAGGAAATGTATTTTTACTGTCCAGGTTTTGATGGGTTTTTTAATTGATGAATTATTCGCAGGACAGACCGAATGTCTAAACATTTTACTACAAAGATGCCCCGGCATCGAGATCGACGCGAGAAATATTCTCGGCTTTACACCCCTGATGAAAGCGGCTCTTCAGGGTCGTACGAAATGTGCAAAAATATTGCTTTTTGCTGGTCAGTTCGGTTTTATGCATTTCTTAAATTTTTATCTCTTCAAAACAAAAAAGAACAATTGGAAAATAATGACAAATGATTCAGGTGCTAATCCTACGATGAGGGATCACGGGCGAGGGCTCAGGGCCGAACAGTGGGCAAGATATTGCGGAAGATACGTTTGTGCTGACATTATCGAGAGATTCGCCAGGCATAAATTACTCGAGAAAAATATTTCGTGCCGATGGGGCAGCGAACCTGAACTCGCGACCAAAGTGCTTCAGGGAAAGGTAAACAGCTTGTAACTCGTTTCTGTAAATCCATCAAAATGCCATTTTCCAATTAAATTGAAAAATCGATACATTTTTTGATAAAAAAAATGAGAATAATTTATTTTCAATTAAATGAACGGTCAATTTTATTTTTTTGAGACAATCCATTTTTCCAGGTCGTGCCTGTACCAGTCAATTCGATACCAGCACCTTCCACGGGTTTCCGGTCGAAAATCAAGCGCGTATTTCGAACGACTTCCGGACCTGATCGGAGTTTTTCCCTCGTGTCACAATTGACGAGCGCTGCGTTATGCGCGAGCACGCCAGCGTTACCAAAACCTGGAGAATCTTTGCCCAACGTTAAAAGCCTCGTCAGACCTCTGAGCGTTCCACAATTAAGGTACTTGAAAGATTTCTGCGAAATTTCTAAAGTTAAATTTATTTTACTGAAGAAATATTTAAATAAAAAGCGGACATTTCTATGGGAATTTCAGGACGATTTGAAATCTTTTTTTTTTTTTTTTTATATAATCGATGTGAAACGATTTCATGTTTTCTTACGAGAAATTCTTTGCAGGGTTACGCTCGTAGGATCGCAAGATCTAATCGACAAACCGATGAACAAATGTGGCACAAATTTCAGCGAAAAATTCGAAAGCTCGATAGAAAAGCCGCCAAGATCGAAGAAAAAAAACAAGTAGCATCGTCCGCACAGATTCTCCATCGTAATTGACTGTTGTTTTCGATAAAACGTAAAGAAATCCATTCTCTCCACAGGAAATTAAAGGTGTCTTTTCGAACCGCCGTTTATCTACGTTAAGGGGACCGTATGGTCTAGAGCACGAAAATTTCACCTATTTTCACGATTTTTTTTTTGCCATAAAAAATTTAAAAATCGATGTTTTAACTTTTCGGGTTTATTACTACCTTTATTAAGTATACAAAAAAAATTTTTTTTAATTTTAAAAACAGTGTTTATTATCATATAATTGGCATTGAAGACGACCCTCTCGAAAAATCCGACCCGGACGGTGAAGATCGATCCGAGACTTCTACTCATCTGAAACACAAAATTCAAGAAGATTCTTAATCAGAAAGAGTGCAGTTATGGTCGGGACTAGAACAAATCGAAAAAATTAAAAATTGACAAAATGGCGCGCTTTTGAAAAAAAATTCGTAAAATCGGGTTTTTTTTTCACTAGTTTTTTAGTATAAACAATAAGAAATTATTTAAATAAAATTATGATTGTAGTTCCGACGATAGCCATACATGTTGTGAACAACATATCCAAATTTCAAGTGATTCGGTTGAATAGTTTTTTTGTTTTCACCTGCGCAGTGCCGAAAAAAGTCGTTTCGAGATAAATGAGTTTAAAGTTTGAGGTACAGATATTTTCAAAAATTGAGCAAATTTTGAATACTTACAGTTAATCCGCGATTCCGGCACCATATAGGATTCCTTCGGAACGTTCATAATTCAAGATTTCCTCACTCCTTTCATTTCTTCGAGCTGTCCGAGCCTCTTTGGAGTTGTCCGTGCTCCTACGGTTGGCGCTCGATACTCGCAGCTCGTCTCGGTTTTGCGCTAGTTGCTCCGCTTGTGGCCCGATTGTTATGCCCATGGTCTCCATTATTTTCAATAGGGATGCAAATCCTTCATTGAATATGCAAGCGGAAATGTGAGTGGCAATATCAATGATTTTTTTTCCGGCAAACAGATGTTTCGGCGCAAGGTGCCACACGCAAGCATTGAAACTTTCGTTATTGTTCTGCGTATTACTGCCAATACACCTTTCCAATAAAGTCTCTGCTGTCAATTCTTCATAAATTGGTTTTAATATCTCTTGTGCTTCATCGCACAGAGCAGGTGGGTGCTCGTAGGTGTCTAAAGTACCTGCAGCCTCACTTTGACGCCACTTGCACCACGATTCGGAACCTGGAGGACAGTACGAGTGTTGCGGATTTTCATCTGTTGAAATTTTGTGATAATATGCTGCCCATATTTCACTTCTCATCCCTTCAGTCGAATCTGAATTACGTCTAATTGCTAGACCGTAATAAGTTGACAGCTCTTGCAATAATTTATTCGTCAATTGTTGACGCTTCGGTGTTTTATTTATCGATTTCCGCTGTGTCTTTTTTCCCTCTTCTTTTTCTGTCAATTTCTTTGTTGCTTTCTTTATTTGTGCATGTTTTTTTTTCGCATCAACAGCACGTTTGTACAAACGTTTTTTAACATGCAAAACACATTCTTTTTTGCAAACTAAAACATCATCCCCGTAAGGCTTTGTGTCCAATAAGGCTTTGAACGTTTTCGTGTCGCCGTCTCCGATATAGTTCGCGTATTTTACGTTGTACAACTCTTCCGATCTCTTGAACATTTCCACGATGCCGTCTACCTCCATTTTGCCAGCACTTCCGGTATGATTTGCGTCACAGTGATCTTCATGCTCTCGATACCACGCTTCATATTCAATCGTATCCTCTTGGCCTTTCCATTGAGAGCAGGCTTGACATATACTGCATTTGACGACAACATCTAAAATTTTATTACTGTATTTCCCTATTAACGAGGCAATACCGAGAAGCGATGAGAATCCACGTTTCGCCCACGATCCATCACCAGACACAGAAAGTTCATCCGCGGGACGCCCAGCTTTTACATTCAACTCGACTTCTTCTTTCAATGCTCTTTGGAAAACGATTTTCGCGACGGCTTCAGCTGCAATTTTTATATTGTCCACGATGCCGTAATATGTACTCTTACAAATTCCTTGTCCAAGATCCATGAGACCGCAGAAATTTTTCAAGCCTTCAAATCCTACTCCAAGCATTCTCAGGGCGAGAACAAGTCGACGGTTGATTTCAAATGCCTTATCAATTAACGGCGAAGACAAAATAAAAGTTTCTTTACACTCACACTTCACAGAGAGTTTGAATCCTAGACCACGTTGTCCGTTTTTGCTAAAAGTGACCGCACCGTTACAATCTTTACACTTCAACAACTGTTGCAACGTTAAAAATATCATGCTGAATTCGATGATGCAATAATTGAAAGTAGGATTAACGTTTACTTCCAATTCCTCATTGCCTTTTAATTTTTTCGCAGACGTGCTCGTAAAATCAGTAGTATTTTCGATAGTGAATTGATTGCCCTTGAAATATCTTTTGCGACCTACAGAAGATGGTCGTCTAGAAGAGTCACGGCCTTGCTTTCTATCCATATTTTCTGATATTTTATTTCAAAATTTTCGATGTTGGTTCGTCAAAACGTAACGTTGTACTGATCAAGTCAGGGGAAAGCGAAATGACCGTTTCCCTCACAAATGTTCGACAATAGGTATATTTCGGGGAAGGGAAAAGTATATATAGGTATATAGTATGTACTATATACAGGTATATATTTTCGGAGAAGGATTGGGACAGCTGCTGCGCTCCGATTAGGTTACCGGTTAGCGCTAGACCCGTTAGGAGCGCGCGGACCGCTCTCTACCTGCGTTATGGGCTGTAGAAGCTGTAATATTGAGAATTTCCGCATGAAAATTTCACAGTATATTCTTGAGATACTATACTTTCGACATATCGAAAAAAAAAAAAATCGATTTTTTCAAATTTCTAGACCATACGGTCCCCTTAATAAAATATTCAAAAATAGCACAAAAAATCAAAACAAGGATCATTTGAAAATCATTATGAAAACGTCGGTTTTTCGTCTTATTTTTCGATAAATGATAACGCAATTCAACACCAAACATTCGAAGGGCTTCAGGCAATTTTTGAAACAAAAAAAATGCAATTTTGTCGAAATTGGGGAAAAAAACAGTTTGGAAATTTCTCGAACGAGAGAAAAAGAAGAGACACGATTCAACACCCAAAAAAGAGAGAGACAAAGACGAGAGAATGGAGATGAGTTTTTCCGTCCGAAAGAGAGAAAAAATAAGGAAAAAAAATACGAAAGGAGTGTCGGAGAATTCGTCGGAATGTATCGCTCCCAAGCCCAACTTTCATCGATGACGTAAACACATTTTATTTTTTCTCTCAACATTGACTCGAGCTTCGAAAGCTCAAATTTTACGGAGAATTAGTTTATTTTTGGAGATAGTGTAATATCCGAGGCTTGGAAACCCAAAAATCAAAGGACGTATTACGACGTCACTAAAAATTGAACAATTTTCTACTCTCAGCACGTGCAGAATTGTGAAAAATTTATCTTACGAAAAGTAAAACAAAAACGAAAAAGAAAAACAATTAGACTCTCACGTACGACTGTAGTCGAATATTATTTATTAAATAATATGATATAAATTGTTCGTCAATATTAAATTCACAAACGCAGCTTTTAAATTCGTTTGGAAGACATTTTTCATTGTATAACAAATCGAGATAATCGTTTTGACCCGCTCCTCTCACTGCCTTCGAATCATTTCGCATTATTCGACAAACAACAATCCAACCCTCGAGCATTTGTTTTTTTTCCTGGAATTATCCAAAATTCAAAAAAATAATGCGTACATTTTTACGCTTTTGTAACGCTCGCTTGTAACAAGCAATTTTGTATAAATTCTTCACTTCTGTTGCAAAACTGTATATTTATTATCGATATTGTTGTTTTTACGATTATAAATCATTATTATTTATTTATTAATAATTAACTTTTTGTTATTATTGAAATATCGATCACGAGATTCGCCCCAAGGTGCAACAAATATTTGCCTAAAATATTCAACATTTCCGATGAAAAATTCTCAACGATTTTCATTTACAATTTTAGTTTTTAGTTACATTTTTCAATTCGTCAACCCGCAGATCGCCGATTCTTTTGCTGACGACGATGCTTTTTGCTTGACAATATCTCAAAAGCTTGCTGAATTTCCATGAATTTTTCCTGAGCCGCTCGACGCTCCTCGTCCGTACCTTTCACTTTGTCAGGATGATGCTCCTTGGATAACGCCCTCCATCTCGCAGAAATTTCACTCTGCGATGCCGTCTGCGACAGTCCGAGAACCTGCGAGCAAAGAAGATCGAATTTAAGATTTTTCCTATCACGAATTGTTTTTTTTTCTTCAAAAATATGGAGGTTGAACAAAAATATATATAATTAGTGATTATTTGGAAAAAAATAGGACGAAATTTGGTCACGAACCGAATAAGCGTTGATTTCTCCCTTCGGATCAGTCAGATCAACCAAAATTCTCCACGTTTCCCAAAAACCTTGATGTTTCATCTGCTCCCAAATTGCCCACAAACTCGTCTGTAAAAATCAATTTTTTTTTTAATTCGTGATTCTAAAATGAATTTTTTTTTAATTTCCCATTCCACAAAGTCGAAAAATACATAGAAGAACATATATTTCAGTAATTATTTTGAAATAATGAAAAATAATGAATAAATAATAAAGAAATAATAAAGCATAATAAATTCAACGGCTAATAATAATTAATAATATTTGTATGCAAATTTTACGGCAAAAATTCGTTGAACCTTTTGAGGTCTCTTTGTTGGTGATTTCGATATTTTTAATTCTAAAAAATGAATAAAAAATTGCGATTTTTTAAATGTCTCCTTTGAAATCAATTTTCAATCGATTTTGCATAATGTCATAATTGTGTAAGAAAACTTTTTTAATAAATAAAATAATTAATAAAGTTATTTTTATTGGAGCTTCGATTGAGTAATAAAAACATTAAAAAATAATAGTTAGATTCATTCGCATAGCATACAAAAGAAAAAAAGAGTCGTGTATTTTTAATGGGTTTTTCAATATTAAATTGCAGGCAAATTCTATTGCCCATTTCATTCGTTTTCTTTTCTCAATCCCCTGATTGTCCGAGAGGATCAATATTTTTATTTTTGGGGCGAACCATTTAGGCCCGGTTTTTTCACCTCAGTAAATTTTATCTGACAGTTAAAGGTCTGCTATCCAATGCCACAACCACCAGGTAAAATTTACCTGAAGGTAGAACCGGCCCTTAATGATCAAAATCCGATTGAGGGTTTTTACTAGATTTACCAGCAGGCATGCAGTCCGCTAAATTATTTCTGTAACGCAATATAATCGATTCCGGGTCCGTCAAGGGTTTTGTTGCTCCCTCTTAGCGGTCACAATTTTTATGATCGCTCATTATATTCAAGAGATTTTTATACATTCGAGAAACGCCCGCTCTGGTGAGGGATGGCAATCCTTGGCCAATCAATTTCAGAAATATTTATGAACCAATGAAAATACACGACACTTACTTTGCAAGAGCTCCCGCCCCAATCGAAGGAGTGGGGGTAATTTTGTAGTTTTCATTTTCTCGTAGAGCAAAATCAGTTCTCATCGAAAGGTTGCCGAGTCAGCACCATTAAAGTTCTCAAAACGTTGCCGAGTCAACATTCAAATAATCTTTTACTAAAAGTTGCCGCGTCAGCACTCAAATTAATAACAATAATAAGAATATAAGATTCACAACTTTATTCGATACGAAATAATCGCGTAAAGTTTGATACACGGCATTCATGAATACATCATTGACAAATTCGTGATCGATTGTATTCGCGATTACCTTCAGATCGAGCCAAATCGGTGACGTGAAAAAATGGCGAATGGCTTCGGAGAGTTTAATTTCTTCTCCATCAGTACCGGTGATTGAAGCGTTCCAATAGAGAAAACTCGCCCAAACGCAAGCATAAATGACAATGGCAGACGCGAATAAGATAAACCTACGTTTCTTCGACCTTTTTGATCGCGGCTTTAAACGCCATTGTTTACTGAACGTGTCAAAACTCAGCGCCGCTGTTACTGCCAAAAGAGACATCCACGTGCTTTCGTCACCGATGTAATAAAGCGTTGGATACAACGTGTAAGTACAAATCAATGGAATCCATATTGAACCCTGTTCTCTTCCGATGTTACCAACTACCCAGACACCTAGATGAAAAAAAAAAAAAACAATTTTTTTTCACAAATTTTTTGTCATTGCGTACTTTGATCGTTTGCGATGTCGAAACGGTCAGAGATACAGCGAAAGTGCATAGGACCAATTTTGTAGAGCATCAAATTTTCTACAAAAAAGCTGCATGAAGCTTTTTCTATCTCCCTCTATCTCTAATAGTTTAGTCCTAACAGCAGCTCAAAAAATGACATATTTCAAGAGTTTTGATCGTCTTTTTTCGATTTGCTGTCCAGGCAAAACTACTGAGTATAGAAAACCGTGATCGGCAACTTTTTTGTAGAAAATTTTATATTCTACAAATAGAAGGGGTAAATTTTTAATTTTTAATAGGCTACCTGCCTTAATGCAAATAAAATTATTACATTACACTTAGAACTTGTAAGGGAACATAGGATTACAGCAAGAAATATGTAACAGGGAAAAATGTAGAAATCACACAAAAATTAAATATTTCGAAAATCGAAGAAAAAAAAACAAAAAAGAAAAAAAATGAAAAATGGAGACAATTACCACGTCCTCGTTCGTGTCTCTAGATTTGTCTGGGAGCGGAACTTTCTGGAGAAAATAGGAGAATTTTTCCTGACTCTTTCTTGAGTCATATACAGTACGTTTGTATATCTTACTCTTGTCTGAAAAATTTGCCTCGAGTCATCGATTTTTTAGGTCTTCGTCCGTTGTGTCAGATGGAATTCGCAATCAGTGACTCTATAAATATTCATGTACCGATTTTACATTGGATCAGCATTATTTTTCAGATGCGAGTCACCGTAATGGATCCGACATTTCTTATTTTGGAAATTTGATCATGGATTCGTAGTTACCGACTCAAAAAACTTCCAAGTACCAACTTTTACTTTTGTCAAACGACTAATTGCATTTTTGGTCCGCCATATTGGATCTGACATCTTGAATTTCCACATTTTAAGTGCAGATTTGTAATGAGCAACCCCGAACACCCCTGAGTACCAAATTTCGAGTCGATTGTACGTAAGGAAAAATGTCTGTTTCAAAGGGTTAATTAATATTTCATCAGGCAGAACGGTTTGACACTTTGTGACTCGAAATTTGGTCCTAAACTTATGTTTTCTTTATTCATCATCGAACTTTGAACATCTTGTATATATTGTACGTGACATTTTATGGGTCCCGTCACTCGCACGAAATGGTGTCAACCAGCAGGTCGGATTTACGAGCCTGCGTGGCGACCGTCGATCTCTTAGCGCTCTTTGATTTTGGTCTCATTTCATCGAGCTGTTTAGTCTGCGTTTTTCATGAAAATTTCAATCATCTTCTTACCCACGTCGATATATCTCTAATCGCCTCGACTTAATAAGCCTTCTCCTTATTTCAGCTATTACAATTATTATCGCAACGAAAAATACGACGGGCCGAGCGAGACAGAAGATTCTCTCGCCGGTGGGCAGCGAACGCGTGAGGGGTTACAAAGAGGTGGGGGACGCGATAAGAGAGAGTGTCGATAACCGATGAATTACAATTAGTCTAATTTTCGAGTGTCGAGAGAGGTTTGATAGAGCGTCAACACAGGACCTCTCCTTCCGGTAGAAGTTCTCATTCCTCTCTTAAAAGAGAGGAGAAGGTTCGTCATCTTTCGTAAGTTTTTTATTGAAATTATATTTTTTTTTGTTATTTGTCTATGTGAGTTTTCGCCACTGGACGACTATAATTTCTTGCGTACGAGCTTTTTTAACTCCCGATTGCCCGCAGGACAAAAAACGGGAGTTATGCATTTCACTGCGATCAGTTGATGGGCGGGTATTCCTTTATCGCCACTTTTCTCGAAAATGGTGACCAATGCCTTGACCAATTTTTTGCATGTCTTCCTAGGTATGGCGGACATTTAGTGTTCAGGCCTTTCATCTTATGACGGTCGACCTATGCGTCATCGCCCTTTCGAGCATACGCAAAAATTCTTCCATCTACCCCCTTTCGAAGGTCACGTGCCCCGGGAGGGGCAATAGAAAAATCCTTTGACCTTCGCTGGTTCGACTAGCGAAGAGCAGTTTGGCTACGCGGGGACCCGTCCATCCGACGTTCCGAAGAAGGTCTTTCGGACGCATTCCCGCGCACTCACGGGGAACCTCGGGAAGGCCTGCTCTCGCGTCCCGCCTGGACGCGGCCCAGAAAGTGACAAGGAATTAGGATGGGAGATTGGAAGGTATTATCTAAATGTGTAAGCGAGGTATGGCGGACAGTGTTCTTATGCATAATCTGTCAAAATCTATTGCGTACTTGCTTTGTTAATTAACATTGCCATTTCTTCTCATTTGACCATATCGCAAATGATCATATAAGGCAGTCCTTGATTATCGACTACTTCACATGGTTGAACGTTGCTAATTTCAGTCCAAACTGCCGCGCGTCGTTTAGTACGGTGTTCATCTGTTTTATTGTTTAGATTATGACGAAGTTATCAGTCACATTGTTATTTAATATTTCGTCTTGTGTTATCAATAAATATAGCGATTGAAGAAAAATTAATAAGTAAATCCTTTGCAGAAAAACATTATTATTCTTGAAGTGTTTTATATATTTATTGGAAAATAATTGTTGAAAAAAATAATTGAATAATTTATAAAAACTCCTGAATGCAAAAATTATAGAATTAAGGTAGATCGGTGAATTTTAGCCATCCAAGATTAAAAGATGATATTTTTTGTAGGCGGAAATGAATACATACTGAATCAATTTGCAAAATTTAGACGCTATTTACCATCTAGTTTGGCAGTAATTAATTATTGAATATCGATTTTTCTCAGACACTTATCACTCCAGCATAGTAAAATTGTACACGTATCAAAAGGCATTGCATTTTTCCATTGGTTATTTCCAAGATTTCGTAATAAAAAACCGATCGCTGTATTCCGTGAATATTTCAGAATACATACGTATTTTAGTTTTTGGACCTTACCATTAAAAATCGGCTGAAATATTAAAAAATATCTGATGAGAAATCATTTAGATTACAATAGGAATTACACGGAAAATGGCGTGGCAACATTTGACAACGCTGCATACAGCATCTGTTAGCATATACCTTCTAACGTCAGCAGTTCGACAGTTTGACTGTATTTAGGCCGTATTTCAAAACTTGCTGCCAGCGCTGTGAGTCCTATACCAAAGCACGTACTCGCAGTACTGGCAGCAGGTTTTGGAATACAGCCTTAGTCTTTCGTTTGCTTGGAGTTTTTATTTAACTAATATTACTGTCGGTAACAGTGACAAATAAATACACGCAGTGTTTATACTTTCAATTATATATTTTTTGATTTATCATCTCAATGTTTTTGTTACAATACCTGCAAAATAGTGAAACAATCGTGAATATTTAAAAAAATCATAACCTCAATTCTGTGCTGTTATTATTACCAATCTTTTAACGATGGCATCGACAATTTTTTTCGATGTCATGACTCTCACTTTTACATCGACACTCTGGCCCAGCAAAGTTGCGATCCCTTCTCTATTACAATTAATGAAAGCATTTTTTGTCTGTGAAACTTATTCCGGTTTTTGTCATTTTTATTAGCATGCCTGCGCTGGCACTTTCCAGTTTTGAACTGCTACCGTGCTCATCTTTCTCTGCCAATAAAACATTTAATGATGATTTTTTAGTTTGCATTCAATATTTCTTTGCTCTCGCATACAAATGTTATTTACAGTGACAGCACTTTTGAGAAGATCACTATTAGCAACGTCAATTAGTGGGTGGTGAATCAAACGTTCCAAAACTTTGGTATCGACTAACTCATTATGCATTTCTTTTGCAAAGTCAACATTTACACATCTTTCAGCCAATGCGGTCAGTTTGAAGCTTTCTTTAGCTGCGGTTCGTTCTACTAAATAAGCTTTCAATACAACCAGCATATCGATAAATCCCTCCACCATTTTTGAAAATTCTTTGAGCATGCCCAATTCAGAAACAAATCGCAGTAGCATTGGTGCATCAAATCTAAAATAGTTATTTGCAACTAGAACTACACTAGCAGTAAAACCATTAAAAAATGAAATTAAATTATCGACAGCTTGTTGACAGGAGACAGTAGGAACGAAATGCGAGTTATACAGTAATTGCTCTATTAATCCGAAGTCCTGTTAATTCAGTAATGTGGGAAGGAATATTTTTCGAAGGCATAATGTACTGATTAAATTGTTCCTTGGCACATGTTGCTGCGATTTGAAGAATTTGATCAGTTTTGATTAGTCCTGTTGTCTCAAAGTCAAAATAGACAATTGTTATATTTTCATCAACTTGAAGACGGTCATTAGCGATGGCAGGTGCATCAACGAAATTTATACCAACTTCTATTCCTAAATTTGACTGGTATCAAATTCCGTCTTTATTTTCCGTTCTTACTGTTTTTTTCCGACGAGCTTCAAACAATTTTCGCCGGCGTTTTTTGCCTTCGGCGCTTTGCGCATAAAGTGCTTGACATTTCCACGTATTATCCAGCAACTTTCCATATTTTTCGGGATCGTTTTGCTGAAGGAGAAAGCGAAAGTTCGGTTTTTACGACATCAATATACAGTTCCCACATTTTTTTTGGTAAATAGCCGCCCCAACGCGTACATGGATTGAACTCGGACCACCGTAAAATTTATCTTTCGAATGGTGAGTCGCGACAAGGCGATTCAGAGATTCGTTAATCTGACTGGAGACCCCAAGTGCCAGCTCTTCAGATTTATCGGTAAATCTCTTGAAAATGAAAATCAACATCTGCTTTAATCGATCTCCCACTAATGGCTTACCTCCGGGATCCGACTATATTTATCTTTTAATCGGTATGTTTGCACCAATTGCCACAGGTAGCGTGATCTCTGAACGCATGCGGAACAATATTTAAAATAGTTTCCCGAGTAACGAAGACATCTTTATTATTTTGTTCAATCGCGCATTTGAAAAGGTAATTTAAATAATTTACTGCCGCGGCCGACAATGATTTTGAAGCGTACAGAGAACTCGTGATTTGTGACAGCGTGATTCTTATCGCAACATTTTGTAATAGGATGATCGGATTTTCGTCTCAAACAAGCTATGATTGGCGAATTCACTGCCGATCAAGATTTGAAGTTCAACGGATTCAGACCTGAAATGAGATTTTTAAGGAAGATTCTCTCTGCCATCGCCGGTTCCATAGACTTAGCGCTACCATAATCGTTAATTCGACAATCATGCAGGTCTTACGAATTACCAGCCGCGCCCTGTCTACAGCGTGTGGTGAAAACATCGTAATCTACACATAAACCAGTGCTGCTACCTACCGCAGTCGCATGACCTGGAAAAAATTCTTATTGTTGACATTGTGATAGAAAAAAATAAGAAATACAACAAAACGTTTACACCTGTTATGCTGTTGTGAGCCTTGCCACTTTTCTGCCAAGCGCCATCAAACGAAAAGGTCAGGCCCACTTTTGTCTTAGGGTCTACCGTAGTGAGATCCGGTCTAAAACAATTTGTATAAAATCATGAATAGTATTTGGAAATTAGAAATGGGACAAACATCAATGAAAGCCTTGCAAGTTCTGCGTATTCTGCATAATTATTTCTTTACTCAAGAAATATTAATATTGGTTTATGCTATCAGTCATCTAACAAATATTTACAGGAATATTTTGTTGACATTAGTAGTTATCACAGAATAATATCATTATAAATGACATAAACTCTTGTTTCTTTCTTGAGCAAACAATCACTACTTGCAGCTCAAAAAAGTTTGCACCAAGTGTACGTTATTCACAATGAAACTCTATGATACCTTGGTGCTTTGCGATGCATGGCTACATGAAGTTTTAATAATTACATAATATATTACTAAAACTATGTCGACTATACCAAATCTATCATACGTTCTAAGCAGCGACATGCATACATGTATAAAGAACAGCAGTGTCAAAAATGTTAGATTCTTCAACCTCTATAATCAATTTCATTGTTAGTTCCATAACAAGTATAATTAGTAATCTATTGAAATTAATAAAGCGTTTTTTAGTAACACAGTATAAATTTTCAAAACTTCATCATTGTTAAAAACCTGGAGCGTGCTATCATCATATCTCGTTCTAGTCTCAGAGCTTTAACGCAGCTTGCATTGCCTACCTTTTCAATGGCAATTCCAATTATCCTTTCATTTCGCTTGAGCAACTGGTGAGGAACGGTTGGAATATTCAGGATCGAGA
The DNA here is from genome assembly GCA_963989365.1 of Rhimphoctona megacephalus. NCBI lineage: Eukaryota > Metazoa > Arthropoda > Insecta > Hymenoptera > Ichneumonidae > Rhimphoctona > Rhimphoctona megacephalus. Next base: position 23,832,000 of record OZ022418.1, on the reverse strand, counting down.
AAATTTTATTCATTTCGGAGCATCTAACATTGGCATCATAAATGGCTGAAATTTAATAAAATAATATTCTGACACATTAATTATTTTTCATTATTAATTTCCCATGGACTAAATATCAAAACACCATATATGAAACGATTAAATACCTACCTACAGCAAGAAGTCCATTGATGGAATATCGGCACTGTTCTGATTCCGCTGAGGTTTTGAATTTATAAAGAACTCCACATTCATAACATCTGATTGTCATGATGTTTGCTAATCCTCTGAAGGTTTCCTTTTCATTAAATCGTAATGAAAAAGAAATATCACAAGCAGGGCACCACATTTCATGTGCTAACCTCTCTATATCAATAATGCTTTCTGTTCCGTGGTTCGCGATACGACTCGTCTAAATAACAAAAAAAAAAACGAATCTACGAAGGTTGTAAGTCTTCGTCAGAAATATTTTCTCTATCGCGATACGAAACTTTCCGATTGAGTTTTTACACTTAATCGGAGTATATTGATGGCGTCGAATAAAATACTCAACACAGCGTAGTTTAAGTAATAATCAAAGAAGAATTTATTCTTAAACGATACGGAAGAATTATACAAATTGTTCACACGAAAGTAATAGTTATTGTTGAAGACTTGATCAGTTGGAAATTCTCAAAAGACTGACTCTAGTGATCAGTGACAGGAAAGATTTTCCTTCCCACGAGAGGAAAGAAGGGATCAAAAAATTTTCCTTAACCAATCACTAGAGAGATCGCCCTCCTTGAGTAGAAGGGTCGAGGTCCTGTAGTGTTGTTAATTAAAAATTAGAGGCCCATATGGATGGCCGAAGAAGATGTACTCTCCGTGATCTGCAGAAGGCAGTTTTATTTTCTTTTACTTTTTTATGGTGGAGGAAAAATGGCCGCTTGCTCTAAAGGGTCAAGCGACAAACCTTTCTGCTTTATTACTTTAATCCCTTTTACCCAAAAGAACGCACGTACGTTTGGTGGATTTTCCTAACTTTTTCGAGTACGTGAACGAATGCCAATCGGTGTTATTTTTTTTTGTTTCTTTTTTATAATTGCCATCTGGACGTCAAATGTTTGGAGATCCCAAGTCTGTGATCGTCCAGTGGTTTATTACCCCTTCAGGTACGTCGAGAGAGAGATAGATGCTCTCGCTCGACGAGGCCCTCGTGGTATAGACTCGAAAGAAATATAATAAATTTCCCTTTTTTTTTTTATTGATTATTGTTAAATAATATTTAGAAAAAGTGATTGGTGATTTTCAAAATATGGTACGCAACACTTTCCTTCACAAGCGATTGTTTCACCCTGTCAGCTCTTTCCGCATTAATTATGGCAATGTTCTCTCGCCACGTTTTTTTGTCAATTTTTTGCCAAAACGAACGTTTTTATTGCGATGACCTTTTTTGTTCATTTTGCTGCACTCTACTGCAACACTATTTATTTGCACACTACACACACTTCAAAACCTACAAAATTCGTAAACAAAACTGGCAGCGTTAGCGGACAACAGTAACAACCACGACACGACCGCAGCGGCAGTTATTGCAACTTCTACGTTGCCTAACGTTTCCTTTTACAATATACTACGCTCATTAAAATTTACTCGTCAAACATTTTTTTATTAACCTTTAGAGGACGGGACTGATTCGAAAGCAGACAGTGCTGCCGTGCGGACGTATGTTCTATACCTCATTATCTCAAAACCCGACGACCGGGAAACTTGAGCTGCGCTTCTCTACGTTTAATTTTCTATTGAATAGCTTTTCCTAAAAGTGTTTATTCAACTTAATAAATAATACGCAAATAAATAGTCTCGATTTAAAATATAATTCAAAGTGTTCCTTCAACGAAGAGTTTCTCCATCTTCATCTACAAAGAAATCTTTTCCTACTCCGAACCGGGTGAGCTCGTTCCTGTCGCTTTCATTTAATAATTCTCTCGATATAGCTAATTAAAAATAAATATATTTTCAGTAGAAGGACATAATTAAGTCCTGTTCATCTGATTCTCTCCATTATTCCTATCTTCCTTCCGCATGGTTTCTTGGATTGGATATTATACTGTCCTCAGATTATATTATACTTACACATTTACACGCATACATTTACATGCCTGTTTAGCTTAAAGACTGCCAATCTGCCCGTGTTTGCTTGCTTATGCAGGGATTTCGATATAATAATAAAAATAAAATAAAATAAAAAACTCAGAGCTGAGAGTGCCTCTGGGCCATACCTTTTTTGTATATTGAATAAAATAAAACATTTTTCTCTCGATTCATGATATATCAGAATTCAAAATTATAAAATTTTATTCAAATTCAAATTCATAGGCTATACAGCATACATATCCGTCGTGTAAATAAGACCATAAATCTTATTATCGAGTCTAATCCTCGCTCAAGGATTCATCACTCTCTTGTTCCAAAACACATTTATTCAATTGGTTCTTCTATTATTGAAACACTCGCCCATGATAACCAAAGAATAAATTCTGCCTACGTAAAATCTGCACGTCATTTTTCAATTCTGCCTGTATATAAATATTTAAGAATAATAAATAGGTGATCCTAAGCTACTATCTAAGAATTCCATCTTATTGTACATAATCATTTAAGGCTTTCTCGTCCACTATTAGCCTAGCTTATAACTTTAGTTATTTATTTATTTATTCCTTAATTTTTAATTATTTATATACATCTGGTATTTAATTTTCTATATTTAAATAGCTAATTAATTGATTGGATAAAGACAATAAAAGCCCTTATCCTCAACTTGTTCTAAAGTACAAGTTGACTATTATCTATAATGGCTTCCCCGCCGGGAAAGAATAAAAGACCCAGAGAAAAATCATCATCTCCTGGAACTCCCAACGATAATTCCTATTCCCCTGATAAATCTCCTTCTCTCAACTCCCAAAGACATCCATCCAAATCGAGCGCTCGGAATACCTGTATTCCTCCTCATATTTTGAGACAAATGGGCAACCGCTACTCTACGAAATCTTCAGGTCCACTTATGATCCATATTATAGGCACAGTAATAGGAAATCATCTGGGTAATCTACACCCGATGACCTTAGGCAAACAATTATCCAATCTAAATGATGATCTTGTGGAAATAAAACCCTCGGGCAACGATAGGGTCATCCTAACAATGAACAACTCTGAGGCTGCAAACAACCTAGTTGACTCTATGATACAAAATATAAACCCCAACTGGATAGCCTTTATCCCGGACCATCGGGTCTCTACCCCTGGCCTGATTAGAGGCGTTGACCCAGATCTGTCTGTACAAGAAATCCGGGAAGGATTGAGGGTCTTCCCTCCTGAAATCAAAGAATCTCATATTGAGAGACTTACTAAAAATGCTAGTGTAGTGGAAGCTCAGTCTTCTCCGAAGGATCGAATATCACGAATCCCTACTAATGCAATAAAAATATTTTTTGAAGGTGCCATCCTTCCAAAATCTGTCTCTATTTGGTACACCAAACGAGACGTTAACCCCTTTATCCCGTCCGCTAAGATTTGCTTTAATTGCTTCATTTTTGGCCATGTCAAGGACCAGTGCCGCAATAGATCTGAACGTTGCACTAAGTGCTCCGGGAACCACTCTTTAACCGAATGTAATGAAAAAAATTTTTTCTGTCGCAATTGCTTAGGTGACCATTCTCTCCTAAATAAACAGTGTCCTGCCTTTTTATTTTACAAAAAGGCTAATGATTACAAATTTCGAAACAACGTTTCCCTCAAAGAAGCCAAACGTGTACTCAAAGAGATAGCAACGACCAGCCCTAATTTCCATCCAATGGAATATAATCGGGAATTTCCAAATTTAAGACGTAATAACTGTGAACTAAGAGGTACTCATGATTCCGCCTCCCTCCCGACTTCACGTCCGCGTCCACAAAATATTCCTTCATTTGATAAGATCTCAGAGGCTCAAGATTCAACCTCCTCTCCTAGGAAAAATTTCCATCCATGCTGCCATTCCGATAGCGGAGAGGTAAATATTTGCTCCTCCCCATCGGACTTATCAAAAACAAAACCAAAACGGTTGGCTCCTCAAAAACCTTTAACTCCTTTTCCTCAACGAAATAACTCTGATTTAGAAATGCAACCTCATAATTTAATAGAGGCCCAACAATTCGATGCCTCTTCCAACCTTGAAGCTGGCGACCTCTTTACAGATGACGCCTCTATCTCAAGTAAATCTGATTCAAATACACAAATAATAAACATTTAAGGAATTGTCCGAGAAGAAATCTCCAGACTCATGAAAACTTACAATAAACTTCTTATTTCAACTATCCAAAATAGTCATCCGAACGAAATTATAGACTCCATAATTGCTTCGGGGGAGCAATTCATCAACTCACTTTAACGATATGGTAAAAAAAAAACAATCCATTTACCTTGGGCCAATGGAACTGTAGAAGTATCCTTCCGAAGATTAACGATTTATATAACTTTCTCCCTAACTTTGACATCCTATCATTACAAGAAACCTGGTTACAAGACAAAAAACATCTATCCATACCGAACTACAACATTATAAGGAAAGACAGACAAAACGCTATCGGAGGGGGAGTATTAATATTTTTAAGAAACAACATTCCATTCCATCAACTTCATATACACACATTGAACGATAAATTTGAGTACATTTTCATATCTTTTTGGCTAGGGCAAAAAAAATTCCACCTACTCAACATTTATAACCCTCCGAATAATTACGTTCCTTGTGAACAATGGTCTAATCTTTTCAATCAATTGATAGATCCATTTCCGAATCTTATCATATGTGGAGACTTTAATGCCTAACATCAGCTTTGGGGTAGTCACCTTTGGAATCACTCGGGCCGATCTCTCGCTGAAGCTCTGGAAAAAGTGAACTTAACAATTATCAATGATGGTTCATCTACTAGAATCCACCTCGATCCCTTAATAAAAAGTGTCCCTGATCTAACTCTGGTATCTCCAAGCTTATTGACTAATATTAACTGGTCTACAACTCCCGACGCCATGGGAAGTGACCATACTCCAATAAAACTAGTTCTAACTTATCCATCCTTATCCAGACTTCCAGCCCGTCCAAGATTTAATTTCAACACAATAGATTGGTCCAGATTCCGTTCGCTAATGGAAGAAACCGATATCGCTCCTATTGCAGATTCTCCCCCTAACCCTACAGCTCAATATGACTGTTTAATCCGTGATATAAAAAAGAATTTAATAAGGTCAGGTGCAAAACCTCCATCCGATAAAGAAAACTATAGAGCCCCTCCTTCGGCTCCCTGGTGGTCTTCTATCTGCTCTTCTGCTGTTAACCACAGGAGACTATGCCAAAAAAAATATCTATCTTCTCCTTCCGACTCATCTTATAATGAATATATTGAAGCCTGCACTAATACTAAAAAGATTTTAAAAAAGGAAAAAACAAATAGCTTTAAAAAGTTCTGTTCCACTCTCAATCCCCAAATGGACATTAACAAAACATGGTCCTTAATTAAATCATTTAAACGGAGATACAACTCTGAACCCTCTTCTTTGGGATTCTCAAAAAATAACCCGAACATTCTAGAAGCTATAAACAGGATGTCTGCTCCTCCTCCCCCTTTTCACATGCCTTATTACTCAGCCAATTCATGCTCCGTCCAATATCCGGAATTATCAAAAGAAATTTCACTAAACGAATTTGAAACTACATTATTAAAGATAAATAAAAAAGCATCTCCAGGAATGGATCTTATCACGAATGAAATTCTCATTAACCTTCCACTCAAGATAAAAAAATTCCTCATTATATTATTTAATTCCTTTATAAAACAGAATTCCCTTCCAGCTCAATGGTCAGAATACTATATATGTTTGATTCCAAAACCTAAATCCACTAAATATCGTCCTATTGCAATCTCCTCAGTGATCCTCAAACTCTTGGAACGTATTATCAACGAAAGACTCCAACACTGGGTGGAAAGAAAAGAAATCCTCCCAAAACAATTTTTCGGTTTTAGAAAATCTAAATCCTGCATTGACAGTATTGCTACTTTGGTCACAGACATTAACATAAACTTCATTAAGAAAAATTTCCTCACGGCGGTGTTCGTCGACATTGAGGCTGCTTATGATAATGTGTCTCTCCCAACGCTCATTGAAATTCTTCACGATCTAAATATTCCCACCAACCTTATTAACTTCATAAAAAATATCGTTTCTAAGAGAACTATCTTCCTATTTGTTAAAAATCTTCCCTTCCCCTCTGTACTTGTTAACAAAGGTCTTCCTCAGGGATCTGTCTTAAGTCCATTACTTTTTAATTTACATCTACACAAAATTCTCTACCATATAGGTCCTTCAACAAAAATCTTAACATTCGCTGATGACATAGTTATATATAACTCAGACCCCAAACTCGAACTTTCTCTGTCTAAAATTGCTTCCTCTCTATCTACTCTTGACTCTTGGCTTCAACTCATTAACTTAAAAATATCTGAAAATAAGACCCAAATGGTGATATTTACGAAAAAAATCTCCCTCCTAATCCTCCATCGATTTCTTTAAACAATATTACAATTTCTAACTCGGATTCAGCCAAATTCCTGGGCGTATGGCTAGACAGGAAACTTTCTTGGAAAAAACACATAAACTACATAAAACAAAAATCTAGACAATCTTTAAAAATTCTAAAAGCTATTTCCGGTATCTCATGGGGCGTGCATCCCAATACCCTTTTATTAATCTATAGATCGCTCATCAGAGCCACATTGGATTGGAGTTCGCAAACATATAATGATGCTTCTACCACTTCTCTGCAATCGCTAGACAGAATTCAATTTGCAGCTTTGAGACTGTGCCTAGGCTGTATTAGCACTACTCCAACTAATATACTCCTCCACTTAGCAGGAGAACTGACTCTAAAAGCAAGAAGACTCTATTTAACAAAACGTTTAATAGCAAAAAATTTTTCCTTCTCTAGTAACATTCTCATCCCAAGACTTAAATTGATGGAGGAATTTTCTCGGCAGAGACGATACAACAAAAGATCATCCTTCTTCCACTCTATTTTTAAAATCTGGCAAATAAACAAAGATCTTCTCTCACAATCAAACAGATATGATTTACCTCCTTCTTACTTATCTAGTGTAGAATCTCAAAATTTCTCCATCCAAATTAACGTATCTCTAGGTATGGAAATAAAAAATGATGCCTCAGGGATCTCTCCTAACCTTCTCCTTAGGGAAAAAATTTTATCTAATTTCCCAAATGCTACAGCTGTTTATACAGACGGATCTAAATCCAATCACCCAGATAGCGTAGGAGCGGCATTTTACTGTCCTTCTCTTAAATTGGTTGAACACTTTCGTATTAACGATCATTCTTCTATCTTCTCAGCTGAACTGGTTGCAATCTTTCAGGCTCTCTCTTGTCTGGATAGAGAGGAAGTAATAGAAATTATTGTTCTTACCGACTCTCTCTCTTCTGTGACTACTCTGGGGACGCAAGGCTTAACCCAAAAAAAATCTAACCCCTTGACTCTAAAGATTAGAGAAAAGATTTTACATTGGCATTTACTAGGGAAAAAAACCTCTATTTTTTGGATTCCTGCACATACAGGTATTTTCGGGAATGAATTTGCTGATAAAGCAGCTAATCATGCTAGATCTCTACAAGTATCTCAAAACTACTTTAAATGTGAGTGGGAAGAACTTTCCCCTCTATTTAAACAGTCTCTTATTAACTCGACAAACTCGTATATAGCTGCAATGGGGAAATCAAAAGGCTCTACATTCTGCAGGCTGGCTGGTCAATTTAAGTCCAAGACTTGGTTCCAGTCTACCCATACTAGTAGGAGGTACATCGCTATGATCAACAGAATCAAATCTGGCCACACTTTAACCCCGGCGCATCTGTTCAATACAGGAATAATTAATGATGAATCTTGCAGGTGCGGTTACTTTTCGTGTAATCTCAACCATCTTTTCTGGCATTGCCACCTCTATCATGAACCGAGAAAAAAATTGAAACCGATATTGATAAGATCTAAAATCATTCTAGGTGAAGACTTATCAAAAATATTCTTGTCACAAAATTTTAATCTCGCTATCCCAATTTGTGATTTTTTCTTGCATAACAATATCCCTATTTGAAAAATTCGTGGCTCTCTGAATCTTCAAATGGAGTAAGCTAATTGGCAGATTAAGGACCAACTGCTTGGTTGCAAGCACGGTGGATTGTCGCTTTTGCTCTATTATGACAAACCATATATTTACGTCACTGCAAATGAACTTTGTGGGATGTGATGGGCTAGTGCTGAGAACTGATCGTAACCTAATCTATTCTTATAAATAAAATAATCTATATAAAAATAAAATCAAAGTAATGCACTCATAATATATTTTAAAAAAACGGAAATTGAGGGCGACAGGTCGATCCATCGGGCATAGCCCCTCCTAATTATTTCCATCCAATTGAATCTCTCCTTCCTACACTTGATCATTGCCGCCAACAACTCAAACCAAAAAAGGAGTATCTCCTATCAAACGGATGTGGCACATTCCCTATCTTTGGGAGATAGCCAATAGAAGGACAAGAAGAAGAAGAGGACGGGACTGGTCCCTTTATGGACCACCTGTTTGGTCGGAGACTCGTCCTGAGTTATACATTCGATTTATATATGAATTACACGATTTGAAAGAGGTCGATTTGCACTGAAAATTTCCCGTCCTCTAAAGGTTAATAAAATTATATAAAAATATCGATTCTCCACCGATTATATTTCCAAAATAACAAAATTATTATTTTGAAGTAAGTTTTGCATTTCGAAACCTTAGCAACAAATAGTTGATACAAAGAACACGTAGCCGTCACCGATCTACCTTAAAAAACTGTATTATCTGAAATAACGAAACACTAAAATATTTATAGATACAATTTTAATGGTACTAAAAAAATTCAAATAAAAAAAATTATATTCAAAGAGGTGTTATAAAAATAAATTCAAAAAAGTTTAAAAACTGTGTACCGAAAAAATTTATCAATTAAAAAAATATGACGTATACCGTGAAAACATTACAAATAAAGAAGAAAAGAAATTGTTTTGAAAAACAAAAAAACTCCCAACTGCTATAATAGTATAACTCTATGAAAATATATTGTTTAAAAAGTGTTTCAAAAAAACAAAGTAATGTTAAGAAAATAAATTAAATAAAAACTCCCCACGAGAAGTAGTAATGAACTTTAAAAAGTGTGAAATAAAAATTGATCCAAAATAACACAGATAAATAAAAAATCATTCTATTGGTAAGTGCAACTCCCACAAGATTCAATTTTTTTGATCAATGTTAATTAACGGGAGAAACCAGTTTAGGAGGCGGAAATTTTGGTGTTTTTCGTGAATTTTTTTTAACAGGGAAGGAATAATCAGAATTTGTTTAAACTTGGAGGATATTTTATTCATGTTTTGAAGTACACTTTGTAATTTTTTCAAGTCATTTCCGCCAGAAATAGTGGAGTTAGAAGCTGTTGTCCATGGACAACTTTTTTTCAACTGGTGGGCATTCTAGCTCAAAAAGTTATTGACCAATCGTTCTGAAAATTTGTGTGAATATTCTTTATTCAATTACAATCTATATGAACCGAACTCTGGCATGATATTATTATTAAAAATATATTTTTTTTAATGCAAAAATGTGAAAAAACATGGTATAAAAACCTGGCATTGTGTTCAAACACCTCAAAAACATGCAATTTTCAATTTTTTTAATCACAATTAGGTTCATATTCTTAGGAAATATGTTGTTAACGAAAAAAGAAAATTGTAATGATTACAAAGAAAAATTGTGACTTCAGGAATGCCCACCAGCAAAAAACTCGGATGGCGATCGTCCATGGACAGCAGCTTCTAACTCCACTATTTCCGGCGGAAATGACTTGAAAAAATTACAAAGTGTACTTCAAAACATAAATAAAATATCCTCCAAGTTTAAACAAATTCTGATCATTCTTTCCCTGTTAAAAAAATTCACGAAAAACACCAAAATTTCGGCCTCCTAAACTGGTTTCTCCCGTTAATGGTAGGATAAGTAACTTACATGTGAAAATTAAAAATCAAAAAGTAATAATCAAAAGTTAAATGAATGTACGAAAAATGTGGGTACTGAAAAAAAAAAGTACAACCAACGTAAAATTAAAAATGTTATAATTATAATCGAATTCAATTGTGGTCGGAGTCGGAAGACGTCTTTAATTAAGTCATTGAATGAGAAAAAAGACGTCCCCCGACCATAATTGAATTCGTTTATAATTTTAACATTTTTAATTTCGTTGGTCGTACATTTTTTCAGTATCCACATTGTTCGTACATTCATTTACTATTTGAATATTACTTTGATTTTTAATTTTCGCATGTAAGTTACTTATCCTACCATCAATTAACATTGACCAAAAAAATTGAATCTTAAGGGAGTTGTATTTACCAATGGAATGGTTTTTTTAATTTTTATCTGTGTTATTTTGGATCAATTTTTATTTCACACTTTTTAAAGTTTACTACTACTTCTCGTGGGGAGTTTTTATTTAATTAATTTCTTAACATTACTTTGTTTTTTTGAAACATTTTTTAATTTCTTTCCCTTCAGCAATCTCCAAACACTTCATCTCGATTCTACGGTCCTCGATGGATAACGTATGCTATACGCGCACTCTTCGTCTCACTCCTAATATATTTTTATAGAGAATCGACTTCCCTACAAAATTCGTCCTTATGAGCAATTAGCTCTGAATAACCATTCAAATGTTACTGCTATTCGAAGTTGAATTAATGACAATTTTTTCATTTAAGCGGCAATCACACTTAAATCGCTTATTTTACGGACAAACTTCCATAGACTTTTTTATAGACAATTTTCTGCTTTACCAGGAAAATTCAATGAAATCATTGTGAAAGTATTCCTCTGATAATTACAAGCATCTCTCGTTTTATTTTCAAGATATCCATTTTTCCAGCTTACAAACTGTCGAATTGGCGCCTAACGTCGGTCAAGGGTGAACAGTTCCCGCGGAAAAAAGAGCGTAGACCACGCTTTCTCTGGTGAGTACTTTTTAGTTTTTTTTTCGCATTTGTATGATTGGAATTTTGGCGCGAGGGCAACATTTTTGTAATTATCATGGAAGAGTATTCCCAAGAATATTTTTATGAAAAATTTACCGATCAAAGGATTTTTTTTTTAATTCTGGGAATCGATGGAATATTCTCGGAGAAATAATTTTGGAAAAACAGTTTTGTTTGACGTTGATTTCTCTCCTTATATTCGGCGAGGCCGGTTATCTCGTAGGGTTGCTCGGCCGATCGCGGCGAGCGAGCGAACAAAGTACACGACACTGTTAGATTCGAGTGATTCTTACGTTGAACCACTTGAAGAAGAGGGGGGAGAATTCAGTTCAAAATTCCCTCGGTTGATGATGATTAATTTTTTAATTTTATTAATAATTGGATTATCATTATTCAGTAAAATGATTATCAATGTTTTTTTCCTCAATAATTGATATTATAATGAATTTATATTAATTTGGTTAAAATCACGTTGAAAATAATTATTTAAACGCATAAATTGCTACAAATTATTGAATAATTACTAATGTAAATGACATATAGTACAAAAGTCAAGTCACTTGCAAGAATGCTATATGTAGGTGGCATAATTTTAACGCAGCTTATCGCTACATATACGTTCGAGGACTTCTGTATACAAAGATAAAACTTCGAAGGATAAAAAAAATGCTCGTTTCGTAGTACGTTGCCTTTAAGGAAGTTGTATCGATATTTATATGACATCATAGGAAAAATACATTATAATTGATTATTCCAAGTTAATGTATTGAAATTTGGCGTGAATCTTCTTGAACAGCATTTAATTATGTATGAAAAATTTGGAGAGGTTTCACCGTCTAGTAATCGAGATATTCATTGTTGAAAATGACAAGTTTAATATGAGCTCTTATGGAAGCTTTCAAAAAATTGAGAAATTCAGCAATAAATATCTCAATTTTGAGACGATGAATCATCGGCATATTCCGCCAGAAGTTTAATACCATATTAAGCTTTCTATTTACAAAATTTTATTGTGTAAAGTTGGAAAATAATTTTTACATGAGAAACGCTATAACCTCCTTAAAAAGAAAATCTACCCTCGCACATGATTTATGCAAAATTATAATTAATAGATATGCTAAATTATAATTAATAAATTATTATTATGCTAAATTATAATTAATAGATAAATCGACAATAAATTTCTTACCCAAAGTCGCAACTCCCGGCAGCAAAATAATAAGATGCCGAAAATTGATTCCGACAATTTCGTCTTCCGGTATAGCTCGGTAAAATAATTCCGCCCAAAAATAGCCGACAGCCAAAGCGCCGAGGAAGCGTATGGTCGAAAAGGCTGGCTAGACATAAGGATTACATTTCGAAAAAAAATCTTGAATAAATAAAACTTTACAAAATCATCGCAAGAGTATTTATAAATGTTTACTTTGTTTTTTATCAAATCGTAGATTACTTTCGAAACAATAGTAAACATCGCTTTTTACAATTGTAGTAAAATAATTTTTACTTTTGATACGATTTATAAAAACTTCCAGTAAGTATATATTTTATCTCTTAACCAAATAATAGGTATGAATATCAAGATAAAATATCTTGGACAAATATAATAATGTAAAGAAACGTCGATAGATGAACTGAGGTTCGAGGATGCATTCTCGTCAAAGATCCAGTAAATTTTGTCCCCAGCCCCGAATGCCTTATGTCGGCCTGAGCTTGTTCTTTGTCCAATTGTTTATAGAAAAACTCTCGCTCAGCAACGTCGCGTTCTCTAGTGTTTACAGGCTCGTTCCAAGGTATGACTGTTAGGTCAGGTATGCGTCAGGAAAAAATTCAGTGTCACACGTACACAAAGAAACACGAAGATATTGTGAGCTCAAAGCAGAAAGAAAGTCCCCAGCAGTAGGGTCGGTAGTGTCCGCGACGCTTGATGACGTCGAAGTTTGTTTACGATTTTTCTTTTGTTCTTCAAAAAACTTGGGCCAGTAAAGCTTCCAAGCTTCTACGTAAACGCGAAAAATTTTTTACGCATCAGAATTATTAAAAAAATACGATAATAAATTAAAGAAACTTTGATAACACACACGCAAAAAACAGGATACGAAAAGTCGTGTGTGATTTTTTTCGAAAACTTCGCGACTTTCACAAGCGTTAAAAAATATAAGCCAAATATTATGGAAACAAATTTTTACGCCGTCCAGTGAATATCTCGTCATTCAAAATTCTGATTACACTTAAAAAATATTCCGAATCGTTTTAAAGTGATTTCTTATCTGCCGATTTTACAAACATAACCTCACGAAATACTAAAAATCGGTAAAAAAAAGTACCTCTTTTTTGTTTTTACTACGAAAACCGCAAAAAAATCGAGCTTTTGTACAGAATTAAAAAATAACGCCTAAAATCGCGTCGTTTTTTTTTTGCTCTCAGCTATAACAATATTTTTAAGAATAATTTTAAAATAACATAACACCAAAAAGTAAATTTATTTCCATTTCATCATAATTCTTGAAAATATTATATCAGCCACACGATTCCGTCAGACATGGGTCTGTGAAACCCGTACATTTCAGCATTATTTTCACATATAGTCAGTTAATTGTTCATTTTTCACTTTTTAATAGATTTTACATATTTTCGAAAAAATCTACTTTTAACTCGATGTGTGTTGCGCGTCCTGCAGTGATAATCTAATATTTACAAATGAAAAATAGAAATACTGAAATTTTTATCGTAAAACTTAACAGACGTATTTTTTTATTTTGCAAAAAATTTGTCAATTCTCTAAAAGTTTAGAACAGTGTTATAATTTTTTCAGTTTTTTTGTTGCATTTCAACAATGCCAACTTCAGTATCAAAAAGCAAAAATGTCTTCCTATGGGTCTCATTGACCCAGTGTAATATTTAAAAATTAATTCTAGCACGCTATTCCTATTTTTGGTCCCATAAAGCCACCAAGGGATTTGGGTCCACCAGACCCGAATTTAGCATGCTAGGGTTAAAATCAGAGAAATTATTTGTAATTCTTGTATTTTTTGGTTTGCCGAAGATTGTACCATTTTAAATGGAAAATAAGAAGAGTCACAGAAGCAGAAGGCAAAAAGCTCGTCTTCAAAAATCTGACATGGAATCGAAACCTCGTGGGGACATAAGAAGACATATAGAAAGAATGTCTACAGTTTCTGGATCAAATAAACAACCGCAAAAATTCACCAAGACGGGAAGAAAGGAAGCAGACTCACCTCAGGAAAGAATTCTGATTCGCAGAATGAAAAATATAAATCTTTACAACAATGATTTTGAAAGAGATTCGAGAAGAAGATCCGCCTCGCTGGAAGAATATGCGGAAGATCATGAAATCATTGCGGACATAAGAACCATGAACGCAGGAGTGAGCCATTCCAATCAAAGATTGGAACGTTTGTGGGGTGGACATGACAAAAGTTTAGAGTCCTCGATGTCGAGTGATTGCGAGAAAAACAAATCTGTGTCTTCGGACTTTGACAGTGACGAAGAAAAATATAAGAAAAACGTTCTGATCAGTTCGTTACTGCGACAACGTAAAGAGCAATTCAAGAATGAGAAACAGCTCGGAAAAGCGCCGATCAACGGCAATGCGAAGCAGAATTCTCATAATCGGTCTCACATCATTCGCGATCCTGAGGATCCTGATTTTTATTATCGTCGAACGACAGTCGCGGACCCCAACGCTGATTACACCGTCGAACACGTGGGCAAAGTCAATGTAATTCGAGCCCGAAAATATTTAATTGAGAGTTTCAACGATGACGATTTCGTCTTTTGTCGACCAAATCCTCGCTGCTCGGTAAGTTCGAGGGCACAAGATAATTAATCTTAAATCATAAAAAGTCTGCGTCCGAGGAAACCTCCAAGATCTATTCTTGAATACTCAAGAATAAATACAGTTATTTTACAAATAATTTAATTGTCTAACATTGCCAAGCATAGTAATTCTAATAATAATAATAAAAAACTGCAGATGCTGAATAATATTAATAATAAGAATTGAACTAAAGGTCAATTTTTACTGGACCGAAATAAATAAGATCAATTCGTACTGAATCGATCTGGAATAACGTTAATTTGTAACGTAATTCCGAATAAAAATAATTTCTAACGTAATTCCGAATAAACATCATTTCTAGCGTAATTCCGAATAAAAATAATTTTTCACGTATTTCCGAATAATATTTTAATTTCAAGATCGAAATTTCGTTATTAATCGAAGTTCTTTTCGATCGAAAAAGCGAAATATAAAAATACATATTTGTTTGCTTTTTGGATGGTATTAATTATAACCAAAGATGCGAAAAAAATATGGAGCGTTTACGATCGAGCGAAAAAGACCCGAAACATGAAATACAACGAAATTTGCGTAGTACAAAAGAGAATTTAGGATCTCATTTAATTATGTAGTTTTAAGTTAAATTTAAATAAGGGTTTAAAAATGTCACAGTGTCACAAATACAATTGTACTTCACAATAAAAATTCCCGAACAATTATTTCGTCCAAACAATAAATATTCCGTATTGCAATTGATTTTTTATTTACATGAAACTAAAAAAAAATCATAATTAATAATCAGTACAAGTTTCACACTTTCACGGTAATTTTTACAGTGAATTTTAGCGTAAAAATCGTAAAGGCCGTTTTCTCCGACATTAATAGAAGTTTAAACTCCGGTTGACCTATGTCGAAACTATTTTTAAACAAATCGAATACCGTTTAAAGCACGTTAATGAAAACGGCACCTGGAGTGCGGCAGTGCCCGAGAAATGTATTTTTTTACCTTTTTTCATTTTTTTGTTTTTGCGTTTTCTTATTTTTTTTTTTAATACTTGGCGTCGAACCGCTGCCGCGTCTCTCAGTGATAATTTTTTTTCGCAATTTTGCTAATTACGATATATTGGCGTTACAATAGATTTTCTTGTAAAAAAAATCACCTGAACTCGATGTATCGACGTTTCTTTCCGAATTAAATTTACCCGAAAAAAAAAAATACGTTTTGTAAATTGTGTAAATGGACAAAAAAAACAATATTTCGTAAAGTTTACCTTTCTGTTGGTTCTCATCTGAAACTTCCACCACTCGATGTACTCGTGCTGATCGTTAGCATCCGCGACGTAACTCGGTATCCTCCACAAATCCCTGAACCATCCGATGCCAAAATAACCGCCAAAAGTGGAAAGCCAAACGAAAGCATGCTCGTCCCTCTCAAGATAAATATGATGGGCACCGAACCAACCCCCGAAAAGCCAGAAAAAATAAGCCCAAAATTTACTCTTCAATTTCTTCGTTTCGACTCGCTTAACGCCATTCGATCGTCCGATGTTATGCGTTACCGCGGCACCCGTCATCATCCATTTATCACTTGTTCGTTCCATTTTTCGATCTTTTTATGTTTCAATCACTATTATTTATCCCAATCTTTATCAATTCTTTCAAAATAGTTGTTTTTCTTCTTATCTCAACTACAAAATAATATTTCATTCGATCGTAAAGACAAAAAAAAGGAAATGCCACGCACAAGATCGAAACAGGTGTGAAAAGTGAAGAAACAAGTGTAACTTATTGAACAAACATCACATTATTGGGTAGGACGTTCTTAAACGTCCACAGCACGTAAATGCAGATGAAACTTGAAAATGAAAAAAGTTATCAAGAATTTTCAACATTTTACACTATAAATTAATTTTTTTCGAAATATTTCATCCTGTTTAAAATACACCGAAGAATTGGAACAAATTATCGAAAGGACACTTGAATTTTCGTAATTCACTGTCACGGTTTCGACAACTCGATAAAAATCTTAATAATTACTGAAAAAAAAATCGTACTTTATGAAATATTAAAATGTCGGTTTAAAGAGAGAAAAAAATGTACACGTAGTATCGTGGAAGAACATACACGAAGATCGTCAACGGTAGCAGCAACGACTACGACGAAGACCGCAAGATAACAGAATTTCGTGTACAGCTAAGAAATTCTACCAGCGCGCTTCTATATCGAACACACATTTTCAGAGCACGGTGGTTCAACGCTCCGCCGGATATAACGGTACCCTCCAGGTACGTCCAAGTCGCCGAGAGAAGAGGGGGCCTTTATCATGAATTATTCGAGCCTCTCCCTCCGCCCCTCTTTTCACGGTTACGAACGTGACCTCGAAAAATCAACATTTCACCACGAAAATGTATAAACGTCAAACTGAGATTAAAAATCAACATTTCGTTTGTAAAATAAATAAAAGGCGTTATAACCGATTTTTCGACGATTTGATGTTTGGATCTGAGGACGATCTGTTTACAATGTCAACAATTTATAACGACCTTCGAAAAATCATTCATTACGATCGTGCCTAATCTCCGCAAACGCAGTTATGATTTTTTTCTTTTTGTTTTCCAACAATGAATTATTTTATCGTTATTAGGACTTTGTGCGTGAAAAAAAAATAATTTGTGTAAAGTAAGGATCTTGACGCGTGGTTGCAAACGAAGACACGTCATTGATATATTTTCCTGTGTAAGGGGCTTCGCTTTAACCGATCTGTCACTGCATCGTCATAAAACGCCACGAAAGTTTTGACGTTACGAGCAAACAAAAATAAATGGATGGGTTGTACAGATATATTCGATAAATAATAGAAAAACATTGTTCACACATGGGGACATCCTTATCGGAACTAAATTGGAGCATTAAAACCGTTGAATAATATTTACATTTTTGTGAGACAACTATATCTAATTCCAATCGTCTTCCAACAATGTTCGGTTAGTTTTCTACATTACCGACAGTTCGGTTTTCATGTAGTAATATTAGGGTCCAAACGATGGCGTTCCTGTTGAATTATCATTCGAGTCACGATGTTGAAAAAAACGAATATTGTAAACAGAGAAAAGTTGGAATTGTGGTAATTGCCAGTGTTTTTATTGAATAGTTGATGAATTGATTAATTTTTCGTCGAAATCGGTGCCTAAGAAAATCAACATGGCGGAGTTTGCGCCGAGGATAGCATGTCGTCTGCTCGGAACAAAATACAAGCAACTGTCAAACAAGCGTTACGTCGTGTCTACGTCACATCGGGAGAACGTTCTTCGTGCTTCGATTGTAATCAGATTTTTTTAACGTGGTGAAAAATTGTTGACGAAAATGGAACAAAATCGTGATTCAACGCGCCTCAGTCATAAAGAGTGGAGGCGAATCGCCAAGCGGGAACGTCGTAGACGCGTACGACGCAAAGCCGCTCAAGAACGTGATTTGGACGAGGAACGCTTGAGGGCGACACTCGAAAGCACCGCGGAATATACGAACTGGATCGCCGAGCAATTGAAAGAAAAAAGAAAACGCGAAATTGCCGAAAAACAGGAACACGATGAAAGGGAAAAATTGTGGCTCGAAGAAGAGGTAGAAAAAAATGAATTAAGCATGTTTTATACGGATGTTACTAATCAAATGTTTTATTGGATCAGATTTTAAATATTTAGAGATTCAAGAAGATTTTTTGTTTAATTCCACGATCCTGGACATGCAAATATCGTTTTTTAAATAACACTGGCAAAAGATTAATAACACATTGTTTAAGCAAAAAATTATTCAACAACTAATCAGACAGATTTTTCCATTTTGATTTTTTCAATTCATTCATTCATACTGAATAAATATTAATAAATAATATGAATTAAATTTTTGTTACTTTGATCATTGTTTTCAATGTTCGAAAATGTAGTATTTAAAATATTTATGTTTTCAATGTATGTTTTGGGATTCCAAGAAAATGAATAATGAGAGTTTTATAAAAAAATTTTATGCTCATTCACAAAAATCGACACATTTTGATTTAAACCCTTTTTTGTTTAAATAATATCCTAGCAAACTCTTTGACAATATTACTGTTGAACAGTTGTGTTTACAAAATCTGCAAAGCAGCTGAATTTATTTTCAACTGAAATGCAGTCTTAAAATAAGTTTAACTTGAGTAGAACAAAATATCCCCCAAAAAAACTCATCGGCATTTCTCAAGAAAATTGATTGATTTTGTACTTTATAATCAAAAATTTGAATTAAACAATTACAAATTGTGGAAATATTCTAATTTCTTAGAAATTTTGAATAAAAAATTAATATTTCTCCACAATTTTAATGACAAGTTGTAAACGGCATAAAAAAAATAGAAATATTAATTGATAATTGCTTTTCTTCAGGTGCGCGCTCAACAAGAATGGCGAGGTGGTCAAGAACGAAGGGCAAAGTTACGTCAGGAGCAATTTATGCAGGAAGAAATAATCCGCAAAGAATGGGAAGCGAAGCAGGCAGCATTGAGAATGAAAAAAGCAGAGACGCAACGTCAGCACGAAGAAGAATTGAAAAAGCATCAAGACATCCAAAAGGGAATAGACGATTACATCGACAATGGGTCTGAAACGCCAGAATTTCTTCGAGTCGTTTCGGAGAGTCAATCGGGCAAGGATCCGTGTCCTTTTTTCACAAAAACCGGTGCTTGTCGTTACGGCGATATTTGTTCGAGAAATCATCGACGTTTCGCTCTAAGTAAAATAATTCTCGTGCCTGGTTTTTACACGCATTTTTCATTGCAAAAAAATTCTGCCGAATACGACACGGACGTTTCCCTCGAATTCGAAGGCTCCGAAACTCGCAAAGATTTTCGCGAATTCTACGAATCCGTTGTTCCAGAACTCGAGACTTTCGGACGAATAAAAACTCTCAAAGTTTGTTGCAACACGGAAATTCATCTCAGAGGAAATCTCTACGTCGAATATTATAGCGAAAGAGAAGCTGCTCGAGCGTGGAGAAAATTAAAAGGTCGTTATTATGCTCAGAGACAATTAAATTGCGAATTTGTCAATTTAACATCGTGGAGAAACGCCGTTTGCGGTATGGCCAAATGCCCCAAAGGCAGAGCTTGCAATTTTCTTCACACTTTTAGAAATCCTAACGACGAATATGATATCAAATCTCCTCCGCGATGGGCCAAGAAAATTGATGATTTTGAAAATTCTTCTAGCAGAAGAAGCGAACACCGGTAAATATTCAACTTTTTTAATCATTTTGCAATGTAAATCGTTGTTTATTTATTGAAAGGCAACAATTCCTAATTACGATTTTTTTAGTTCATGTAATGTTTGACAAAATATAATTATATTGTTATTTAATAGTTGAATTCCATTCAAGTTCATTTAATTGCAATAATTTCAGTTTAAACACTTTTTTTCACATTTTCTTGTGCGAAAAAATATTTTTATTATTTATTATTACTTGGAAGATGATGGGACTCAAGGTCAACACAGTTTCAATTGAAATTATTCTTGTTCTCTTGAAATTTTTACTGCTTTGGGAAAACAAATTTTTTTTTTGATTTATTAGTTAAAAATATCCCTAAAATAGACTTCTTTTGAAACTTTTCCTCAATGGTGGCTAAATTAACAATAAAAACGGTTTTAATTATTTAAGAGTCAATATTATATTGACGGTGCAATGATTTTAATAAAATTTCATGATTTTTCAGACCGAAATCAAAATGGGACGACTGGGAACGCGGAAATACGGACGACAACAGAAATTGGCGATGGTCCGAGTCGCCAGAGCCGGAAACGGAAAATCGTTCAAAAAGCGAGAGATCTCGTCAAAGTGAAAACGAGGAACGGAATCGGCACATTTCTAGACACGATCGAAAACGAGAGGATTTCGACGAGAGATCGAGTTCGCGAAGTTCGAGGCGCGAGGCTCACAAACGTGAAATATCTTCGAGAAGATCGAGCCGTAGAGAAGATGTTTCGAGTCGCGAGGAGTATTCAAAAAATCGTGAAACTTCATCGAGAAAAAGGCACAAAAGTTCGGCGAGTGATGAGGAAATAACGCGAAGATATTCGGACGTAAGAAAATCAAAAAAGTCGAAAAGCTCTCGAAAAACTGACGAATATCGTCGCGATGAAAAAAACCGAAACAAATCGAGACACAAAACGAAAAACGAGAGGAAAGAATCCAATGAAAATGTCGATACGAACTCGAACGATTCACTCAAAAGCGTGAGTAATGAATTTGAGAAAATTAAGAACGAAGAAAAATCAAATAATAAACTAATTGATAAAAATTCACAGTGTCCGACACTCGAACTCGTTAATTCATCGTCTGCGAATAACAATGAGTGGAATACTACAGATTCAAAATAAATGTTTAATGTTAAAATTGAGAGTTAAGAAAAAAACTGAAAGGAATTACCAACAGAATAAATATTTTTCCAATAATTTGAATTTTTCTCTAATCCTTTAAGGTAGTTCCCCCACAGGATCGTTGAATTAAGAAATGGTTGAAATTTGGCATACGTATTATTTAATACGTAATTCAAAAATCTGTGCCATTTTAAACAAGTTTTACCATCCCGAACCCGAGATATTTATACTTGAAGTTGGCTCGATTAACACGTAACATATGGGCCATGCATGGGTAAACAGTACGTTATTAATTCTACCGTCAGAACTAAAATCAAGAACTTGATGAAAAACGAGGAGGAGCAAGAGCAGGATGTCACGAATATTGTAAAAAAACATCAAGATGATTTACCATCTAATTTAAAATATATAACCTGGAGAAGTACTACGGTTTTGGCCTTATACGACATATTCTACAAACAAACGAGCGCGAGCGCGAGAGATGTAACCTTTTTTGTGTATTAGGGCATAGCCCAGACAGTTCTGGCAAAAAGTTTACTCGCAATGTCAGATCAAAAACACTTATAGAATAAATTTTACGACAGTAGATGATATCTGTCGTATTATCTATTGGTACCGAGTCAATATTGTGTGCTTTTTAAATTTATTTACTACGAATTATCAACCCTTTACACACACGTGTACCGCACGCACGGTATGTAACTTTTGGTTGAGGTTGTCGCAGGGGAACTAACTTAAAACCAACCAATCATTTTTATCGCTTTCTTGAATTTTTCTCTTGGGTTCTAAATAATTTCTGACACGAGTGCCTTTCATCTAATTTTATTGTAAACATATTTTTCTAGTGCTTAATACAGTGCGCAACGGGCATTGATTAAAATAATTATGACATCGAAGTTTGGATCGTTGAAAAGCAACGAAATTATTTTTTTAAAGTTTACAATTTTTCGCAAAGCTTTGAAAATTTCTGGATCTTTTATTTCGGGCCTTTGTTATAAACTTTAGGAAATTATCATTCATATCACAAATTATAAATTCAGAAAACTTTTTTCTTATGTAAAAAAATTTCGAAAATTCGAAAAATTTGTGAGTTTGACAATAACACAAAAAATATTCGTTTCTTTTAAACGATGAAAATTTCAGCGTCACAAGTAACTAAACTAACGTACGTAAAGCTCCACAAATCTCGATGTTTTAAATCGTTGAGATATTTTTTTATAAAAATAATTATTATCTAAAGGATAAATGTAAATACAAAAAAAAGATTCCTACGTTTATTCCACTAAAAATTTAAGTTTAAAACAAAGTTCGTCGCAATTTTTTTTAACGAGGATTTAAAATAATTTTAATAAATTCTAATTTATTGTCGAATACTCTGCTATCGAATTTCGTTCGATTCGTTCGAACGAATTTAATTTAATAATCGTACAGTCTGATAATAATTTCTTTTTTGTCGACTGTAATTCCGAAATAGAATCTTTGCTATTTTCTTCACAAATGAATAGTTAGTGACGTCACACTTCTATTTTCTTGGTTGAATTAACTATTTCCGAAATGGAACGAAATTCCACGTTCAGTATTTTGTTTTTATCATTAGAATTACTTCTCGGTGATTAATCCGAAATTTTTTGTACATCTTTCGTCTTTTTTGTCGTTGATACTAAAATTTGCATTGTTTGAATACGATGAAAAATGTATTTTTTTTATGATCAATTTTATGAATTTTCATCAAAAAAGTTTGATCGATTTGGTAATCGAAAATTATACTTGAAATAAATTTTCGTTGCATTTCAACAATAAAAATTTCAACATCGTTATTTTGTACAAAGTTTCACTTCTCTCTCTTTCTCTCTTCAATTATAAAGTTCTCGATTTTCTTTGAGATTTCAATCGACTTCTAATTTTCTGAATGAACCAGTAATCCCGTGTATGTTCGAATCGCTCGAACCAACGTTCGAACAACCAAATCCTTGTTTCAATGCGGACACCGCACCTTCTCGAGCTTTTTCGGAATAAAGCTCCAGGGAAACTCGCATTTTATCGTGGCTCAACAACGTTGGTCTTATTTCCAAAAGTTCTTTCCTCCACAAATCTACAACAAAAAATAATCGAATCTAAATTTTAAACGAAAAGAAATTTCAACGAATAAACAAATAATTGAATTTAAATCTGTAACAAGTTCGCAAATCTTCATCAATTTTTTTAATCACTTGAAAAATTATCTTAATTTTAGCTTTTCCAATTTTCAATCATTTTTTCTGCTTTCAAAAGTTTGCTTTGTTTGTAAATGACAAATTTTGAATTTCGCAACATTTTTTACACCATTTGGACAACGAAAATCGATAAAAGTTTGTTTTTCGTTTCTTAAATGCTTGCAGAGTGAATTTTGAAAAAAATCTTTTTAAAAAATTGTGAAAACTGATGAAAATTTGGATAATTAATTGAATTACCAATCATTTCCTTCATGGGCATTGTGCCACCGTATTCCTTCGGTAACATTGTCGGATCCATGTTATTTTTAAGAGCGTCATCCAAACTCGTGTAAATTTTAATGCGTTTTTTTATCTTCTCAGATATGAGGGACATGCCAAAATCCAGAGCAAATTTGAGCGAGGGGTGAGCATTTATAGCGTGAACTTCTTTGTGACGCATTGGCACGGTACGCTGAAAAAAAGAACGATAATTTCATTACTTCCTCCCAGTACAATTTTCATCGTATACTAAAATAATTGATGTTGAAAAATTGCAATAAAAAGTATAGAAAATGCCTAAGATTATTATTTAATTAATTATAATAAAATCAATTGACTCAATTAATTTAATTAAAATTACGTTGTATTTCATGTTTTTTATAAGAAATTTTCTCAGATTATTGAACTTTCTTGTCCAGTAAAATATTTCAAAAATAACAAAATCTTATAGTAAAATTGGCATTTTTTCGCCAATATTATTATTTCTTTAATATGTTTATCTTTACAAAAAAAAACGGTGTGAAGTTTTTTAATTGATTCGGGATTTCCATGGCTTTTTTGACGGATTTCATAATCAATTTCTTTTCAATCGATTTCATATGTTAAATGATGATTAACGCGAAGAAAATGAATGACCGATAAATCACAATAGTCTTTATTATATTTTTATTATCGTAAACAAGCTCACGGTCGCAGAAGAAAAAAACACGAGTGTTATTCGATAAATACGCCTGGGGGATTGTCAGGCGTGTTAAGATGACGTGTAATATTTTTGGACCCGGCAGCATCAACGATGCACGATGAAAGGAAACCCGTTCCATATCTCAGTCATGCTCCATAATCGATTACCAAACGACATTACGTGAACGTCCTTGGAACTCGATACGAGAGGTGAGTGGGCCTCTACGAATCGAGAAACGTTTTTTTTTCTTCCGAACCACAAAATATTGCGTGTTATATTGCGTATCAATTATTAACAAATGCCCACTCGCTCATTCAGCTGACAGTTGTATAAATATTATCAAATGTTCAGACAAAAAGTAATTTTCTCGAAAAATGTTATTTGGAGAGCAAAACAAATAATTAAAAAAAAAAATCAAGTATCGTCGAGCAACTAAAAGACCCATTTTTTGGAATATTCAAAAAAATGACACGAATTCTTAAATAATTGGTAAAAAAAAATGAAAAATTTGGGATAATCTGTACAAAAAATATAATATTTTTGGTTTTCATGGAGAAAAAGTCGTTAAATTTAATAATTAAAAAAAAATTTAATATTCTCGAGTAACTCAGGCACATTTTTCGAATGCTCAAAAAATAAGATACGAAATCGCAAATAATTGGTAAGAAAGATGAGAAATTTGGAATAATCTTTACAAAAACTAAAATATTTTTTATCTTCATGGAGAAAAAGTCGTTGAATGTAATATTTTTAAAAAATCTAATATTCTTGAGTAATCAAAAGGTCCATTTTTTTGAATATTCAAAAAAAATGACACGAATTCTTAAATAATTGGTAAAAAAAATGAAAAATTTGGAATAATCTTTACAAACAATATAATATTTTTGGTTTTCTTGGAGACAAAGGCGTTAAATTTCTTAATTAAAAAAAATTTCAATATTCTCGAGTAACTCAAAGGCACTTTTTTCGAATGCTCAAAAAATAAGATACGAATTCACAAATAATTGGTAAGAAAAATGAGAAATTTGGAATAATCTTTGCAAAAAATAAAATATTTTTGATCTTTATGGGGAAAAAGTTGTTGAATCCAATAATTAAAAAAATGGTAATATTCTTGAGTAATTGAAAGGTATCCAAAAAAGAAATACGAATTCTTAAATAATTGGTAAGGAAAATGAGAAATTTGGATTAATCGGCAAAAATGATTTTTTTTTTTTTTATTTTTGAGGAAAAAAAGTCTTTTCAATATTTACCTCGCCATTCTTAACGATACGAACAGCTTCTCGGGGTGTAAAAAGTGTAAGATGAGGAAAGCTGACTCCAGCTCCATCAGCAAAGTGTACAAATCCACGAATTTGACTCTCCTCATCTTCCATCAGAGCCTCGTAAGTAATTGCGTGAATTTTGCACATGTCAGCGTTCGTATATTTGTAGGGATCGAAAACACCTTTGTTTTAAATAGGAGAAGAGAAAAACAATGACAAATTTACGTTTTAGAGAGAGTGGAAAAAAATTAATCGAGCAATTTGAAGGAATAAAAAATAAAATTAATTTAGAGAATCCGGATATCTGATCGTTTACCGGGTTTGGCGATAATAACTCGACGACCCTGATTATCTCGACCAGGAACAGCGAAAAGATACCTAAAAAACGCAACAAGACAACATTTTTATAAAAAATTGACTCGGTCGCAAAAATATAAAAATACAAATTTACCCGAGCGTCAAAAGCTCGTTCATCGTTTGCTCCTCGATGTCCAAATGGTGAAATGCCGGATGATATACTTGTCTCAATAACAAATATCTTTCCATCGCTTCCTGAGCCATTGGAACGTTGAACTTTTTGCAACGCAGAAATCTCAACAGAAATCGAGCATCTAAAAATCGAATTCTCTCGTTCAATTCTACTTTTTCTCATTATTTCCATAAAATTTACAATATTTCTAGATAAAGCCAAAACTTTTTGTCGTTTTTTATTTTCATATTTAACAATTTGACTAAATTCTTTCGTCGATTTTTTCTATTTTTTTCTTTTTTCAAAGAAAAAAACATTTACGGTAAATTGGCGAATTGAGAATTTTTTAAAAATTTATTTTTGTTTTCGAAATTCCACTTTTTGGACTTTTCTAACGCAATTATTTGTGGAATTGCTCGTTCCAGGCTTTCAAAAATTCGAAAATGTGATGTTGAATCTTTAAAAACGTGTCGACGAGTCACGAATTATTATTCATTTTTTCAAAATTAAAACAAAATTTAAATGAGAGGTAATTCGAAAAAGAAATTAAAATTCAAAAAAACCGACGAATTCGTTTTGTTGGATGAGAAAAAAAATTGTGACATTTTTTGAAGAATTTTGTCGGTTCGAATAATTTGTCATCAAATTTTTGGCATTGCTATTGTTAAAAAACAAAGTTTGAAAGTTTTCCCTTTTTTCGGGAAATTGCTAAACACTGAAATTATCGAGGAATAAAATTTTAGTCTGTCGAGGCTTCGAAAAACTTTCTTAATTGTTTGTAAATAAATAAGGCGAAGATTTTACCTAAACGAGAATTTTTAATTCGAGGATTGAGCTTAATCCAACTGCGCAATTGCTCGATCGCTTGATCGCGCGTGCTTTTGTCTTCCCGAAGTTCTTCCTTGGCCAGTTTTTGAGTGTCCTCGCTCAATTTACACTCGTAAACATCCGGTTCGGTTACCCACTCGACAGCGCCCATTTTTTGCTTTTGTTTTTATTTTTCTTCCTTAATATTTACCTACAGAAAGTATCTTAAAAAATTAATAAATTATTGTTACCTTATCGATCGATATTTCTTCAAATTGTTGTAACTTAACGGGGTCATCCCATGTGACAGCTATTTTTTTTTTCACTTTTTTGGGAATTTTTTTTGATGAACCATTAAAAGACAATATCTTTGAATTTTTACCACACATTTATTAACATTTTTACAGTCCCACAGAATTTTATCAAACAAAAATAACGAGTTGAATCGACTTTACACCGTTCGGAAGACACTCATGTGTTGGTTGACGGATGCCATGATTCCGGAGGTTTTGCTCATCTGAAATCAAAAAATCAAACGGCATCTTAATTTGTAGACCTGAGACTATCGCTGGAACTAGAGTAAAGTAAAAATATCGAAAATTGAATTTTTGGCACGGTTTTAAAAGTCGAAAAAAACGATGAAACTTGGAACTTGACATTTAAAACCGTGCCAAAAATTCAATTTTCGATATTTTTACTTTATTCTAGTTCCAGCGATAGCCTCAGGTCTACAAATTAAAATGCCGTTTGATTTTTTAATTTTAAATGAGAAAAACCTCCGGAATCATGGCAGCCGTCAACCAACACATGAGTGTCTTCCAAACGGTGTAAAGTTGATTCAGCTCGTTATTTTTGTTTGATAAAATTCTGAGGGACTGTAAAAATGTTAATAAATGTGTGGTAAAAATTCAAAGATAGTGCGTTTTAATGTCACATGGGATGACCCCGTTAAGATCGTAGGAAATCGAAAATAACAGAAGAGAAAAAAAAATCGTTTACGAGAATTCAAATGTGCTTTTTCTCTCATCGTCCCGGTTATGTGACAAACGAAATCGAAACTTTCACATTCATTCTCCAGACTCACACTAAACTCTTCTCGTTCCTCTCGCAGTTTTTTGGAACTCGTCGCTCTCCAACGACCTTGTAAAAAACTTGTAACCGGTAAGAGTATCCCAGGAAATTAGGAGAGAGAATCTTTCTTTGATGAAATTTCACGCGAAGAAATCTTATTTTGTTGATACGAATTGGTATCGAGAAATATTGAATTTTTGATCATATTCTCATTCGATTCATTGATCAGGATTTTATCGTTAATTATTATCGTGAATAACGAATATTTTTCAAATTTTTCTATCAATTCTTCCTATTTCAGTCACTTAATAAATATTTTTCAGATTGTTTCTCATAAAACAAAATTCCTATCATCATTTTTGTCAAACACAAAAATTTCTTTCAATCATTTCGTAAGTATTCAAAAGTTGTTCCAATTCGAAAAAAAAAAAACATTTGGTTTTTTGTGTTTATTATTAATCGTATCAAGTTTTGCATCAAGGATCGTTCAAACGATTATGAAAATGAAAATTAATTCACAGTTTCGATCATTTATCGATATATTTTTGAATTTTATCAATAAAATTCAATTACGATTTCTCTTCTGTCTAAACGGGAAAAAATTTGTTGAAGAATAATTGTAATTAGCCCAAAATGATCGTAAGAAATACTTTTAATTTGCTGTTCGTTATAAATTGTATCAACTTTTGCATCGAGGATCGTTCGGGATCGTTCAAACGATGATATAACAAAGAAACAAAACAAAATCGAGTCGTAATACACGCCAGAGGGCCATACGTAATAGGTTCGGCAATTCGAATTGCTATTTTGTGAGATTGTGCGTTAAACGTATGTATTTTCATACATGTACGTGGTAATATTATCGTTCCGTTTTTTTTTATATTCGCCGGTGTGTTATAACTTCTCGTATGTTTCGAAACAGCTTTCTCCCGTTACGTAAGATGTTGAGGCACCTGGGTTGTTAACCCAACTCTCCTCGGGCTCTGTCTTCACTGAGTCACGCGAGACGATATGTCTCATAAACATGAGTAAGTGAAAAATGAACTGTATCCACTTTTTTCCCTTTTATTTTCATTATTTTTTTCATACTCTTCTTTCCATTATGATTTTTCATCATTTTTCCCCCTTTTTTTCTTTACATTGTGATTTTCCATCATTTTTTTATTTTATTTTTCTTTCCGCAAAGATTTTTCATTATTTTTGTTCTTTTGATAATTTTTAATTTTTTTTTCTTTGCATAAACGTTTTTTCGTGATTGCTCGTCATTTTTTGCGTAGTACTTTTTTAACCAGTTTTTTTCAATGATTTTGCTTAGGAATTGTAGTTTTTTTCTGCAAA
Organism: Rhimphoctona megacephalus; assembly: GCA_963989365.1. NCBI lineage: Eukaryota > Metazoa > Arthropoda > Insecta > Hymenoptera > Ichneumonidae > Rhimphoctona > Rhimphoctona megacephalus. The sequence continues at coordinate 23,802,581 of OZ022418.1, read as the reverse complement.
TAGCAAAAGGACAAAGTTCCAAATTCTCTTGGGGATAAAAAATGAACAGGTGAGTATAAAAAATTAAAAAATGAACGCGAACGAGGAATTATTGAAGAAATTTAATGCAAAAATGAACTTTTGCACTTGGTGCACGATTGTCCTCGAGTTTGAAGAAGCCTGAGTGATGTTAAAATTCTCAAGAGTCGCTCAACACAGCAAATTTAAGTGTGACAACGTAAATACAAATATATAGACGTATCTCGATTGGCCATTACAGCGAATCGTATTCAAGTTGAGTAATTTTTACACTTGTCATCCATTCATATTCATGCAAATCGAACAAAAAAAGAAAAACCTAAAATTCCTTTGTCATTTGTCCTTGGGGAAACCGCGTGTTCGTTCTTTTTCGACGATTCATTGAAGAGGTGAAAAATAATCAAATCGAAAGTGAAATTGATCAAAATAAAAGTCAAATTAATAAAATTCATTTCAAGACTTTGTCGAAACTTTAAAAATATTTATTAGAATGAAAAACACACGATTGACAATTGTGCAAAAATCGCTTATCACCGATTCAATCGTGAATTCATAAAACACTCGTGACTCGAGTTACAAGTAAAAAAAAAACGAGAAGGACTCTCGAAGTAGGACTTTGACGATTAAATAATATTTGGGGAGGTCAAATAATTTGCCTCGAGAGGATGAAGGTTCTTGATTTATATTCAAATCCCATTTTCAAGTAAAAATCGAAATAAAACGATCATCGTCGTCGATGAAAGCAAAAAATTGGTCAGTGTTTCTTCGAAATTCTCAATAAAAATGATCCTGACTCAATTTAACCCTCAAAAATCCTTATCCCGTTACAAAAACATGATTTTTTTTCAAACTGCAAATGTATGCAAATAAAAATAGTTTCATCATTTTTAAACAAATATTTTTCTTGTATTGTGTTACTTTTTCATTTGAAAAAAAATTGTGAGATTTTTTAAACCTAGAATCGTGGCCTTCCATCAAAATTTTTCTAATATGATCTTTCGTTATATTTTCTACGTACAGTGGTTTTGGGTCTCCGATTAAAAATTTTCAAGGCTTACGATCAAGCGATTTCAATTTCGCATTAAAAATTCAAAAAAGATGACTATCGAAAAACGAGACGTTAGAAAAACGTTAAACTGTGGGTGCCTTCCGCGTAGAAAGTAAAATTTTCATTCGAAGTTAATTGCCATGATGAAAAATATCCCTCTTCGGCTCGGATTGCATGAAAATCGTAATACACACGTTTACGATGATTATCAAAGAGGTATTACGTGAATTACGAGTGCGATATGACGGCACATTCGCAACTGCAACAAATATATTTCAATTATTTTTCTCCTCGTCTTTCTATTACTTTTTTTTTGATAGGATCAATCTTTTGCGGAGGAATTACGAGATCGTGCAAGTGTAATTTAGACGCGAGTGCGTAATTAGCATTTTTCACGTTTCACCGATTCCCTCATGAAAATAAACAGGCGTCTATGATGAAGAAATAAGATCGAAGAGAGCGAGAAAAAAACAACACAAATTATACCAGTTGCGGTGGAAAAAAATACACTGGTAACTTCGTGTCACTAACTTTTCCGCGTAGAAAGTCGCAATGCGTCATATTCCTGTTCCCCGCAACACGAGAACCCTCGCGAACACCAGACATAACCTATTACGATTATGTCTTCGATCTTTTTATCCCCGTAACATCCGCCTGTCTCATTTATACGCGATATCCAAGATATCGGGGGATCTCTTACAACTATTACGAAGAAAGTTTCACTTTTTTTTTCATCTATCGACAACTTATTATTAGAACTTCAAATAAACGAGCTCATAATCGCTGAATTCTTATGAAACGTCATGAAAAACTAGTTTCAATAAAGAAGTTGAATTTTTATCGCTCATTTAATTGAACGGGACATTAAAATTCATTCCTCGACCAATTTAACTAATTCTCGGCATTAAATTTTCAGGCACTCAACACATTCGTTGTGAAAACACCATTCACCACATTTATTTTCCCTTATTTATTTATTTTTCATATTTTATAACACAAAAATGTGTTAAAAAACAAAAATAAAGTTCATTTGAAAGAATAAATAATAAAACGGATAAATAAGTAATTATATTTCGATCAAATTTCTTCTAAGTAATGAAATTTTATATTATTCGTCTTCGATAATTGATAATCAAGTTAATCAAGCGTTTTTTTACTCACCTAAGTGTTTTATTATATCACGAAAATTGAAGATCCACTTTTTTCTTTTTTTATTATTCAAACACTAGCAATTTTTCTAAAAAAGAAAAATATGTCATTAAAAAATTGTCACCTTTACGAATTGAATGGAGTTTAATAAAAATCACGAATTTTGTGATAGTTTTTTTATCGTTTTTCGAATATTTTTATTCAATTAAATGATGGACAATGTAAGAACGTACCCTAAACCGCAGTTGCGTCCGCGTGGCACATTTGGAAACGACTGCCCCCGTACCGACGCCCAACCGCTCTTTTATAATTTCCACCGGAGCACCTTTCTTCCTGCTGGAGCTCAACCTGAGCGATCATTCTCCGCTCCCACGTTGCAACATCGTGACACGAGCCTCATAAGATTATCTCAAAACTGACCTAATCGCTAAGATCTCATTCTTCTCATGTTTTACATACTTTCATTTATTTGTTATCATTCTGACGTTGCAACTCATAAACTAACCAGTTATTTAATCAAAGCTCCGAGTCCTTTTGCTAATTGTAGAAAGAAAAAAAAACATTTTTTCAATGCACCCAGAAAAAAGTTCTATTTAGATCTACCAGGATCGTTTATTTGATTTTTTTTTTTTTTTAATTAAGGTAGATCGGTGAATTTGAGCCATCCACGATGAAGGGCTGATAATTTTTGTAGTTACACATAAATATGGGATGAATTAATATTTTCAACTTGAAAGCTATTTACCATCTAGTTTGGTAGTAATTAATTCGTAAACATCGACTGTTTCCAGACACTTATCCCTACGAGGATAAAAAAATCGTATGCAAGTCAAGACTTATTGAATTTTTACATTTGGTATTTCCAAGATTTCGTAATAAAAAATTGATCACTGTATTCCGCGAATATTCCTGAATACAATAGTGTTTGGGTTTTTGGATGTTACCGTTAAAAATCGACTGAAAAATAAAAAATTATTCGTTGTAAAATGATTGAGATTTCCACAGGAATGACACGGGAAAGAGCGCGAGAGCGCTTAGCAACTCTGTATTCGGGGTCTGCTAGCACATGCCTTCAGATGTGACAGTTTGCCAATTTGACTGTGTTTTTCTTTCCTGTTCTCGAATGTTTTTACCGTATTTAATAAATATCGATAGAATGAATGGTGATAGGTAAACTGGAAAATTTCTGCCGTTGCGTAATTCCTTTGTGTAAAATACACTATATAAGGTTGTAAACAAACCTGACAGTTTCGGCAGACGACAGTAACGGCCATGACATGTACGTTTTACAATTCACTGCGTTCGTCAAATTTCAATTATTAAACATTTATTGAACAATAAAATCATACAAAAATATCCATTCTCCACTCTTTATATTTCGAAAATAATAAAATTGTAATTTCAAAGTCAATTTTGCATTTGCAAATTTTGGTCTACGATAGATACTGCAAAGATCACGTAGCCGTCACCGATTTACCTTAACAATATTTCTATTCGTTTCAACTAGAAAGCTATTTTTAAATCAAATAGATAATGCTATTTGGCTCCGTTTATTCGAGTATCCACGTTAAAGTTTCTCGCTCCGACCACCACGTGGCGCAGAGCATCGAGGCATTTCTCACATACGAATTACGCTTCATATGAGCATAAATTGCGGGAATCAAAGCAGTGCTACAGTGCGACTTCGATTTTCTATCGCCTGAGGGACTCATAAAAAATCGAGGTTCAGCTGAGAGGTGTGATTTAAATGTCGTGGGGAGGTATGAAACGGTGCAACCAACCATGCGCATACCTATTTTTACCCTTAGAGTTTGAGGTTATGTTGCCGCAGCGCCTACGCGCCAGCGTGTCTGACGAGTGTGGTAGGGATAGCAATGCCCACAGCCGCTATTTTCCTTGGCGAGACAAAATAGAGTGGAAGCAAGAATTAAGGGGAATGGAAAAAAATCAAGGTCGCACTGTACTATTATTCTGACTGACTATGTCTAGGAAGACAAACGTGCATTCTTGTACCTACCCAGGGTCGTAGATTCATGAAAATATTATTAAATAATATCATAATTGAATATGGTATAATTAATATTACAAATATAAATGTTATAAATAATAATATAAATATTATTTTTATTTCAACTTTCATGTTCGTTCAATTTTTAAGATAAAAGTATGTCCGATTTTGATACATATTAATTAATATTAGATTTTACATTAGAATTACATATTGATTAATCAAGAATATAAATAAAAATATTGTGATGGAAAAAAATAATTTCTTAAACATAGATAGACCTCTACTTGGCCGTCAGACAAGGAAAATAAATTATTTGATAAGGAGGCTCCATCACGAATGTCTCACCAACGGAAAAAAATAATTTTTAACCCTGCGCGGATCATATGATTTTTATTGGCTTTATTTTTACTGCATCTATGGGTTCAAAATGACCCATATGATCCACGCATGGTTAAGTATATATATCATAGATAAAGTACCCATATTCACGTATGCAAAGTTGTTTCAGGTAAGGTCAATAACTAAATAAGAGAAATAAATAAAAATAAGAGAGAGATAAAAAGAAAATAAAAAAGAGAGATAAAAATAAGTTGGGATGAACGCAGGGCTTATGGAAAGTCCCCCTCAAAAGACTTGTATCAAGTGATATCTTTGCATTCATGCGACAGATATTGAACAAAAACTACAGTAACGTTGATTAGGTTATAAGGATTCCAAATACAATAAAAAAATTTTGGGTCAACGACTTATTTAAAAAGATATTTAATGTTAAAATGTCGAAATACTTGAAGTTCTGACAGGTTTCGCGACCATATGAAGATTCGGCAGCATCGCAGAAATCAGGTGTTCTGTATAACGTAGAAGCGCATGCGCGAGAATTAAATCATCAGCTACCGAATCTTAAGGGGCCAGTCCACTTTGAAAATTTCAAAAAATCGATTTTTTTTACTGTTTTCGAAAGTACATACATTCAGAAATATTGTGTCAAAATTTTATGAAAATCCGAGCTTTTTAAGTATTTTTTTTTTTACCTGAACGTCAGGATCTCATTTCGTCTACCTGAGCGTATAGCGCGCTCAAACGCGTTTTTCTCGAAACAACGTTTTCAAAATCTAGCTCCATCGTATCTCTAAAACTAATAAACCGATTCTCTTGAAATTTGAACCACATATTGCAAACATGATTCATAATAAGATGACCCTCGATGGTTTTGAAATTTTGATTTTTACTCTTCTTTCTTGTGAAAAACTGAGAAAAACCGCGTTTTTTTTTACTTTTTTCGTTTTTCATCTGCCATTTTTTTATTTTTTGATAAAACTTTATATCCGAGGGTCATTTTGTAGCTGGTGTCATACTGAATCTAATGGACTTTGATTTTTTTGTTTCGGACAAGCCGTTGCCGAGTTGTGATGGAGCTACCTAGCCCACCTATTTTTGAGACGTTACGACTATAGTTTTTGTACTTAAAAATGAATAAAAATGAATTCAAAAATTTTTCTTTATGTATTTCAAGACTTTATTTATCAAGCCTAACAACTTTTATATTCATATCTTTTATAACATCCTCAAAAAAAAAATCGCGAAAATAGCCTTTTTTTCGTGGCTCCAAAGTGGACTGGCCCCTTAAATGCGTTTATGATTGACATGTAGGTAGAAAAGTTGGTTTCATTCTAATAAAATAAATAATTTAATCGATCAATGAAGGCTGTCATCTATTTCTCAACAATAATGAAAAATAATTTTTTATTTCAATTAAAGTAAACAGACATTTTAGAAATTTCAAATCACATAGCATTTATTACAAATTATAAATATCTTAATAAATTACTAAAGCAAAAAATATGTATCAAATCAAGTCTTTCTGCCTTGTTGAACTGTTTGATCAATGCACTTTTTTAAAAATAATACATTGTAAGCTTTTTAAAAAACCAAAATTTTGTACACAATAACACGCTACGACCTGCGGTCAGCAAGGTGTCATGAGTACGACAAAGAAATCAGAGGAGAAAGTGAGATGGAGAATTGCGACGTTGCCGTACTTCTTCATGCAGTACCGTAACAAAATTGTACTAATTTTACGGTATTTATTCATCGATGTACAATAATTTTTGTATAAAATTACCAATAAAAAAAAAAACGTGCCCTGCTTATGTGCCCACGCAATCCGGCCCTATGTGACGGAGCTTCTTTAATTCATCAGGAGGCGCGCTACGTACACTTTAAACATTGGGCGCACGATGAGAGATTTTCTCACATGTATAGCTTCAAGTGCTTAATTCGATAAATAGGCACTTAAAAGAATTTCGCTACAATGATTGTGGCTATTAAATATTATTATTTAAAAAAAACCATAAATACAACGATAATTGACACTAAAAACCAAAAAATAATAATTAAAACAATTCAGGCAGAGCGGTTGGTCCGGTGGATGGGGGCTCGGACTCGCACGTCGCGGGTTCCGGGTTCGAATCCCGGCCAAAACACCAATGAAAAATTTGAAATTTTTTTCAAGTTTTTCTGCTGCAATCCCGGGTGGTTCGGATTCCACCTTCATAAATCCATGGCCAAACACCTCTCTGTGATACATGAGCGGTCATTGTACGGCTTTGGTGGCCTCCCGTGGACGGTTCTCATCGTGCGGATGGTGGCCCTCTAGCCGTGCACTGGCTGGCTCATTGCATCACAGCTGAGGAGGTGCCTGCCTGAGCGCCTCTGGTGGCTCATGTTTGAACGTGCTCGCATTGCCATCCACGGAGATTAGTCGGGCACCGGCTGTATCGGCAAGGTTTTCTGCAGTTTCCCTTCGCCCTCGGTAAATGCGATATAGCGCGTGGGAGAATGGAAGGAAGAGTAGAGGAATAGTTGAAAAGAGTGGGGGGCTAAGAGGGAAGGATCCTGGGCCGTGGAAGTAACAATCGCAGGGGCGATTGGTTACAAAACCCCAATAATTAAAACAATTCAAAAATAAAAATTCAAAAAATTTTTTTAACTATTCTATCATACAGAAGAATAAATTTAGTGAAGATGGAAAAAATTTCAAATGCTTATGCCATTTGAAATTTTGGAGTAATCATCGTTTTAATATAAGTGTGAGAAAAAGTCTCATAGCGTTTTTGGATTTTATAACGGAGTATATTAATTCTTCAATTGTAAATTAATTTTCTCCTCCAAATAAATCTTTCGTGAAGTAATATTTAATGTTTTTTCAAAAAGAAATCTTTTATGAAGTTTTTTTTGTACATAATTTTTTAATTGACCTATCCAACGATTTTTTTCATTGAGTCCTGGATACAAGGCTAATCGTATTCGTGTGACGAGAATCATGTCTCGAGACAAGATGATGACGAACCGTCAAGGAGCACTGAATCCATGTTTATCGTATCAGATTTTTTGAAATTATTTTCCGGCAATTCTGTCCAATTTTATTGTCAAATGATTCGTTTGTTTATTCGTGTTTATTCGCAAATAAATATTGCAAGTCGTCTTTGTGAAGAATATCATGCAAAGAAAAAAATAAACAAATATTTCGTGTGCAATTAAATTTAGTAGAAATTTATCCAACACCGCAAACATTAAAAAGAAATTATTCAGCACCAAGAAACTCAATTTCATGGCAATAGTCTTGAATCATTTTAGTAAACCGCAATAAAAAAATAAAAAAAGAAAAAAAAATTCGATCAATTCGATTGTTCTATAGAGTGAGTTCCAAAGAGAGAGAAAGTATTTAGACTCATTGCTGTATCATAAAGTAAATAAAAAATAAATTTAAAAAAAAATAACGAAAGATCGTCGAAGCTTCGAGCCGGAATGAAGAATTACGTGAATCCGGGCCGGCTGATCGATTACATCCTAGTGGAGAGATGAATTTCTTTCAAGCGGACTAGAAAAAAAAGTACTGAGAAATCGTGAGTTCGTACACGCACTTAAACCGATTGAAACGAGGAAACTTCGATGTAAAAACAAAAATACGAAAATGTGTAAAAAAAAAAACGATTAATTGCAAATTACATTCTGGGTGAAGAAGATTAATGATGTTAATGATCTAAAAAAACGAAAAAAAAATCATATTTCTGTTCGCGTAAAATAAGTACTTTTATTAATAATGCAACGAGTCAAAATTCATAGAGTGAAAGGCAAGTTCTTTGCAGGACTAGACGCTTCGTATTTGTTAATTTCGTTTTCTTTCACGAAAAGTCATTTCTCCTTTTCGTAAAGTGCTCGAATCCGTAAATAAAAGAGTCTCCCGCGTATTTTACATCAAACTTTCGTCATCCGAAGTCTTCTTTTTTCGACTATTATTCGAGGCTGCAAGGGAGAGAAAAAAAGCATCGAGGATTCCTTTCTTAAAAAAGACATTTCGATATATCGAAATTTGAAGCCTCTATTCGTTGCCTTGGTTTTGTTTATTCGTTGCCAAGCATATAGCGAAACTAATTTTCTTCATCAAATTTGTTTATTCGTTGCCATGGTTTTGTTTATCCATTGCCATGGATTTATTTATTCCCTGCCAAGAATAAAGACGAGGACCACGACAGAATGAAAGACGAGGACAACGAAGATGAGGACGACGACAGAATGAAAGACGAGGAAAACGAAAACGAGGACGACGACGACGACGACGACGACGACGACGAAGACGAGGACGACGACGAAGACGACGAGGATGACGAGGACGACGATAAGGACGACGACGACGACGACGAGGACGAGGACGAGGACGAAGACGAAGATGAAGACGAAGACGCGAACGACGAGGACGAAGACGAAGATGAAGACGAAAACGAGGACGAAGATGATGAGGACGAAGACGAAGATGAGGGCAAAGACGAAACCGACGACGATGAGGACGAAGACGAGAACGAAGACGAAGACGACGACGAAATCCATTATGACGAACGCGAAGACAATGGAGAGGAGGACGACGACAAAGACGTTGCCAATTGTTTCCAATTGGTAACGTTACCAATTGTAGCCAATAATAAATGAAAATGTTATTTTGAGGGATTGATGGAGGGGATAATTAAAGCGGGCGCATAGCGCCCGCGTTGTTGCTGGTGATAAAAAAAGGAACACCTTAACGTTTTCATTGCTGTACCTTCTGGACATTGGGAACGTTGTAGCGTAACTCCTTATGAATTACGTCACTCGTGAATGCGTAACTTGTGGCCATTAGGCAATTATTACATATATATATAAATTTCGTTACGATGTACGAAATTCTCGACGAGGAATTAAAATAAATGGAACTTTTGGTCAATTTTTACTTCTCTTTCGAATTGTCAGCGAGAGTTTTATCTGTAAATGAATAGAATGATATTTATCGATGCACGTCAATATCCTGGTGACAATGCCAATAATACAAAAATATGAAAACCGGAAATTAAACGACATAAATTAGCTAAGGTAATATTATAAAAAAAATTACAATCCTCTTGAATATCCGATGAGTAAAGAGAAGTGACAGTCGTCGGTGAATGATCGCAGTTGACTGTGCACTTTCATCAAGCTTTTTTTTCCGGTCTGCACAGCATAATGCACTAATGAATTTGTAAGAGATACATATGGGGCATTCCATGCCAAACCGGCCAGTTTGTGACCTCGACGATGTTTGATTTTGTCGAAATTTTTTTATTTTCAAGTAACTACCGAAAGGAGTTTTTAGATTTTTTTTTAGATTTTTATCTCAACCCGTTTAAAAGTAATGATTTTTCCAAAATTTCGCAAGACATTTTTCAATGCTCATAACTTTTTCAACGTCAGAAATATCAAAATAAAATAGCAGGTATTTTTTTTAGTTTTGAATGGTAGTTTCATTAAAAAAATACAAAAAAATGATCAAAAGTCAATTTCATATGTTTTTTTGAAGTTTTAATTCAAAAATATTTTTTTTTCTAAACTTGGGCCGTTTTGATTTCTTTGAAAAAATTCACCATTTTTCTAGACATATTTTCACGTGTTTCGAAAAATTTACAGCTTGTGATATCCATACCTTCTATTTTTTTCTCATTTTTTACCACGTGTAAATCAATAATAAAGAGTTGTCAATTCTGGATTATATTTTTTTATTGTTTTTTTTTTCCACTCATAATTCCATTCCTCAAGAAATTATGAATGAAAAAAGTTAATAAATAAATGTTGGAACTGATTTCCATGTTTTTTTTTTTTTTTTTCAGTTTTCAAGCAAACATTTTTTTTTACAACTTGGGCCATTTTGATTTTTCTAAAAAAATTCACCATCTTTCACGACACATTTTTACACGTCTCAAAAAATCCGCAGTATGTGATATCCATAAATTCTATTTTTTCTTTTTAATTCTCTGCCATGTGTAAATCGATGATTATCAATTTTATTAATCCTTATTCATGAATATCACACGCTGCGGATTTTGTGAGACGTGTAAAAATGTGTCGTGAAAGATGGTGAATTTTTTCAGAAAAATCAAAATTTCTTGAGGAATGGAATTAGGAGTGGAAAAAAAACAATAAAAAAATATAATTCAGGATTGACAATTAATAATTATTGGTTTACACGTGGTAAAAAATGAGAAAAAAATAGAAGGGATGGATATCACAAGCTGTGAATTTTTTGAGACATGTAAAATTATGTCTACAAAAAAGGCGAATTTTTTCAAAAAAATCAAAACGGTCTAAGTTTTGAAAAAAAAATATTTTTGGATTAAAACTAAAAAAACATGAAATTGACTTTTGATAATTTTTTTGTATATTTTTTACGAATCTACAATTCAAGACGAAAAAAATTACCTTCTATGTTATTTTGATATCTCTCTTGCTAAAAAAGTTATGGGCATTTAAAAAAATTTCGTGCGAATTTTTGATAAATCCACTATTTTTAAACGGGTTGAGATAAAAATCTAAAAAAATTCCTAAAAACTCCTTTCAGTAGTTACTTGAAACTGAAAAAATTTCGGCAAAATCAAAAATCGTCGGGGTCACGGCCGGTTGGCATGGAATGCCCCATATATTTATGCTCGCGATAGTAGGTACGTATTATAAATCAAATACATACGTAAATATTACGGGACTCAGTGGCTCGAAAATCCGAATGTATGAAAGAAAAACTTTCTTGAGTCAGCAGGATTTCCTTTTCATTCGTACTGGACGCGTAATACGAGAAGTTCATTTATTTATACACAGGCTGTCCATAAAATCAGGTTGGAAACTAGGAAGGCCATTAGCTTGGGCGATTCTGAAGAAAAAAGTCCTTAACCATTTTGCTCTACGACGCAGCGTTGACGAGATATCAAACGGACTAGTAACAGCCAATCCGGTGCGGCGAACCGAAGAAGTGGGCGGGGCTAACACTAATTCATTGATTTCCCGGGAACGGTGCGTCGTACAGAAAAAAGGCTAAGGACTTTTATCCTCAGAATTTCACGATCTAGTAGATTCGATGCTCAAAGAACGAATTTTCGGACACCCGCTATATTCGTTTGTTATTCACGCGAAAAAATATCGCGAAAACGCGATGGGACGTTTCTCATAATAATCAGAAAAGTGAAATGGTATATTATACCGCAAGGAAGTGGGCGAAACGAGGTACTCATACATCCCAACACATAAATATTACGGTCTCAGGTTGTATCCGCGGTTTCAGGTTGTTGCGATGGAATAAGTGCGGCCAGTTACACCGAGAGAGTTTTCAATCCCCCTCTCTCTTCCCCTTCCGCTTTTTACCAGTTACGAAGCGAACGAAAAGCAAAAAAAAACTTGTATCATCGATACACATAACCGCTTCTCTTTCCACGTTATTTTTAGCTCTTGATTATAAACACGAGTCTTCGAAGAGTTCGAAGAATTCTTTACCCCATAAAAGGTAATGCGATTTTATAGACGATTTATCTTTTCTTCTTATTTGAAAGGACAAGATTTTGCTCAATCATTAAATCAATTTATCATTTTTCGTCATTTTCTTTGTATCTAATTATTACGTATAGAAAAACCTGTGATTCGATCTGTAATATTGTATCATTTAAAAAACCAATAGTTCGTCCATTGCTCCTTACGTGGCGCTGTATGCAGCAGCGCGTCGATCGACGATCACTGGGTCAGTAGGTCGCTCCCAGAGAACGGAATCACAGCTGACACAGGCTGACTTTCGATCACCTGTCAAATTTCTGACGTTTGAACCTATATTTACTTTTTTGATTATTTTATGTTATTTTTTCATTTTATTTTCATGGCATTTTAACGAAAACTATTTCGTCTTTCAATTTCAGCGAGGAACAAAATTATCCGAGACTTCTTTTGCGCTTGGAAATTTAATTTGCATATTTTCATTTTGTTTTAATTTGCATGTTAATTTTTTTTTTCAATTTAATTTGCTTTTTTAATTTGTTGTAATTTGCGCTTTGTTTTTTTTTAATTTGATTTAATTTCTTGTCCTTGGTTTCGTGAAAAAGATCGATAAAAAGTTTCAAAGGTTTCCTCAAGTTGTAAGTTTAAATTAATGGCCAATCGTATGTATTATTTTATTATTATTTATTTATTATTATTCAGGCGAATGTAAAAAAAATCTTGTTGCAATGTAACGATGCGCAATGTTTATTGTTCCATTTGGAGTATGGTCAAAACAAAAGTCAAGTTATTTCATGGGTATTTGGAAAAATATCGTTTTATTTGAAAAGAAAAAAATCATTTACAATGAGACACGTTGGAAAATTTCTTGTCGTATGAAATTTCGTCGAGAAGTCAGAAATTGAGATTTTTTAATTTTTTTTTTATTTAATGTGAGCAAATGGTTCTTAAAACTAAAGAAAACAAACCTAGTATAAACAAGGCACTATTTTGAACAATTAGTTTAATCACTAATCGGTAGAATTGAGCATATTTTTTCTTATTCTAATTTAACTTAATCAGTTTAATAATAAATGGACCAAATTTTTTTTGACGTCGAATCATTTGATTCAGACTTTTTTTGGTCCAAGCTCTTCATGGCAGCAACAGATCTGAGATCGAATTAATCTCAATTACTAGAATTTTGCGAGAAACGCAAAAACTATGTTTAATATATAAAAAAAAAATAAGTTTAATTCACTCTGGAAGATTTTGGCATCGTTGAAAATGAACGAAATTTTAGACACTTCCGAAAAAAAGGGAAAATCTAGTTTTGAGCGACGGAAATCGGGCAAAAAACTAAAAAAAGGAAAAATAAATTGGACAATTTCATTAACTGAGAAACAAAATAAAAGCTTTTCTGTTGATTTCCAACAGCCCTAATTTTTATACCGTTTCGGTTGACTTTTACTTTTTTTTTTAAGAATATTCAAATAATTTTTATATATTGTTTATGAATGCATGATCAATTCGGAAAGAAAATGAGAAATTTCAGAAGAATTTACGATTCAATGAGCAGCTGAACTTTGGCGAAAGCTCCTTTGCATCCGCTGCCGCTGGTCAGCAAATATTCTCGAATTTGCCTCAATTCTCCATCAGGCAAATGGATATTTTTTTCATTGACAGCTTGTTTGATGCAAGCCTCGAGGCTTTTTTCTTGCAGTTCTTCAAAGGCGATGACACTCGCATCCCAAAGATTGTTGTCATGGAAAAAGGCTGAAATCTCATGAACGCTTTTATTCAAATCGAAGCTATTTTGTTGTAACTCGTCACCAGTTTCTTGAGGATTGAAAACAGCAATGGTGTAAACACACAAATGTTTCGTGTACTCTCGTAAAAATTTAACAAATTTAACGACATCGGTAAAATCGCTTTTCTTCAAATTTTCCAATATCACCAAATTGCATTGTCCCCGTGAAAGCGTCGTGAATACTTCGTGAATGGTTTTTCGTATCGGTGAAAAATACTCGAAAACGTAGCCGTGGAGTGAAAAATATTTGGCGACGATACCAACGGCGTAAGATTTTCCAACGCCTGTTCCACCGATCAGCGTTATGAGATTTTTGCCCGTTGAACTTTTCTCGAACTCGTGAATTAATCGATCTACCGCGATTTCCTGACCGTAAATTCGCTCCCGCAATTCCACGCTCATATTTTTAACGTTGATGTTTTTCAGCTGATCGGACCTTTTCAAATCCTCGGGGCAAAAACATATCGCCATTATCACCGCAGAAATTGATAACAATAAGAAAAATATATATTTGTAACAGCTGGAAGAAGAATTTTCCAAATTCGGCTCAACGCTCGGCACCAAAGAACGCATTTTCTTTTTACTCTCGTTGTAATCGCAACGAGCAGCTTCCGCCGTTTTTGGACGATCGAAAAATTGAGGCTCGACCTTTATCGGACGATCGGCCATTCTTTTTGGCGAAGCCGATCTCGACCTCACCGGTGTTTTACAAAAATCGTTAGATTCCACCATCTGAGGACTTCCCAGAGTTGACGCTCTGATCAAAGGCCTCGAATCCTCTATCTCCGGAAATCTCATCCCATTCAACTTCATCGTCGGCAGCTTTTTCGACTTTCTTGGTGTTCTTTTTTCAGGCGTTTCTCCATTTATTTCCACCACTTCCATCGGCTCCATTTTTCTACTGTTTCGAGGCGCTAGAGCCCTTGACTTTTCATCGAAATTGCTTTTGTGCCAATCTGCATTTCCTTTAGATATCGGTATTGGGAGTTTCGTTGTCCAGGTGTTTGACAAACACCTTTCGCTTCCGGTTCTTACTATCTCGGAAACTTTCACCTCCCTGAATAAAAAATTTACTTTAATGTCCAATAAAGGAAAATTTGCACGGTTTGTACTGCAAAAAAAAATTAAAATATATCTGAAAACTGCAATGCATTAATAAGCTGATTTGTCGATGAGAAATCTTGCAAAAAGGAACTGTGTTCAAAAAATTAAAATATTATTCTGATAAATTTCTGCATGTCTCTAGAAAAATTCAAATCCTGTGGAAAATTCAACAACATATGAAATCATGAGGCAAAATCTCAAGAAATTTTCTATATTGTTCTAGAATCTTCTAAAAATGGCGCTATATTTATAGGAAAAATTGAGATTATTTAAGATTATAATGGGCAAATTTAAGGAATTTTTCTAAATTAAAGAAAAAAATAAAATAATTTTTCGAAATATTAACAAATTACCATTTAAGAAATAATTGTTAAAAGATTTTTATAAAATTTATTGCTTATCTTTACATTTAACCCTTAGTACACACGTGGATCTATGGTGTCCGGCCCATTTGTGAATTTCTCGTGTTTCGTATCGATTTCCATTATAACAATAATAAAGATTAATTTTTATCCATCACCCATTGCACACTCTACTCCTCCTCTCCTACTACTACTCTCCTGAATTTTTTCAGATTTTTGAATTACCCCGTAATTACCACAGACCCATGTGTGTCTGGGAAGGTATACGTGGTGTAGTGTGTATACGGAGGGTTAAAACGTGTCAAATCATTGACATATCCCTAGCCGTTAAAGTAAATTTGGGGTGTGAAAGACCCCAGACCAAGGTTGAGCCCAAATTTAAACATCCGGTCTTTGGAAAATTCACGATTGTGCCTAATTATGTTCATTTTTTATTTTATTAACAAGCTGTCCTAATTTGTCAAGGAATGAAAATGAAACATAAATTTTTATGGTTACTGAGGGAATTTGGACCCTGTGTAGCCTTCTCGTTAATACAGGGAAGTGAATACTTTAAGGGTTAATAATTGAGGTCGTAGAGGGTTAAGGCGTCTTCTCACTTTGGAAATTTAAAAAAATCGATTTTTTTTTTTTTTTAAATTTTGAAAGTACATATCTTCAAAAATGTCATCTCGAAATTTCATAAAGATCGGACGAGTCTAACTACATTTTTTGGCGACCGTTAGGTGACTACCTGAGAGTACCCGGCGATCCCTCCAAAACTTTAAACGCAGTTATCTCAAAACAAGGTTTTTCGGTGCTTTGTTGATGAAATTTCGGAAACTATCCGGCCGATTGTCATGAAATTTGAATGACATATGCTTCATAGTTATGGCTATAGCGCATATCATCAGATTTTTTAAATTTTGATTTTAAGAATTTTTTTTTTACAAAAAACTGCAAAAAAATCGTGGTTTTTTTTTACTTTTTCGAAAAACGTGCGCCATTTTGTTATTTTCGCGAATATCAA
Organism: Rhimphoctona megacephalus; assembly: GCA_963989365.1. Classification (NCBI taxonomy): domain Eukaryota; kingdom Metazoa; phylum Arthropoda; class Insecta; order Hymenoptera; family Ichneumonidae; genus Rhimphoctona; species Rhimphoctona megacephalus. The sequence goes on along the minus strand of OZ022418.1, from coordinate 23,786,276 downwards.
AAATCTGATGATATGCGCTATAGCCACTGACATACTGAATCTAAAACAGTTTTATTTTTTTGTTTCAGACGACCCGTCTCGGAGATACCATCAACAAGCCACGACCATAACATTTTTACACGGGTTTTTCAATGCTACTGATGTATTATAATAATTGTTTAAAAAAATAAAATAAAAATTTTTTCATGTACTTGAAAGATGTGTTTATTACATAGGATCCGTTTTATCCCATAATTTTAAGCAAAAATCCTCGAAAAAAAATCGCAAAAACAGCCTATTTTTGAGGCGCTTAAAGTGAGAAGATGCCTTAAAAAAAATAATGATTTTTTTTAACTGGTTTTTAACTGATCAATGGTTACTCAATGGGGTAACCATTGATAAAATATTCACCTGGAATTTGAACATTTGTCAAAAATCTGTTCGCAGCTGTACTGTCTGACAAGAGCGCCGTTATCATCAGCCTGATAACACTGTTCGATGAGAATCCTGCGAGTCGAAGGGAGTTCGGAAAAACTAATAGCTCTCGTAATTTTGGGATCGCTGGCCGGGTCCGGTAAACTCAATGCTGCAAAATGTCTTTCCATAACATCGAGCAGAATTTGAAAAGTTTCCTATAAATCGAGCAAAATAATTTTTACACCCCAGAAACAGGACTAACCCCAAAATCCTAACCACCAAAAAAATGTTTTTTTTTTTTTCGAGCATCTACGTTCTTACTTCTGTCATACGAGCTCTGTAAATTGGAGCATGCATTTTTGTTTTCAGTTCGTTTCAGTCATTTATCAATCATTACTCTTTACCTTCTTCTCGCGTACGCAAATTTAATCACACACATACACTATTTTTCTCGATACTTTTCCCAAATAAAAGACGAAGGATGTTTGACACGTGTGTGTCTTCGCGCGTTACTTGTTAATTTTTGGAGACTTCTCTTCAACAATCGACGCTACGCCGGTCGAAAAATTCGTTTTTATGAAATAAATCCGCTCACCATTTTCTTTGTAATGTTAAACAGCGCCACTACACGTGTTTGCGGTCGAAAGACACAACACTTTTACTCGCGCCTCGATTGACGCAGATTTGTATCGAATAAAAACAGCAGTATTATTTTTATTGTTAGAAGAATGTTTCCAATTATCAAATAAAATTTTTATCAAAGTCTAAAAAACTTTCGGTGAGTTATTTGCGTTTTATAGCTTGTTCGTTTTGAAGCAACATCGACATTTAATCAGTTAAGCCTATATTTTTAGGTTACAATTCAGTCAACAATGAATATCCATTACCTTGCAAAAATTCGCAACTTACCTTGACGAAGAACGTACTGAAACTCCATAAAATCAAAATCGACGATCAAATGTCGTAAAATCCTCGATTCTACGATCGAAAGTGGGAGAAATAAAAAAATCGATATTATGAGCGGTTATGCGTACTACAAAGTTTTGGAATGTAGCAAAGAATCCTCGTACGAGGAAGTCAAGAAAAATTACAGAAAATTGGTGCTGCGATATCATCCGGACAAAACAGATTCATCGAATAATCGAAACACCGATAAATTTCGACAAATCGAAGAAGCATGGCAAATTTTGAGAGATCCTGAGTCCAGAAAAAAATATGACGCCGAATGTCGGCAGGCCCAATTGGAAATGCAAAGTGTTCTTGTTTTTGCAACAATTACCGAGGATGAAATGGAAGTCACGGTGGATGACGATACGCTGAGCTATCAATGCAGATGCGGAAGTTATTATTTGGTCAACAGAGAAGATTTGTTGAAGAGAAATTGTAGTCTTCACATTCCCTGTCAGGAGTGTACTTTTGTCCTGATCGTTCAGACATAATGTCATAAAATTAATTTTAAACATAAAATATAAAATAATTGTCTTAGCTACAAATTTTCAATAATTATAAACCACCGCTGTGTTATTATATATTCGTTAATTATAAATAGAAATGAAAATATAAAGAAAGGAAGAAGATCGTATAAAATGCAGCAACATTTTCTATTTTTCCTTATAAAAAAAATGATACAACAGATAACACATTATAGTTAATATAAACTATTGAGCAATATACAAATTAAAAAGAGGAAAAAAGTCAAATAATATAAATTCCCGATTTCTTGGAATAACCAGGAGTCCAATAATAAAAGCTGCACTTTTCAAGAGCCAAGCCAATTTCGTAGTTCTGAAGTTTACAACGTTGGAATGAAACATTCTTTTCTTCATGTTGAATTTCAATATTTTTGAAATTAACAAATAAAAAAAAAAAGTTAAGATTACGAAAAAAAAAGAATTTCGTCGTATTCCAAAGGAGCAAACTTCACCATCGATTTTTTCGACTCTACATGATCGTGATTTCGTCTATTCTTCGATGATTCGTAGACAATTACGAATATACATTATTTCGTTTTTTTTTTTTCGATTTCATAACATGATTTCTCCATGAATCTGTACACTAAATTAATCTCTGATCGAGGCGTTGTTTCCAATTCGAGTTTGTATTGCACGTTGGAGAAAATGATCGGAGAACGTTAGTTCTCAATTAGCAAGCTTCATTATTGTCTCGTGGCGAAGCCGGGCTTCAATTGCGAGATTAATCTTCCTTACATGTTTTTTGTTTGTTAGCCAAACGACGTTGTATTTAAAAACGGTACTCGGGGAAATAATGCTAAGAACTTGTAGTGCGTCAAGCCATTATTCTCCATCGAATCGTTGCATCGAGTAATTTCTTTCGTTTGATTTCAAATATTACTTAATTTACCTCGGAGCTTAATTGGTACAAAACGATTTTTCATTTCTTGTAATTTCTTTATAAATAAACGTACGTAAATGACACCATGCCACACTTGTGAGAGCCACGTTGCTTTTAAATAATTATTTTTCACTCTCTCTCTTTTTTTCATCTCATTGGACATGGACATTTATATATTGCCTGAATCTTTATACATTTGAACCAGAGAACGATGGAAAATACTGAAAGACTATATACAAAAATCTTGCTTTTATGCAAATTTATCTCATTTTCATTTTCTTCTCAAAATTCATCCGGAGAAATTTTGTCATAAAAAATCAAAGAGCAAAAAATCTTCGTTCGTACAAAGTGTACGAATCTTGTCAAAATATACATTTTACAAGGGGGAAAAAAATTAGTCTGGATGTGCCCCAATGCTGCGTTCGCACGACTTTAAAAATGGACCAAAAAAAATGAAAATTTTCAAAAAATGAAAATTTTTATCACGTACCGATATTCAGCGTTTGTTTTTTTTTCTTTCAGATCGAGAAATCGATCGTAATATCGTTTGAGAAGTATATCAAAATATTCTCAGATCACAGACTGTATTTTCATCCATCGCGTATACTATTTTTTCGCGAAGGGAGAATTTCATTTTTTTTTCTTTACTTTTCTCGGTTAAATAACGTCCTCGTTGGTCGAGTTTGAAAAAGAATTCTTTGTTGAATTTTTCTATGGCACATCCGAAAATGCTCCACACGTGTGACATGTTTCGTTTGTTTCTTCCTCTTCGACTTTCTCTCCCCGTCGTTTTTCACGTCGAAAAACAAATCTATGATTTCGATATCGACTCTCAATAACGCAAATTAATGCGGTATCGTCATGAAGTCTAAATTTCAATACAGACTAAAAATAACAACGATTTACCGATCGTAGTATCTCGTTTTTTTCAACTTATAACTATGACGGTACTTATGCGGGCTAATGAAAGGTAAACCAGATGACAAATTTGCGCAAAAATACGTTTATTCGTATTAAAAAAAAAAAAAAATACTAATAATAATCGGATCTAAAAAAAAAAATTTCTTAAATATCGAAATATTTCGGAAGGAAAAAACGTTTGGTTCGAAAAATTTGATCTTCTCTCCAAGAAATAACAAACGTGACGTGATTATCTCGTACAATCATCCACGAATCATGAGTTTAAAAAAAAATCCTTCAAAATCCTTTCTGATTTATCCTTTTTTATTAATAAATAAGCGAGGAGAAGTAAGAAGAAAAAAAGAAATAGAAGAATTTCAAGAATTCGATATATCTTCATAGGATAATAAGATTAATAATAATGCCCTAATCGTTGAAATTCATTAAACGTTATGAACGCGATTTAAAAATAAGAAATTAGTACAATTCTCGGACGGCTCAACGAGGCTCGGGGTTACGCGGCCGAAATATTTTCTTTACCTTTAATTGAATTATTATTCCGAAATCACAATTGGATGTAAATATATGCACATTTGTGTTCTTCGCGTCAAGTGCTTCGCGGTTATCGAGACAATTTTTTTATTTATTTTTTCCCACTCTCCGATAAGTTGCATCACGGCACGTTGACGATTAATAATAATAGTAATAATAATAAGAATAATAATAATAAAAGGAACAACACCGATTGCAACTGTTTTTTTTCCCCGCGAACATCTATGTGCGCGAAGAACGATCGGCCCACATAAGTCGTCATAAAAAGTGTGAAAAAAGCGACGAAAAAAAAAAAAAATAAAAACAAAATGCCAACGAGGAAGAACCAGTGTCGATCGTGATTATCCCACAATACAAAACTACCAACGAGTAACGATACCGCATTTCAAATCGAACATAACAGAAAAGTAATTCCGTACTAATTGAAAAATAATAATAATATTAATATAAAATAAAACAATGTATAGCATAAGCTCCTTATTCTCCATAGTATTGTATCGAGTCTTTTGAATCTCTTATTTTTTTGTTTTTTTTTTTGTACACGGCGGTAGGTACATCCAATTTTTTCCCAATGGATTATCGTCGTCAACGAGATCCGAAATCGACGACAGTTTCAACATTTTTTAACAATAAATCGTCCGGGAAAATGTCAGACCATCTTTTTGAGCCTTTTTAAATGAATTTGTTGACTTTTTTTTTTTAAATACGAACCAATTTTCTTCCGAATTTCCTTACTTTTTGAGAATAACTTGGTTTTTTTTTCAAACATGCGATAAAAAAAAAATTGAAAAAACTGTTCGTTCAATGACTCGGCAAGTTCTTGCGGTAACTGTAACATTTTTTAACAAAAAATTCTGAAAATTTTTTGATTTTTTAATTGGTTTCTCAAGATTTTCAAAAAAGTTCGAAATTATTTTAAGACAAAAAAATGATTAATTTTTTGTTGAATAATTGTTGATTGAAATAGATTTGTTAATAAATTTTAGGCATTACCGTTATCGAGAGTGAATTTTTACACTATCGATTGATTGAATTGAGTCAAATTTTGTCGAATCCTGAAGTAACCAAATTCCGAAGAAACAAAGTTTCGGCTGTAAACGTTTGTGTGAAAAATTCTTGATTTGTTTTTTCCACATCTGACTCGATGCTACGTACACAATTCGTATTTCGCTCGAGAGAAGACGGAGAAACAAAAACATCTTTTACATTCACTCTCAATGACCTCACTGTGGAAAACATCAAGTTCCTTGCATCATAAAAAAAAAGCTTAAGGAAGATAAAAAAAAAAGCTTATTTTAAATGTCGATTTCAGTCTTGGTTGGCGAAAATAATTGCCCATGGCTCGATCATCGAACGAACGAACGTTCGATCGTCATTTCTGCGGCCTGTCTCGAAACCTCTCATTGTTAGTATCTTTTCTCATACACTTTGTTCCTTGTTTTTTTGTTTCACGATTTTTCGTTTGTTTTTTTGTTTTCTTTTGTTTTTTTGCTAATAAATCATCTCCCCCGGTCCATCTTGATTTCTAATCATTCGTTCATGCGCAGTCTTATCACAATCGGACCATGTAATACATGAAACATTGTACAGTAGATTGGTTACGCTACCTAATGAAAATATGTACAGAAGTCACATAGCGGAGCTGTCCGAGGCACGACGACAACAACGACCACGAGAAATTGGACTATTTCACCTCAACGTCAAAGTCAAGAACGAGAAGCTTCGTTTCCTCGGTACCGTTGCGACTTCCCACCGCACAAACGAGCTTCGTATCGCTCGCACGAATCCTCCAAACTACACCGCCGCTTCCACCACTCTCAAGCGCTACGAGATTCCTTATAAAATCACCTGAAATTTTAAATTAACTCAAATTATGCTAATTATTTTATCAAAATTATTTATATTTATTTATTAAAAAAATCATCGATTGTTCATAATTTTCAAGAATATTTTACACACGCGTTCCCTGCCAAAAATTTTGTTTCATTTATCTGGACTTGTGTTGATTCAGTAAAAATCTCAAAACGAGATGTTAAAATTGATTTTTAATAATAGTACAACCAAAAATTTATCCACCAAATGTTTAAACGGACAATTTTTCACCAAATAGTCCCATAACTTTTAGTTTTGTGTGAATATCTTGATTTTTATCACACGAGAAATATGCTAAAAAATTTTACTTTTTTCGGAATATTGAAAAGAAGTTTTATTCACTTTTCTGGATATGCGAATAATAAAATCGATGAAATTTTTGAAAAATTTACGATCTAATTGTTTTCTCTTTTATCCCTAGAACCCCACAACGGGGTAATTAGTTACCCCACGAAAATGTCAAATTTCCTTCCTGAACCAATTTTTTAAAACTATTTCTTTCGTTTTATAGAGTTTTCACCATTAAATATTTACTAAATGCAACTTTATCATGCACCATTCTTTTCTTTATCAAAAAACAAAAAGAATGGTATATAATCAAATCTTATTGCCGCATACGAAGAACATTTTATGCTAAAGAAAAGATTGGGGTAATTATTTACCCCAGTGTGGGGTTTACGTTGAAAAAAATAGATTGTGGGGTTCTAGGATTAAGAAACGTTGGCCATGTTTTGGGTTAAAACGATTTGTTGATGATTGTTAAGCGTTAGGATTATTAAATAAAAATTTTGGCATGAAATAAATATGCGAAACAAACTTTTTGAGAAAAAATCGCTTTTACCTGTTTTGACGTCCCAGAGCTTAACGGTACCGTCGTCCGAGGACGTTATGACGAAATGACTGTTAAATTGTAGGCAAGTTACGGCTGACTGATGCTTGTTAGGACCGGAAAGTGTTTGTAGGCAGTGACCACTGACGATGTCCCAAACTTTGACCGTCGAATCGGCGTTACCCGATACTAAAATATTGTTACGAAGTTCCATACCGGAAGTAAGAGACTGATGTCCCATAAGAGTGTGCTTGCAGGCGCCGGTCTCGACTTCCCACACTCTTATACTTGTGTCGAGTGAACCACTCACCACATGAACACCATCGAACTTTTTTTTATCGTGAAAAAATAAATTTTCATTTATTTACTAAATTTGTATTTAAAATAATTAAAACAATTAATAAGGGATCTTTTTTTATCAAAAAATTTCATTTTCTTTATTCCAAGACTCGTGAAAACCTCAACTCAAGACCCCTGCACAACGGAATCGAAAACGACCCCAATTTTTTAGTACAAACCTTTTTTTTCTATTTTTTCGAAACTTTTTTTTGTTTTATCGAGTTTTCAATAGGAAACGTTTACCAAATGCGACTTTATCATACAGCATTCTCTTTGTTATAAAAAAAACGAACAGAATGATGTATAATTAAGTTTCATTATCGCACACGAGGAACATTTTGTGCTACAGAGAAGATTACTGTCGTGTGCACGACAAATACGGTTTTTTTGTTTTTGATGATTTTTAAAAATTTTCCTTATTCGTTTGTCAATCTCTCCATTTCGTTTATTAACATATTACTTTGCGGTTTTTTTTTTTCGAGTTTCAAACTATTTTTAAAAAGGTCTGGCAACATTTTGTGCCCAAAATTGTCCCATTCTTTTCATTATCAAAAAACGAAAAGAATACTGTAGAATTAAATTTTATTATCGCAGACGGGGAACATTTCGAGCTAAAGAAAAGATTGGAGGCGTTTTTGACCCCGTTGTAGGGTTTATGTTCGGAAAAATATATTGTGAGGGTCTGAAGTTAATTTATAAGAGAAAATGAACTTAGTGATAAAATTTGTACCTGAAGAGAATAAACGCGATTCGTGTGTCCTTGAAGTGTGTGAAGGCACTCCTCGCGCTCAGGATTCCATACCTTAACCATAAAATCGTAGGCTCCGCTAACTACTAATTTTCCATCATATTGCACGCATCTTACAGCTGCCAAATGTCCAACGAGAACGTGTAGACATTCTCCCGTATCTACTTGCCAAACTCTCAACGTAGCGTCCCTGCTACCGCTAACTACTTTGTTCCCATGCAGGTGCATACATCGCACGGTCGACGTATGACCATAAAGCGTATGAATGCACTGTCCCGTCTCGGCGTTCCATACTTTTAACGTACGGTCCGTACTTCCACTTATTACTGTCGTACCCGACATTTGCGACGACCAAACACCACCTGTGTGACCAACCAGAGTTCGCAAACACTGCCAAACCAAAAAACAAAAAGCATTAGTAGTGTCACAAGAAAATGTTGCAATTTTACTAAAATTCTCAAAAAAAAATCGAATTTATCTTCATTTCTCTTCGATAGAATTTTTTTCTGAATTTTTCATTCAAATTTGTCATCATTCAGTAAAAATTGTATTTATTATTAAAAATAGAATTTTCTCAGTCTAGGAAAGTTAAAATTCAAGTTCAATAAGCAATTTGCTCAAAAATAGCTGTACATACTTTTCCATACTTCCATACTTTTAACTTATTTATTGTTTATCGTGAATTTGAATCAAATTTATGTTATGCTTAATAGAAATTTTGAAACACAGATTAAAATTTATCGCAGGCAAAAGTTTCGATCGTTTTAGTGAATCAGAAAACCGAATAAATGTTAATTTATGTAAAATGACATTACTCTGTGATTCAATGAATTGATATTATTTTTATAATTTTCTGGAATAGTTAAAGATACGACGGTGTAAATGAAATTGAAGGAATGAAAATTGAAAATTTACCTTTCCCGTAACTGCCGACCACACCTTGAGCGTATTATCGTCGGAGCCACTGACTATTCTATTACCGGAAAACTGTAAACACGTAATAACATGATCGTCGTGACCTTTCAATACTTTGGGTGGTCTAATGGGTTGAGTTCTCCAGTTCATTTTGATATTATGCTGTCTCATATAAGCCTGTTTCCAGGGTGATCCGCAGTTGCCGGAATGAGTTCGACAATTCTTCCGTTTGTTTATTGGAAAATCTTTGAGACCGTCGATACCAGCGACACGACATTTTTCCTTCCAAAGGAGATTGTCGTCGACGAGAAAACGCCAATTTCTACAGGTTTGAGCGGCTCTCAATAAATCCCGCGGTTCGAGAAATGCCAAAACTGATAAGGCCAGTTCCTTTGGTAATAAAGATATAAAATCTCGTTGAAATTGGGGCTCTATTACTTGCATCATGTGACGCACTTGGGTCGGCTCACATCTCTCGATTAGTTCGTCTATCGCCAACATTCTCTCTGCGTTTGACCACCTCTGTTAAATCCACAAATTCCAACGATAAATATACATTAAATATGAATAAATATGATTAATAATAATTATTATCTATTCGTTATTAAGATAATGTATCAAAATCATATAATTAATAAATGTAATGAGGAAAAAATGTGAGTAAACATGTGTAATAGACGAAACGTTTGTACGTGATGTAAAAAAACATGGAGAATCCCTTAACTGAGGAATAAATGACTACTTCTGTGGGGATTTACTGAAATTACAGTTAACAATTTTTCATTTAACGTAAAATAATAATATTTTACTTAAAAAATGTTCTGTGCCTAGAAAAAGTATTAAGCGGTTTTGTAAGGAGATTGGTTTAAGAAAATTATGTAACAGTTTCGATTTTTAAATTATGGAGTAGTTACGAAATATATTATATTATAGCGATGACAAATTTGGTCCTAGAACCTGGCTGCTCTTTTGTAATCGTTTCATAAATCATTTTTTATCTAGTTCAAAAGTTTTATTTTACTTTCTGCATGCGAATTTTGTTTATTCTCATTAAATTGCAAAATATTGTACTTCCAGGTATAAAAGTGGAGGTTTTGAGAAAAAACACGAATTTTCCTCACTTTCAAGACAAAAACAATAAAATGTAACGACGCATTACTGAGGCACAAAAATGGTTGCGGTATTATATCATAATTTTGATAATTGAGAATATACCTGAAACTGAAGAAGCCAACTGCTCATCTCAGGCGGAGGATTGTCTCTCGTGGGGATAACGAACCTCACGTGTTTCAATTTCTCCTCCAACTTTTTAACAATTCTGAAAGTAGGAAGAAACGAATTGAAAAGATTAAACCAAACAATTATTTCCTGCTGTGTTCACTTTTTTCAATAAATAACAAAAAAAACTCACGAGGTATGATTTTTGTCCTCGGGATTAAGTTTTTTGCAAGGTAAACTAGGCTCCATTTCGCACTTTCTTTTTCTCTGAGGCTGTACAACATTGAGGGGTACACAAGTGTGCAAAATGGGGCTTTGAACACGTTGTTCAACAGGAGCTTGAGGCTGTTCTGGCTCCACGGGTCTGCAATCTTCGTTCTCAATTTCTTCCTCGCACTCCACGTCGCAGTAAAGCCCATTATCGCTAATCTAAAATTATTCAACCATTTTGAGAGGTTCAAAAAATAACACCTGTAAAAATACCTCAAAAGTGACTTTGTCATCTAATTTAATTGAAACTGTAGTAAAAAAGATAATAATAACAAATAAAAAGTTCTAGTTTTATAGTTTAAGCTCAAAGATTCCTTTTTCAGTCCTACCCTGACAGTTTCAATCTATACATATTTTTGTTCCATTATTGTAAAAAAAGAACCTTATTTACTCTTATTATTAAATGATATTAAAAAAGATTATTTGTAATATTTGGAAGGAACATGATAACTTAAAAGCATTTCCAATGTTTTTATCATGTTTTTCTTAAATGCCATGAATAAAATAATTGTTTGCAATTTAATTATTCAATGTAAATAAACATAATACATTATTTTTTAATAAACAAATAAGAGTTATAATAAAAAATAAACCAATCTACTGAAAGCTAATCACAATATTATTTATATTTCATGTAAATATTAACAAGAATTCAATTATACGTTGAAACAAAAATTGATAACTTTTCTTGTTAAATTTTTTATTGAATTTGTTAAAATTAAAATCTGGTAGCGCATAAGAGATTGTTTTGAATTATTTCATATTGCGATTGATTAATAATTTTAGTAATATAATTTACTAATAACGATGAATGATAACTAAATTATTTAATTGCTAATTTGATAATTACTTCGCTTTCCTCTTCGCTACTGTCTTCCTCTTCTTCGTCCGCTTCGTTTCCATAATCTTCGGACTCGCCGTCTTGAGGCAAAGGACAAACGGGATGTTCCAAAGTGCTTGGACCGGCAATACCAACTTCGACGCCTTCAACGGGACTGGGACTAGTACCACCTGGTTTTTCTCCTTCAATCCCTTTGGACGACGATGAGGATGACGACGACGACGAAGGTACGGACATTACTGGCCAGCGGTCGAGCTCTGATAGAATAAAGAAAAAAAAAAGCTTCGCTATATTTAAACTGTATCAAAATCGAGCCTTCGACAATGATCGCCGCATCACTTTCTTTTTCACTATAAAACACACAATTTTCGGTTTTTCAAAAGCGTAAAAAACAAATCACTCAAGTTGGACGATTTTATAAACTCGAAAAAACAAAAAAACAAAAAACACTTTGTCACATTTATGGAAGAGCACACAGTTTCACGGATTAATTTTAGAGAACAGGAATCATAACCTCTTTTCACCAAAATCCAATGGGCAATACGTGAAAAAATGTGTTATTCCGTTTCCTTTAAAATATGCAAAATAATTAAAAGTGAAAATATTTTGCATTTTTTTTGTTTAGAATTTCTCTTTCCCTCCCGTTGTATCGCGAAACTCGCGAATCTCCGATTCGACGTGGATAAGACATTTGCGAGTAAAATTTATTGTTCGAATGAGTAAAAAAAAATGTTTCGTACTTAAATATTGGAATGTTCGCAGCTTCCTCGTAGTACGCCGATTTTGTAGATACTAGTTTTTCTTAACCCGATTTAAAAAATGTATAGCCCTACTGAAAAATCTTTTATATCAAAATAAGCATGGCATGGATTCTGGGGTATATCGCGTATGGGACTTCTTTTTAACCAGGTTATAACTTCCTTTTTTTCTTAATTTTTTTCCTTCTTTTTTATCTTTCTTTAACCAAAGTTCCAAATATATCATACAATTTTCTAGCCTAGCACAAACGAAGAAACAAAAAAAATAATAGACAAGTGGTGAATAAACACGGAAAAACGTTTCATCGGTATAAGTATTATAAGCAAGTCCAGGAGCCCCCCCCGAATCTCTCGTCCTCTTCTTCGGCCTCTTTCTGTCTCAATCCCTCCCTCCTCTCTTCTTTCTCTCTCGCTGTCGTTTTTCTTGGTTCTATGCAGACTAGAGTGGAACAAAGCTAAAAATATTGCTCTTGAGGAAAATCGGACTCAAAATTCGTACGAGTTACGATGATTTCGCCACAGCGCTGGCATCATCTGGCATTCGATATGCAGGGCCGTAAAATAGGGTGCATGAAAAAGGTGAAATTTTGTTATCTAGAAAAAATAACTAATGATTTACAATAACATTTTTTTAATCGAAATAAAAGCACATGTTTTTAAAAATATTATTTCAATAATTTAGAAATGAATTGAATGACTATTTGAATCGATTTTCGCCTTGCAGGTAATTCATATCAGCAACGCTGGACAACTGCATTCATTTGGTAGTTTCAGGTTACGAAAATAACAAAGAATCGTAAATTTGTACAGTAATAAAAATATTTATCAACAACTTTCGTAATGGACGTAAAAAATTCATTTTTATAAAACAAAAACCAAACTACTTTGAATTGAAAACAAAATTAGGAATTATCGTTGCGCTCCACGATGTAATTTTCGCATTTATCAACCGAGTTATTGTGTGTCATTTGACCTTAAGCGGCACCTGGAATTTTAACCAAAAGCATTTCGCGAAAGTTAAATTTGTCAACACTATCGTGACAAGTTCGGCGCTGCGAGCGTTCGACTCTCAATCTCACACGCATAAACACTGCTACGGCGTAATAGATAAAAAAAAATCCAAAATACGCGCATTTATTGTACTCGATAAATGAGATCGTCTAAAAATTAGCATACTTTAATTGAACAACTCAAAGCAAAAGTTTCGATCATATTTTTCTATTTGTAATTTATTTCACCGCTGATATACAAAAAAGCTACAACAATGCTGAGTTTGGAATAAAATGCCACGGATGCTGCATTCGGTCAACCGATCAAGTGTATTCCCCTTGCCCCCTTAATCCCGTGAAATCTTTCGTCAAAATTCGACCTGCGTGTGGATGTGGGAGAGTCTGTCAGCCGTTCACCGGCGCACACGCGATTCGCGTGAAAGAAGCGCCTGTTTTTCGCTATTGCCAAAAGAAAATACAAACAAAAAAAAACTAACCCATTGTAGACACGCGTGTACCTGTTGACCTCTAAGAATTTCATACTCGTGATTCCATAATTTGTGAGGACGAATCGCGAGATGTATCTGTGCGAGAGTCTCGGTTCGGTCACGTGACTTTTCCCTCTGACTCTCTCGTAAAGAAGCAGAGAAGCAACCCACAACCCACATTTTATTGCATACCTTCGTGTCTAAAGAATAATACGCATACGCACGTAGGAAATATATATATATATATAAAATAAAATAAAGCATCATGGCGCCAACATATTCGCATTAATGTAAAAATATAAAATACACGTATGAACGTGTATATATGCACGCAACATAGTATGTAAAAGTTTATATGTATATTTGATATATGTATATACATAGTTTATCGATTGGTCAACGAGATCCGTGGGTGCGTGGTTCGCACGTTGGCGCCGTGAGTCTCGAGCATAGCGAGACGGACTCGAAAGAAACGAGAGAAAAAATAAATAAAAACCGAAATATCTTCCGGTAAAACGAGAAAAAAAACGTGTAAAAATTTGAAAAAAAAATCAAACGCGAAAAAATAACGTACGAGAAGATCGGTCGTCGGTATAGTAAAGTAGGGAGGGGGTTGAGGGTGGGTGGACAAGTCGAAGAAAACGATCGCGGATCGAAAAAGCGATCCTCTTTCGTCGCCGCGTACCGGAGTGAGTACGAACAGGCTATACGTTACTGGAATCGCTAATGAGGACATGTTGGTTAGGCACCCCCTGTGATAGAGAGAGAAAGAGCGAGATTCGCGTATACGCACTTGCTGCATACCGTCGCGACGTTATCTTATACGTATATACATCGATATCGTATATCGATACACGACACAAATTGGTATATGCATAAGAGTAATAATATACGAAGAAAAGAAATTAATTCGAAGGAAGAGGACGGAAAAAAGCGCGAATTAAAGAAACGAAAAAAGGCGGAGCGCGAGAAAGGAAAAAAAAAGAAGAGAGCTTGAGGTCCGGTATCTTGTACGTTCTCGTTGAATGTCCACACGAGGACTCGCGGTTTTTCCTCGCATCGTAAAATCACGTGTACAAGTGCGCGCGCGAAAATATATTTCGCGGCTAATAGATCAATAATAAGGTATTTAATGCTTCGAGCTCTCCTCGGGTTATATAGCGTTAGAGCAGAGTAGCGAGCGAGAGAGTATATCTCAGTCAGTCGGTGTGTTTCGCTATTGAAAGAAGGTAGTATGTGCGTGTGTATGTGTTTTATAACGAGTGTACAGTATTGTGAGCTCTCTCGTGTGAGTTCCGAGATGTTGTATGTGTGTTTGGCCGCCATTGCTGCGATCTCTCGAGGTGTCGGTGCTGCCATCTGTATTGTCAATGTTGTTGGGCAGCAGGCAGCAGCAGCAGCAGCGTAATGGAGCCGTGAGGCATTTTGTTCGTGCTGATAGACGAAACGTTTTAAAAAAAGTGTTTGAGCGTTTAAGATGAAGCTCCGTCGTGTACGGGGCCAATTACATCTACGCGCGGCCCAGTGAGTCCAAAAGTTAAACAAGCCCAAAAAACGTGAGAGTTTCGTAGTGTAACAAGCTTTTATTCGACGACAATGTTTACATGAAACCCCCAACTTTAACTCTCTTGGTACGGGGGAAAACGAAGAGAGAGCGCAAAACCGTTCGTACAACCCGTGTTCCCTGTTCCACCGTATATCTCAACCACGGTTACCAAGAACATCGCTCTTTTTTTTTCCTTCATTTTTTATCCCATTTCCCTTTTCTTATTTTCTTTTTATTTACCCCCCTTTTTTTTTACCCCACTGTTTTTCGACTATACCCGACCTCGCGTGTTTGTGTATCTCCAAATGTAACACGGCCCCCGCTTTTAACTCTCTATACCCCCGATGATAATGTGACAATTACCGTTATGGCGAACACGACACTCTCACCCGTATGACGTTCAAAACACCCTCTTTAAACTACCTTCTCGTATAACCTATATTATGTTATCACCCTCAGCTGAGGACAGGTGCGTTACACGGCCCGACCTGCGGATCGTACTCATCACTTCTCCCAATCTATCAGTATCGTCGCTCTTCTTCGTTTCTACGAGATCTGGTGTGTCCTCCTATCGCAATCCCGATATACGTCAATTATTACATATACCCTTATCAACAAGGACTTTATCGCAATTTATTATTACCTCCGTATTATACAAAACTCTCGACCAATTTATCCGGGCTATTATATCCACGACAGCACAGATGCTCAACGCGGATCATCACTTTTCCACTAGAAGGTGAATTCTCTTATTCCATTTATCACAATTCTATCTTTTCATTGGTCTTTCCGTTCATTTTGTGCTGCTCACTACTCCGACCACAGAGAATTATGTCAAAATGCTGCTTTTTCTCGATGGGTGTCCGCTATATTTGTTTTGATCATGAAAAAGCAAGAATTTACCGTGACTAGACTTGAGCGTGAGGGAAATTTTGTACAGGGATGAAAATTTAAGCTTCGGAGCAAAGGAACGATCGAAAGTTTGAATGATTTTATAGCGTGTCGCTTAAATTCCATAAAATTGTGAATAATTTGACAAAACTTTGCCCTTATCTAATTTTCTATTGAATCGGAGAATCGGGTGAATATGAAGGCTAAAATTTTCGTATCAACGGCAATGCATATGTGTTTATACGGTTTTTCATCTTTGCCAATTTTTGTCTTTGAAGAATTATGTGCTAATATTGGAAATGATGAAATCTCTTACATTATTTGGGTAACAAGTGTTTTGTTTCTTTTTTCTTTCAGTTTTCAGAGGAATTTTATTTCCGAATAAATAAATATATGGACAGCTATGTAGTGAGTATATCAACAATTATTTTTCTTGTTTTCACGTGATTTATTTTAATTGGTGTATTTAACTTGATTATTAATTATTACAACTTCCTATTGGGGTTTCCAAATCATTCAACAGTGCGGATAGATCAAATTTTTTCATAAATCTTATTGGAATAACAGAACTGTATTAAAAATAAAGTTAATTTTTCAATATTTAAGTAAATACTCAAAAATACAAACCCAAAGAACAATGAATCCACTTTGATTTACCGATTAGATTTCGATTAGTCAAATGTTCATTGCGCATCAATTCTACATTTAAAAAAACAATGAATTTACAATTTTTTTGAACAAATCGTGTGATGTTGACGTTTGCTTCGTCGGAATGCAACAAAACTGATAGGTTTAGCAGTGTACAACATTTATTTATAGTTTCAGTTCTCGGCAATCGCTCAGCTGTTTCCTGAACTTGGGAAAATTCACTGAAAATATGGATAATTAGAGAAAATAAGGAGGGGATGTTTGAAAAAAGAGATTTTCGCTGTGTTCCAACGATGCAAACTTTCATGCCGATAATTTGTCGAATGAGTTTATTTTGTTTGTTGTTTGATTTGTTTGGCAGGGTGCGCGAAGCGGCTCACTTGCATGTGCCACGTAAGGACTAGCTAAACCGGGCATAGTAGAATGGCACAACGGGGCAAGCGAATAAACAAGAACGACAATGACTTGGGTTCTTATCCGGGGGCGATCAAGAGGCGAAAATGTAGATTGGGCCCGGCCGCCGCGGGTTTATCAGCGTCAACGGTTGCCCTTGGTCCTTCCGAAGAGGAAGAAACGATGGCGTCTTCGAGTCAGGGCGGTGCTTCGTGGACACCTAGACCCCTCAGCGACATCAAAATATCGAGCATTTATAATCGTTCAGCAGCCGAAGCGCCCGCCGAATTGTTTCGTAAAGACCTGATAAGCGCGATGAAACTTCCGGATAGCGAGCCCCTCAGTCCAAATGAATATTGGGTCATCACTGATCAATGGAAACAGGAGTGGGAAAGGGGCGTACAAGTACCCGTTAATCCGGACTCGTTGCCTGAACCCATGGTCGCAATCACTCAAACTTTGCCTGCCAATAAGCATCATGGAGAATTCAAACTGTGAGCTATAACAATTCGTTAGATATTATTCATTCCATCTCGAAATTCAGACATTTTTTCAGCATCGCCAGATTATTTGTAGCAGATCTTTCGTCCTATACTTTGGTTACATAGAAAACAAGTTGTCGGAGAATTCTAGCTAAAACGATACGAAAGATTCAAATATTTTTCGAAACTAAGGAATTTACTGCAGCACAAAATTTATCTTGATACTTTTTCTGTGGTAGTTTATTGACCACGAATAATTTGAAGATACTTCAATTAAACTTTGAAACTGGGATTTTTCTGAGCTTCGCTTCAATTTATTTAGTTGCAAAACGAATTTTATTCTGAAAATAATGATACATTTGCTTCGGTCGTTCATTGAAGGAAAAAAATGAGTAAAATACCGTAAAAAAATGAATATCTAGAGACTAATTGATGAATAACTGTTCTTTCAGACCGAAAAAATTCCTACGGATATCACGTGACGATTATTTTAATCCGGAGGATCATCATCTTAGTACTACACCGTCTAGGGCGGAAAAAGCTTGCGCTTATGATCTCGATGACGTGGATATCGCCTGGCTCGACGTTCTTAACGGCGAGAGAGCTCAGGTAAATCGACATTTTCTCCCAAATTCCTCAGTTTACTATTGAAAGAAGTGAAATTGACAAAAAAAAACAAGACAAATCGTGGCTAGACCCACAAAATAGCATAAAACAAATATTTCGAGAATTTGATCCGAATAATTGTTTTTTTTGTTCATCAGGCTGGTCAACCCTCGGTCACCGAGTCTCAGCTCGAGCGTGTGATAGAGGAATTGGAGGTTCGATGTTGGGAGAGAATTCAGACAATCGTAAAGAATGAAGAAGGACTGGGAATCGAGTACGATGAAAACGTTATTTGTGACGTTTGCAGATCGGTGAGTCAAGTAAATTATGCTTTTTTTCTATTATTTTATTTTTATTTAGTTTATTATCGCTTCGCGTCTTAATGCTCTGATCAAAACCTCCAGAATCAAAACCAGTAAAAAATTATCGATGTAATATTCTATATAAAAGTATATAATTGTAAAAATTGGCTTTGATTTTGACTCGTTTGATGGTAATTAAGATAAACAGATGTAATTTCGTAAGATGTGGGAAAATCTCAGTTGAAAATTGATTAATTTTATTAATTTTACGAAATTGACGAAATTATATCCGTTAACGAAGTTAAGCTATTAATTTACTCGAACATTTGGTTCATTTATCAAAATGATACAATATAATTTTGATTTTTTAGTTTTAATTATTTATACATTTTTTTTATTAAGTTGATTTTTGGTTTTGGTTTGTTTAGGTAGTTTGGCAAATTTTGTTACGCGTTTAGAAATGTCAACGTTAATTATACTTGAAGTTACAATAAATGTTTGTTCGAAAAATGGATTATTTTGAATGAAATCTTATTTTAAAACAGCCCGATTCGGAGGAAGGCAACGAGATGGTGTTCTGCGATTGTTGCAACATTTGCGTTCACCAAGCGTGTTATGGAATAACGTCGATACCCGAGGGTTCCTGGCTATGCCGAACTTGCTCTCTGAGTCAACGTCCCGATTGCGTTTTGTGCCCGAACAAAGGTGGTGCTATGAAGTGCACAAGAAGCGGACAAAAGTGGGCACACGTTTCTTGCGCCCTTTGGATTCCCGAAGTGAGCATCGGCTGCGTCGAAAGAATGGAGCCGATTACTAAAATATCCAGTATTCCGGTGAATAATCAACCTTTTATTTTATTTTCATTCACTTTTTAACAAAAACATATCGAAAAAGTTTGTCGCGAGAATAAATATTCATGGAATTTTTTGCCACTATTACAGCAAAGCCGATGGGCTCTCATTTGCGTGCTTTGTCGCGAGCGCGTCGGTGCTTGCATCCAATGCAGTATAAAGACGTGCAAAACAGCGTATCATGTTACGTGCGCTTTCAAATACGGTCTCGAAATGAAAGCGATTATCGAAGATGAAATGGCGGACGACGGTGTAAAATTGAGGGTAAGAATAACAAATTTCACGTACGTGAAAAGAACTGCTGTCTATTTTACGCTTAAATTTCATAACAAAATAACAGTGATTCGTTGAAATGAGGATACATACGTTTTAAAATTGTATTTATTCACGAAGCTCGTTTTAGTTTTATATGTGTTAACATTCTACTTTTATGGGTCGCACAAAAACAGTTTCATGGGAATTTTTATCGTGCGTCATAGTAAAATTTACGTAACGCTCCACTTATAATTCAAAACACATTGAAAATTTTATTAAAGGAACATTTTTTTCATTGAAAATTTTCGTAAATATAACATTTTAAACTGCACGATTAAACTTTGCTTGTATCTCGAAATTTTTTATTTATTTTCAAAACATAGACATAAAAAATTTGATTATATTGTTATTATTTATTATACATCTCATGTAATTATTTTTTTTACACATTCTTATTATCAATAATTCATTCTACGCCCCTATAAACTATTTTTCCGAACGTAAACCTTGCAACGGGGTCGAAAACGACCCCAATCTTCTCTTAAGCATAAAATATTCGTCGTATGCGATAATAAGGTTTAATTGTACACCATTCTCTTCGTTTTTCGATAACGAAGAGAATGGTGTATGACAAAGTCGCATTTGATTAACATTTGATGATGAAAACTTTATATAACGAAAAAAAGTTTCGAAAAAAATACAAAAAAGAACTTTTTTACTTAAAAAAATAGAGGCTTGAAATGATTTTTTATGTTTTTTTTCGAAAACTGTGTCATTCTCATTGTATTTTCGTTGCAGTCGTACTGTCAAAAGCACAGTAGAACGAACACGAAAGACAAAGTTGGTGTCGGAGGGTCCGGGGGCGGAAACTCGGGCAAGGGTGGTTCGGATTCTGAGGACGGTGAGCCCAGGCCACGAAAACGTAAGGACATGACGTCTGAAGAAAAGAATCAAGCACGCGCAGCCAAGTTCGTACTTTCGATGTTTCACGATTCACTCCCTGATCAGAAAAATATTAACGAAGTTAATTACGGTTTTTTTTTTCTTTTTTAATCTTTCGTTCGTATCGCAGGTTACAAGAGATTGAAGCAGAGTTCGATAAACATGTTAGTCTCAAAGACATAACATCGCAAAAATTGGACGTTGACCCCGATGGTATTGTGTACATTTACAACTATTGGAAATTAAAGAGACGGGTAAGTCGTGAGAATGTTTAAATTTTATTTATTAAACTACGTTTTTCATTAGTCGATAAAAATAATCTTCGTTATGTTGAAAATTTACTCTATTTTTCTCGTTTTATTATCGGATTTCTTAAACGTTGAGAACACGTTAAAAAAATTGTAGTTCTATTCAGTTTTTCCAATTTTTTCGTGTCTCATACTGAAGGAACAAATTTTCGATGCGTTTCACTGATACGATAAATATTAATCCGTCATAATTTCTACTTTCGACGTTGAGAATCAAAAATTCTTGACAATTGAACAAAATTCTGTAGAAATTCAGGAAAAGTAATTTACGAGTGATTAGAACAAATAATTGGGAAGAAATGAGCCATTTTTTCGCCATAATAAATTAATAATTAAACTAATAAAATAATAAATAAATTAATTAATAAATTATTATTAATAATTTATTAATTAATTAAGAATATAATCCGGAAAAAATTGTTTTCTTCATTTAAAGTTTTGCTTTCTTCAAAAACTGTGCGTTTTTTAACTCGAAAGCGTCTTAAGTGTAATTTTGAGTTTTCCTACAAAACCATGTCAATTATTCGCAATTTTTCAAACATGATTCAATCCGAAAAGGAAAGAAAAACTTGAAAAGGACAGAAAAAAAATTGATTTTGGTCCCAAAATGTGAAAAATGTTGATGCGAGGGAAAAAAAAGCTAGAGAAAAACCGTTGTGATTGTTTGCAGGCGGGTCACAACAAGCCTCTGCTGGCACCGCGTTGCGGGGAGTTAACGGGTGCGGGTGCGCGTGCCCAAGGTCAGGCGGCGGATTTAGAGAAGATGCGAACATTCGTGCAGTTGCGTCAGGATTTGGAGCGTGTTCGTAATCTTTGTTACATGGTTGGTAGGCGTGAGAAGTTGTGTCGTACGTATTTGCGTTTTCGTGAGCAAACGTTTCACAAGCAAACGGCGGTATTATCGTGCGGTTCGTTGCCTGCGGCGGCAGCGGCAGCTGTCGCGGAGGCGAATCACGGTCCGTCGATATACGATCGTTTGTATTCGCATGCGGACGCGGAGGACCATACGCGTGATTTTGAGACGATAGTGGCGCGAATTGCGGGGATTAAATCGCCGTCGCCGGTGTCGAGCGACGAGAAAAAGCCGGCGACGGATTTCAACGGTGCGTCGAATAAAAAGTTGTATTTCAACGGTACGGTAAGAAGGAAAGGATTGTACGGTAGCGATATTTCGTCATTGAGTAGCAGCGAGACAGACACGGCGAAACCGACGATTACGACACTGTCGACGACGATGACGACGGCGACGATGACGACGACGACGAGGATGACGACGACGTCGATGTTGTCGTCGGGTGTGACGACAACGATATCCCCGAGCACGAAATCTACGAGTAAATCAAAGAGCATCAAACTCGAGACAGATTCGAGTACGGAGGAAGAAAATACATCGGTGAAAACGAAAGTATCCGCGAGACGAAAGACGAAGAAATCGAGTGCTCCGGACCGGCCTCAACGCGGGGACAGTAGCTCGAGCGATAAACCGGACAGCGCGAGATCTCGTACGACGTTACAACACATGGAGAAAGAATTAGGCAGTGGCACGGGCAGCGACAGCGACGAATTATTGCCGCTGAACACAGTCACCTCCCATCTCGGGCCGTCCGCATTAGCGGCTATTTATTCCGACACGGATTCCGATTCCCAAGAACATGGTACCTCGCATTCAGCGCCTTTCATTACGAAAGCCGCAGTGAAACAGTTCTCGGCGGCGGACATAGCGAAGAATTCGCAAAGAAACGCTCACAAGGAACGAACTAACGAGCGTAATCCCCTCGAAACATCGAACAATAAGGAAAACGCTAAATCAACGAAGAAGAAAGAGTACATACCATCGGCGTTGATCGTGCCGCAGAGACAAGCGGCGAAAAAAGCCTCGGAAATAATGCAACGCTCCCAAAACAAGAAAGAAGCTGTTGCCGCCGTTGCTACCGCGATTACGAACGCTACGCCGATCGAGCTATCGGAAATGGTCAAATCGCCGCCTGTCGAAGACAACAAACCGTCGAAAATCACGAAAGAAAGAGTGAAAAAGCAAAAAGACGGTAAAACAAGCTCGAAAGATCCGAAGACCAACGACATTTACGATTTCGACAAAGAATTCGGCGATGGTTCGGAGATTCTCGCTTACGTCCCGCAGAGGCAAGCAGCGAAGAAAGCAGCGGAGCACATAAAGAGTGGTCTTGGTAACAAAACCTCGCAACAATCCGCGGAAGTCGAGGCTCCGCCGGAGATTAAACCGAAGAAAGAATTGCCAGAGATTCCGAAGAAAGTTAAAAAGGAAGAAACTTCACCGAAGAAGGAAGAAATGTCACCGAAACCAACGAAAAAATCAACGACCGAGATCAAGTCTCAATCAGCTTCGACGAGCAACAGTGATTCGAGCAGTAGCAGTTGCAGCAGCAGTACGACGGAAAGTAGCAGCGATTCCGAGGAGGAAAAAAGCACAGTGTTGCGCGGTCCGTCGCCCGTGAAGAAGGAACAAACGATATCTTCGACGACCTCGTCCGAGAGCGATACGAGCAATAGATCGAAGAGGAAAAACCTGAAGAAACGTCAAATAAACAAAACAACAACGACAACAACGATGAGCGATGATAACGCTGCTGAAGTCTCGGATAAGAAATTATCGACGACGACGACAACGTTAACAACGACGACAGCAACCACAACCACATCATCGACATTGTCAGGGCGGAAACTCAAGAAGCTGCCCGATAAGAAGCTTAAAACTTCCGACGGGCGGCATGGACTTGAGTTTCAGCCGCCGACTTTTGAGAGAGAAGAATCAGGTGGAACCGTCGTTAAAGACGAACAGCAACAACAACAGCAATCACAAAAACAACAACAACAATCGCGCAAGCAACAATCCTCTTCTGCCGCATCATCCTCATCATCATCATCCAGCGGTAAAAAAGGCGACAACAGAAATTCGGAACAGTGCAAAGAGTGGGTCTTGGTACACATGCGGAAAGAAAAATCCGCTGACCAGAGTGTGCTCAGTGGGGCTCGAGATAATGATGGGCCACGAAATTTGTCTGGGGGAAAATCAGGCAAAAAGGTTTCAACGACAGTCAAGCAGCAATCCTCCCAGCAGCAGCCACAACAACAGCATCATCATCAACAACAACAACAACAACAACAACAACAGCAACAACAACAGTCGAGCTCGAAGAGCAAAGAAGATAGTGCGCAAACTCCGCGAAGTAAGCCCGAAGCTAGAAAACGAAAATCAACTGAGACCCCGCAGAAAGATGACAGAAACAGTAAAAATGTGTCTGCGATCAAAAAAGTGGAAAAGAGGCTGAGCGAGAGACAAGCTAAAGACAAAGAGCGCGAAACGGAGGAAAGACGCGAGAGCGATTACGAGAAAGCAACGTGCGAAAATTCCTCGGCCCTAAGCACCGAAACGACGACGACGTCGACGACGACGATGACGATGACGACGACGACAACGACGACGACGATGGGGGCAACGACAACGCTGACAACAACGAGACAAGAATCGCCAAAAATTGAGGACAAAAGAACAAAAAAGAGTTCCAACAAAAGTACGATAAATACTCTCGAGGAAGAGATGAAGCAGCGTCGAGCCGAGCGCGACAGTCCGAAAAAATCGTCCCGAGGTTTGGACAAGCTTCTCGAGAAGAGAGAACATCTCGATAAATTGTCGAAAGCGAAATCGATCGACGTCAAAACCGAGAGCGAAGAGGCGTTGGGCGTGATGGTGAAAAGCAGGAACGAGGAAACGTACGTCGAGACGATTAA
Organism: Rhimphoctona megacephalus; assembly: GCA_963989365.1. NCBI lineage: Eukaryota > Metazoa > Arthropoda > Insecta > Hymenoptera > Ichneumonidae > Rhimphoctona > Rhimphoctona megacephalus. The sequence continues at coordinate 23,761,817 of OZ022418.1, read as the reverse complement.
ATCGACGAGCAAAATCTCGAACGAGGATATTTCGAAGCGGGAGGATCGAACGAGAGTTCCGAGGGTCGATGAGCGTTGTAATTATTCGAGTAACGAGAAGGAGAACCTCGCGAGAGAAAAGTCTGTGAGTGATGTGGAAAATATCGTTAAAAAACAGGTCGAAGATCCGACGGATTACGAGAGAATGAGCGAGAGGAAGCGCAGAACCGAGGGAAAGAGCGAACGCGTTGGAACTCCGGAAATCGACGTTGTCGAGGCTTCTGACAATCTCGCGCAAAATCCAGCTAAAGATACCAGTGAGGAAAGCAACGCATTCGCGAAACCGCTTACCGATCGAGTAATCACGACGTCAGTGCCGGCAGTTACGATTGCGACGATTCCATCGACGACGACAGTCGCCCATGAGGCCGGAGAGCTGAAAGAAACGAACAACAAGCGTCGACGATCGTTGAACCGTTCGATATTTTCGCCTCAGCACGGTAGCAAGGATCCCAGTGTTTCGGAGTTGTTCGACTTCGATCAGGACATATTGACCGACGATATGGTGAACGACGACGGTTTCAGCATACCGCGAGACGCGGAGGAGCGAGCAGCGCCTTTGTCTTTCTCCTTCAACAACGAATTGTGGTTCAAGGAAGATTCGAAAGAGGACAGCGCTCGTGAAACTCTTCATCTAGTCGAAAAGCTACGAATGGAATTATCGAAAAAATCAAATTCTGGTCAGTTCGAGCTCGAGCCGACGATCGCCGTGGAAAGTACGGAGGAAATAAAGAAAGAAGAAAGTTCACAAGGGCCGGTAACGTTGCCCGATAAAGTTCCGGAGCCGGTGACGATGGAAAGGACTCCGAAGCACCGGGAGTCCGAGCCGGAAGTCATTCATCAAACGACCGGGAGAACATCGCCGGAAATAATATCGTTGTGCGACGAAACGACGTCCGTAAAATGTCAAACAATCGAAGAAAAGCGCAAATCTTGTTACTCTAACAACAGCGATAATTACGTGCCATACGTCAGTGAAGATCTCGATTCGGGTAAAGTCGCGATTGCCGAAAGAGCGAAATTGGATAGAGCGGAAGCGGACGAGCGTTGGGTCCCGCCGAGCGGCATGGAGAACTTCAATCCGAACGATGTGCATTTGAACCAACTTATCGAGAGCCAGAATCATCGGTACGCCAGTCACGGCTTCCCAAACGACATTGCCGCTGTCATTGCCGGCAGTAACGCCGAAGCTTTGGTTCACGCTCAGCTTAATCTCAATCTCCAAGATCAGTATCAGTTGATGCAACACCATCATCAACAGCAGCAACAACAGCAACAACGTCACCATCAAGAACACCAACAACAACCTCAACACGTCATGGTTCGCCCAATGCAACATCTCGATCCTCACGAATCTCGCGTTCAACCAATTAACATGATGGAACAACAACAACAACAACAGCAACAACAAGTTTCAAACATGTCAAATTCCCTCGTAGAAGATATGCAGCCCATGGAAATGATGAATCGTCATTTTATGAGCCTCACCAGCACCGAAGAGGATCACGTTAACCCCATGGAGCGTCAAATCGAAAAGGACGATGTTGCGTCCGAACTGAGGCAAGATTATCAAACCTCAGGTTCACCTTACGACATAAACAATTCACGTCAGGATACCCGATGGGCCGAGTCTCAGGTATTACCGTCACGTAGATCGACCTCCTCCTCCATAACGTCGGCATCTTCGAGCGAGGAACACGCGGCAATGCCACCTTACAAAAATATCCAGCAGATACCGTTTCAACCTTGCACTTTGGAGGCGGGAGCTTATCACCCTTATCCTGAGGCGACCTACGCCGGACCCGTGTCGTTGTTTCCTCCACAATCTTGCACAGCACCTCTGCCTTATCCGTCACCCGGTACAGCGATGTTTCCACCCAATGTATTCGGCGCTCCGTTCCCAACGTCACAAGGCCTCATGCAACACGTTAGCAAACCTCTCGAGGAATCTTTGAACATGCAAGCTTCACCGTGTACCGCTGCTTTCACTTCGTCTTCGCACAATATGGCACTTACAGCCGCGATCGTATCACCGACCAAAATTCCAACACCTCCGCCCCAATCGACCATGACGACCGAGGCCGAACCCCAGCAACAACAACAGCAACAGCAACAAACTGGTCAAGAACTTTCGAGCCACAATACAAACTCTCAAGCACTGGATATCACTTATGGCAATAACAGCATGAACGAGACCAGAATAAACGAAAGCTGTGGCACTGTAGATGAAAATATTCCAATTCCCATGAGGAGCGATGCTAAAACAATCGGAATTTCAGTTACGACGACAACCACCCCCGCTACACCACCCATTGCATCACTTTCACAATCGCAAACGGGCAAAAAATCACCGTCCAAACCAACGAGAACATCAACAAGAGTAACGTCTTTGCAGGGCAAATCACCGGGCAAATCTCCTCGCCAGGAAGCCCCGAAAACTGTACCGAGCTCCAGGGCACGGGGGAGAGGAGCCAAAGGGTCGCAACAAGCTGGTCAGCGCGGACGAGGTCGTGGCCGAGGCCGAGGACGAGGTAGAAACAATCAGAGCGTTGCTCATCCTATTTTACCGTCTTTATTGAACACCATGCACGTCGATGATTCGATACAGAATAAATTGATCGGTACCGTCTACGATTTCGACTCTGACGAGGATTCCACTAACGAGGCTAATATCGCTGATCTTAGAACGATGAGAGAGCGCAAAAAGTCCATCGACGTCGGTGAAAAACGTGAAATTTCGAGCTTAGCTAAAGATACTATACAATCGAGACTCTCGAGTCCGGGGGTCCACAAAAAATACATGGACGAGAAAATCATCGGATCGCCGGATCTGCGAGACGCGGCGAATATCGGCGAAGCGGTTGGGAATACCGGACAATCTTTCACCGACACCGTTATGCCGCTTTTGCCAGGTCCGGTTGACATGAGAACTTACAATTCGACGATCGAGGCTCAAACCTCCTCGCTGCACGCGCCATCCTACACGAATCATTTGTTAAATTCATTCGGCGGTGTTACGGCCGATCCATCGATTCCCGACATCGACGAAGACCTCGAGAAAGAATTGAGTTTGCATTCAGCCCTGATCGCGAGTAAATCGCAGTCGGAAGTATGCGCCAAAGTCGATCCCTGCAATCCCGTTTTAGAATTACCTCTGCCGTCGGTCGTCGAAGCGACCAAAGTTTCTCTGACGGATTCGAGGAATCAGCTCAAAGTCAAGATCAAGGGACCTGTCATGGACGCCAATTACGTTCCCGCATCCTCGGTCCCTCCTCTCGCGCAGCAAGCCCCGGTCGTGATAACACCGACCGCGACCAGTGCCTCGGGCACGTCGAATCTTCGTCGTATGAGAAAGAAAGAATTGTTGAGACAGTATTGCTCGCAGGATATGAACACGAACGATCCTAGTTACGGAAATGTGATAACGGCCCCGATAACGATACCGCCGCTCAATAGAACTGTCATTACGATACCAAAAGCCGTTGCCTCGATGACGAGTATACCAACGAGAGAGGATTACAAAGCAGTCGTCGACGCGAATATGGAGAAAAAGAGGAGAAAAGAGAGAGGTGGTTTTATGGATGTTCAGGACGAGGATGGGGTCAGCGAGAGACGAAGAGGCGGCGTGATTGGCGGTAACGTTGATCGCAGAAGAGGGCGACAGACGAGGCCACCGCTGCCATCTCTGACGAATAGCGGAGCTTCGATGACCCTTGGAAATCCTGGTTTCGGTGGAGTTCCCAACAGCGGCGTTGGCGGTATCGGCGTAGGGGGCGGTCCACCGAAGTTAAAAATCAAAATAGGAAATAGTATAATCGGTCAAGAAATGACGAGTGTGCAGGATAGTCGTATCCGGCCGCCGAAGAAGCGTTTGAGCAGCATGCAAAGTAAGCCGAGTATCGAGGAGCTCAAGCGAGAGAGTATGAAATTCCGTAGAATGATAATGGCCGGTTTTGACAACGACGAGAAAACGAAAGGGAAGAGTAAGAAGGACAAGAACAGCAAGAGAAAAAAGAGACAATCGAACAAGAACAAAGAGGGTAGAGTGCAGATATTGGACGGAGGTGATCCGGCGACACCGAAGTTAATAATACGTTTGGGCAAGGGGACTGCGAGCGCGACGAGTAACGACTGCGTCAACGAATCCTCCTCGTCCGTGACCAACGAGACGAGAAACAAGAAGTCTTCGACAACGGATAACCGCGAAAGCGCCGAATCCCGCGTCGGACAGCAACCACCAACCGGTGATAATACCAATGACGAGTCTCGCACCAATACCGAGACGATCAAGGACTCGAAAAAGCAACAGCACCACCAACAGCAACAACAATCATCATCTCCCTGCGATCGCAACGCCAGCACCGTCGCTGCGTCCTTAAGAAACGTCAGATCTTCCAAGGTCACACCTATTAGATTAAAATTAACGCGATGCCAGGAGGGTTACGAACTTAAAGCACCAGTGGCTAGTAGTGCAAGTGACGACAGTTGTGCCACGACCATTACGAACTCTGTTGACACGGAGACTAATGTCGATAACACAAGAACCAACGACAGCTCGAACGCCGCGTCCTCGTTATACACGGGAACGACTAACGCGACGACGACCACACCAGCGTCGACATCAACCACCTTAACAACCTTAACAACAACAGCAACAACAACCACAACCACGAGCAGCACGTCGACGGGGACAGGAACGACGACAGCGAGCACGATATCGCCCAGGACTGATACTACGTCTGAAAACAAATCGGACAATAAAACTTCAAAAGAGGACAAGTTAGCTATCCTGAAACAATCGACGACACACAACACACCAGGCTGTCCGCCTGCACCGCTCCCACAAGGATGCCAAGTTAGGTGATAATTAATGATAATTGTATAAATACAGTAACAATAACGGTTCATACTTGAATAGAATTTTAAAATACAAACGAATTGCGATTTATATATTCATATATACGTATCATATATATCTAAATATATATGTATACTCCCATATGTGTATATATATATATATAAAACGCTGTATCTCACTCTCTATCTCCCTCTATCTCTATCTCTCTCTCTCTCTCTCTGTCTCTCTTTCACACGAAATGTAAATACATTATTATTAATATTTCATATATGTATGATAAATAATTCGATGGTCGCGAAACACGACCACCCCCTCCCTCCCCCCCTTTAGGAATGTTTACTTTTATCCGTGTAATATAAATTATTAACTTTCATTGTACATGTAAATCGATCTGAAAGGGTAAAAAGTGAAATGTCACAAAGTGCCCAGATATAAAAAGAAAAGAAAAGAAAACAGGAAAAATAATGAGAAATTCACCGTAATTATTTAGCATGTGCATTTCGAGATGTGAGACACAGAAGACCGGAAGTTAAGGTGTCTTTCGTTTATTCGTATTATATTATGTTTCGTCCCGCAGGCTTCGTAGCCTTTTCATCCTCCAGGAATCCCCTCAAACTTTTTTATTCCCCCCTCCCCCGTTGCCCCCGGATCTCGTTCGGTCGTGTTTTTTGTTATTCTTCTTTGTGTAAATATAGAACGTACGACACTTTTCGTATCGCCACGGTAACTAAAGTACTATGTGAGAGAAATTGGAGGAAGAAAAGGTGAAATGAATTGTGAGAGAAATCGATTGGATGGGCTGCATGGTTTTATACAGACGCGAATATTTTTATTTTTCTTCTTTTTTTCTTGTAACGAGTTTTTTTTTAACGCCTCTTGGATTTTGTGAAAAAGAAGAAAGAAAGAGAAAGAAAAGGCCTCGATTCTTGTAACACCCACGTGAAAAAAAAAATAAAATAAAATAAAACAAAAAGAAAAAACCACCAAACGACAGGTCGTCTGATAGGCAGCGAAATACATCGGGCATACTCAGTGCAAATACATTAAGTCTTTTTTGTTTTCTTTTTTTTATATATTATATATATATATATATATAAATATAAATGTATACTTATATATATGTATATGTACATTTATATAAGTACACCCGATACTTATTTCGTGCAAGAGAGAATTTTTAGCTAGAAAAATTACCATTATTTTTTTACGTTTATTTATTAGAGAAGAACTTGCGTGTAATCGAAAGAAAAAAACAAAACAAATCGTTATTGCCTCGTCCTACAGCCTTTGCCCCTTCCCCCTCCCTTCCTTTATTATTATTTTACTCCCAAGGCTTGGGATCGCTGCGTCGATGGCCGTGATTTTATAGCGTCGAGGCCGATTATTCTGCGATCTATCCACGAGTTTTATTAATGTAAACAAAGTATATTAGTGCGCGTTACGAAAGAGAAGAAAAATAAATGAAGATGAAATTTAATAACAACAGCAATCACTGAATACATTTGCATCTATATAATACAAAATACAAAGCTCGTGTGTAAAGCTCGGACGCCCGTAAGATTATAAAAATAAAACAAAAATAAAAAATATAAAAAAGAAAAAAAAACAAAACAACAATTAAAATATAATGAAAAACAAATAAATCTGCTCAAAGTAACGATTGATACCTTAGCAGGAGCCATAACTTTGAAATTATCCTTGTACAAAATATTCTTCATAAATCACTGCTTCGAATCGTGATTTTTAAATACTAGCTATTATTAAATGAAACAAAAATTTTAATAAAAACTGAATATATATATATTAAATATATATATATATATATATATATATATTTACGATTATTATTCATTAAAAAAAACATTTAAAATTACGCCTGTGTCAATCCACGAGTTTCGCGGCTCACGGGTGCCTGCGTGCGTGTCTCTGTATGTGTCTGTGCATAAATGCAAGTCGCGGGGAAACCCCCGAACGTGTGTGTTCGATGGCAAATGAAAGAAGAAGAAAAAAACCGAACTTTTGTAGATGGAAAAAAACGCGATTGGCATTTTTCTTTTCGACAGTCGAATTCCCTTAAAATGATACCGGAAAGCGCGCCAAAAATGCGGCAATTTTAAATGTTAAACGTCTCCGAAAAAACGAAAAATAATAACCACTTTTACAACTTTTTTAAATACGTGATTTGTGCTAAATACTTTGATTTTTAATTTTATTGTCGACGATTTTAAAAGGAATGAAGATTTTTTACTGGCTGTTTTATAATATCGATTTCCGGGGTCATTTTTAGGAATGTGGAGACAATTTTTGTTTAATCCATCGTATAAATATGTAATTGAAGGGATAAAAGTCAAGTCAGTTGTAGACGCCATATTTGCATACAAAATTAATTTTTATGGTTAAATTGCGTGCTCATTTACGGCGCCTACAAGTGAATTCGCTATTAATTTCGACGGCAATAATAAAATTCGATCAAAAAAGAGGAAGAAGAAGGAAGAGAAAAACATTAATACGACATAGTTGAGTAAATTTCCTGGCATAAATATCAAAGCCCCCACACAATATTATTAAATGTAGTGCCTAGGCCAATTTATTCGAAAGTTCGATGATTATGAAACAACAAACAAAGAAAAAAAGAAGAAAAACAAAAACAACTGACCCGGTGGCATATCGAAAATGGTATTAAAAAACTCGAGATCTCGGCACAAGCCAAAATGTGGCAAAACAAATGACAGGCCACGAACGATAAATTTGAAATTTTTATTGACTCGCGAACGAGAGGCATTTTTCGCTGAGTAGCACAAAACCCGATGAATTTCTCGAGAAAATACCACGATGAAAAGACGAAACACAATGACCACAACTTGTTGATTTTTTTAATCATTTTTTAAAGATTATTATTCGGCAAAACCGTAAGAATCGCCCCTAATAACAGAGAGAAGTTATGAAATATAATCAATTTAAATTACCCCACGTAAAGATAGTGCACGTGCAAGAAGAAAAAGAACGCTAAGAAAAAGCCATAGCTTTGTACATATTACGTAAATAATTTTAGGGACTAATCTGTATACAATATTTTTGAAGAAATATTGTATAACAGATTGCAGCGAAATTCGTTTTAGAGAATTCACACCGAAATATCAATTGTTGACTACGATATAAAATACAATTTTATTTCAACATCATTCATCTATTTTTTTTTTTACAACCGGTATACTTATAACAACAAAACACAAACAATCGTAAATTTTTTTGTTCGTTTTTTCAAAATACAAAAAGAACACCCTTAATTATACGACAAATGCCCTACATTGAAAAATGTATATAAAATTAATATGCCAGTGATAAGGAGAATTCTCAAGAGCCTATACCACACGTTGTACAGTTTTCAATGAAAGATAAAGAATTTACGTTGATTTTTACTAATTTAATTTGTGGGTAAATACGATAGTATATTATAACGATAAAGAAATTTTCGATGACGGCGATATGGATTGAACATTACTGCATATACATAGATAGTTTTATTATTATTACTATTATTATTATTATTATATACATATATATCCATAAATATATATATGTATATATACACATATATTATTGCGAATAAGTAACATATGGTATTTAGATAATTGTACATACTGTATACAAGAAAAGCTGGTCTTGTAAGATAAAGGTAAGGTGTTTTAATGTGCACATAGCCGCGTCATTGTCAATAATCATATAATTACGATCAATAATAATTACAGTTTTTTAAAAATCGTTGAATTCTTGTTTTTTCTCATATTTCCCATTTTTTAAATACAAATATCGCAATTGTGAAAAAGTTTTTTTGAACTACGTACGAAATTATGATTGGGAGATGCGTGGATTGCATTCATTCGTTTTGACGATTTTTTTCCATTCTCGGCTGAAAATTTTCATCGATTCGATTTCAATGGATTGTTCCATTGGTTGAGAAAACGAAGAAGCACCAATGAGGAGCGTGACAAAAAATCTTGAGTGTGATTTCGACGTCGACACCGCGTTACGTCCGACGCTACAATGAAACTATAGTTACAATTTTCCACTTGGTTATGGAACAATATCGTTTTTTATCAATACACAGTGTAGGTTTTTTTATTGTAAAATATTAAAATGACTATGCTCGGGGTTTCAAGACTGATTGGGATTGTATTTCTCAGTGGAATGGTAAGTTGGTTCGCTCACAACGCTTCTACGTGCTTGGCGAACATAACCTCTTTTCACGTATTTCTTTTTTTTTTTCTGTGAAACAGATCGGTCTTACAGAGGCACATTTCTCCGTGGACGATTGCAAACTTCTTGGATTTAATAGGGCTAATTTGTTATGCTCGACTTGTGAAAAATTGAACAAATTCAAGCTCGAAGATCTTTAGTAAGTAATTATCATTATTTTTTATTGATTTTTTCTTTTTCTCTTTATTGATGTTCTTGATTTTTTATTGATTTTCTTCTACACGCTCATACAAAAGTATCATTTTGCTTAAAATTGGCTTTATCGGTAATATTGAGCCTTATTGGCGTTTTTGCTCAGTGACAATTGTCGAGAGTGTTGCGTGAAGGACGACGACGATGCTTCCGGCGCGACACGTTATCCCAAAGCTGTGCTCGAAGTTTGCACCTGTAAATTCCCAGCTTATCCACAAATTCAAGGTAATTTTTCAATTAACCAGTTTTTTAATTCATTGATCCAATTATATTTTAAATTAAAGGTGAAATGGATCTTAAACCAAATGCTATCAATCAAATTTCTATTTTATTTTTCAATTTGTTGAACTCTAGAAGTACATACATTTTTCACCGCCTACTTCTTGTACATACTGGGCCTGTGGAACTTCAGTGACATGCAAATGTTGTGGTTCTTAGAAAAACTGGCTCTAGATATTTTTATTTTCAACTTGAAGGCCAGTCTCTCGAGTCCATTTTTAAAATTCTTTTTTCGGAGAAATACTATTTGAGTTTATCAAACATTTTTGCGCAAAAGGAAATAACGAGTTCTCTGTTTTTTATGGGTTTCTCAGACCCAGGGATGTACTTTCAGAATTAATTTTTCATTTTCCAACCAGTTTATTAAGTTTATTAAATTTGACTGAAATATTCTGCAATTTGAGACATTATTGAAAAAAGCTATCAGTTTTTTGATGTACATTAAGTTCAAATTAATCGAAATTATTAGATTTTATGGGCAGTTATTTGGATTACAAGTTTTTTAGAGATTCACATTTTATTTTGTATCTTCCAATCGTCAAATTAATTTTGCTGGTTTTTTCGGATTTGTAAAAAATATTCAAAACTTTGTTGCAGCTTTTATAAAAAGCGAAAAACGCACGAAATACAAAAACCTTCAGATAAAGTACGTACGTGGTCTGGATCCGATAATAAAGTTATACGACAAGGACAATAAGCTCCAGGACGAATTGGACATTCACAAATGGAACACAGATTCGGTGGACGAATTTCTGCAGACGCATTTGGTTCTAGATTAGAAAAATTGAGTGTCAATAACTCATTCGCTAATTGACTCTGAATACGGTTTTATTGAACTCATTGTTACAGAATGTGACAAGAAAAAATAAAACATTTTCTTTACAACATCGTTTTTATTTATTTATTAATTTTTTCGTTTACTGGAATGAAAATCTTAAGATCTACAATTGTTTCATGGATTATTCACGCCCACGCGTCAATTGACCAATAATAAATGAATACGCGCGTAAATCGATAACAAAAGTCTGTTTTTGTTTTTTTTTTTATTATTCGCTGATAATTCTGAATGAAAAATTGGACTGAATGCTGCGTCGTCCTTGTAAACATTTAAATAATTGGTTTAGAAAGATTTTTCCGAGGGTTGCAATTTCACGAGTATCCGGTAATAAGTATTCGTCATGTGGAATTGACTTCGTCACGAAAAATAAGAGATACGGTTACAAGATTTTTAGCTGGGGAGTTGAACGATTTTTACCAAGATTTCATTGATACGATTAACAAGAATGTTTATCTCGTTCCTGAATTTGATTAAAGTTTGCATCGATGGAATGCAACGTTTTTTCTTCCTATTCACAATTTCGTTATTCTTTAGTCAACATTTTTATTGCAAGTTCGTGCGTCAAAACAGAAAAAAACACCCAATAAAGGTGGACCAATTATCATGGCCCAAATTGCAGCAAATTTTGAGCAATATTAGAAAATAATAAATTTTCTTGCATCCCAGCGATGTAAAGCTGAATATTAGGGTCAATTCCACAAATCAGTCGATATAAGTCAATGATTAATCCTTAAGGATTCTTTAGATGCATGTCCTCAGCCAAAAGTATTTAACTGATCAAAATTTCGGTAAAATTCGACAAAATGGCCCGAATTTTCAATAATTTTTGGTCAATTTTTTTGACTAAAAATCTGAATCTTTTGAGATTTTCGTCGAATCAAGATATACCGAAATTCTGATCGAATCAAATGTTTGGCTGTGAAAATACGTGGAAAACATCATCATTTTTGATGCAATGTGAACGGTGAATTTGAATTTTTTATTTTATATTGTTATTTGTTTATCGTCTGGATCTTCGTGCGCGCTGGGAACCTCGACCGCGGTTGTAACCACGACCACCACCGCGTGGCGATTTTGATTGCGGTGTGTTATTCGCCGAGGAATTATTCGTGGTGGGCGTGTTGACCGCCGTTGGTGTCGTGGCTGGCGGTGGCGACTTCGCTTGAGGTGCGGGCGATTTTTCAACGATTGGTGTTATTTCCACGACTGGAACAACGGCCTCAACTTTCTTTTCCGGCTCTGGTTTTTGCACCTCCGGCTCTTCGATATCTTCGATATCCTTTTCCTCCATATCGTCGTCGATCAAATTACCAATTTCCGGATCGTTGTCGTTGTCGATATCCGCCCACATTTTTTCAACCGGCGTTCCCTTCTCCGCGTTCTCGGCGACGACGCTGTTCTCCGCGGTTTCCACCGTTTTCTCTAGATCTTCAACTTCGTCGTGCGAATCAGCGTCCGCCTCTAACGGATCGTACTTGTCTTCGCCGTCCTCCTTTTTAAACGCTACCGAAGTATCGTTGTCCGCTTCCGTCGACTCTTCTTTCGTCGATTCGTCCTCGTCCTTGGAGTGATCGACCTTACGACGCTTCCAGTCACCCTCGTAGTCGTCGTCCTCATCTTCTTTCGTCACTTCTTTCACATCCGGCTGTGAAATAAAAAAGAGAAAATTTAGATCTCTTCCGTAGAACAGAGTTCAAGAAAAATTGTATTTTTAATGAAATTTTCTGGTTTAAGTTTGCAAACTTTTGCCCGAGCCTATTTTTTGAGCTTCTTGTCACTTCAATTTTGATTCAACTGCATTTTGAAAAGTTACTAAATTAAAAATACTTTATTTTAGAAAGATTTTTTTAGATTTCAAAGAGAATTTGAAATAGTTGTCAACAATTATTTACTGTTTCTTCCGATGCGGCTTTGGTCGCAGCTTCGGCTGCAGCCGTTAAAGATTTGAATTCTTGCACGAAATTTCGGTAATGCGTAGCGCTGCGAAGATGTGCCGCCATATCCGCTTCGTTGAGCATGAAGCGACGACACTTTTCGCAGTGCCAACCTTGGACTTCCTTTACCATTGATTTACCTATTTAAGTGAGGACAAAAAAATGTAATAAAAAATATGAATAATTATCGCATTATCGTTTATATTGTACAAAATAAAATACTATATGGGAAAATTTTCACAGATTTCGATACTAAAATTAAAATAAATCGTTCGTACATTGTTCAGTTGTTGAATTACAAAAAAAAAGGGAAAATTTTTGTATTTTAAGTAAAATATAAATAACGATGATTCACTCACCGATCGAAATTTGATTTTGACGGCAATGTTTGAGTGACGGGACTCGATAATTCGAGAGCGTCATATCTTCAGTAAAATCGGTTATGTATTCGGTGTTTTCTGGCAATTCTTCTTCCTTGTCAGTGGATTTGGTCTCGGCGCCAACGTCTTTTTCTTCGTCTTCGGCTGTCCGTACTTCGGATTCGCCTTTCGGTAATTTGTCTAATAAAAAAAAAAAAACGTAAATGTTTCATTAAAATTCTTCGTAAAAGAACTGACGTTCAATTTTAATGAAATTCAATCGGAAAAAAGTTTTTTTCTTTTCAAGGATTTTCGTTGGTACCTTTTTTCTTGTTTTTCCGTTGCTCCTCGCTCTGAGCGTTACTTTTCATGTGACCGGGCGTCAGGCAATGCTCGTCGTACTCGATTCTCGAAGGGAACTCTTTCATGCACGGGAAACAACGGGGATGAAGGAAAATCTTGAGCTGCTGATGCTTGTCGCTTTTTCTGTGACTCGACAGAGTACCGAAGAAGTTGAGGTCGCACATTGTGCAGTATTCACGCACGTTCAGATCAACCGATACCTGTCGACGTATTTTCACATTTATAGGAATGTTTTGTTTTAGGGACAAAATTATTCAGTAAAAAAACACAGGCTGGTAATTAGAATTTTGTGATCAACGTCGAATCTGATTTTCAAAGCCACTAAACCGCTTGGAATTCCAAGGATACGAACATTGTTTAGTCGCACAACAAACATTTACAATTAAAAACTTCAATGAGTAAAAAAAAAGAGTTAACAGTGAAAAATTGGTGTTTTTGAGCTGCTTTTTTTTCGAGTATGATTTTACCTTCTTGCCACGACGCTTCGAGTTGGTCAGACTGAGCTGACGCTGCTCCTCGACGACTCTGAGCTCGTGTCTCATAAGATCGACTTTGAGTTTGTACGACTCATCCAATTTTTCCATCATCAGTTGATGAGCGCGACCGCGCAAATGGTTTTCAAAGGACTGAAGACATTGAAAGTTTTAGTGAGTTCCAGGGTTGAAAAAAAAAGGGAATTTGGGTTGAAAAATGAAGAATTTTGTGAAAATTTGATCACAACTTACAAATCCGTCCCACATGTGCTTATTGCAAACGTGGCAAAACATTTGGTTCATGGGAACAGCAGCGTAACGGCTCTCTGCGTGTCTCGTAGCCGATTTTTTGCCACCACCTTGATTATCGTCAGTTTTCTTGTCGGAAGTTGTTGAGTTTTCGGTGTTTTCGGCGGTTGATTCCGTCGGATGATCCTCCTTCTCGGTGGTTTCGATCTCTTTGACTTCACCTTCTTTTTTCTCGTCTTTCCAGTCGCGTTTTTTCTCTTCGCCTGCTTCGCTCTCGTCGCTATTTGAACAAGTTTATGTTGTTGTTTTTTGTAACCGAGACAATTAACGAAATGTCAAATTGAGCGATGTACCTCTCGTGCTTAATTCAATAATTAAAATAAAAAAAAATAAAAATAAAAAAAACCCCAATGCATCGTTCGATGGTTTCCTAATCTCTTCGAATATTTCACCGAATTTAAAATCCAAGCCTGAGAACGTAGACGAAGACTTTTCTTCTACCTGTGAGATTGTTCACACTCGACGGGGGCGGGGGAGGGGCGAGGGAAACAGAAAGATTGTCAAAAGATCGGAAAAGCTTGATCTTTCGGGGACCGAAACAAAATTCTAACGCGAAAGAGAAACTCGTCCATTAAACGAAGAGCAGTGCGAAATAGGTAAAACGTGTTTTTTGCGTTGAGCGGGCAAAGCGGGAGAAATTCAAGACATCTCGCTCGTTACCAACGATCATTCGCAAATGCGAAATAAATGTATTGTTTCGACGAAGATACGATACGAACGGACAATTCATACCGTAGGATTTACGCGAAGATGCGTATATGTTAAAAAATTTCTTTTCATTCAATAAATAAACAATGAAAACGTGGCAATAAATGTACCAAGTTTTAGAATTTTAATTGATGACTCGTTAAAACCAATCTCTGTCTCGTTTGACGATGATGAAATTGGTACGAGATGTTTTATTTCATTATTTCTTTCATTCTGCTCATTATTTCTTAATAATCGATAAAGCGTGGAATTCACCAAGATAATAATAAGGACTGCCATTCCGTTTGGTCGTATCAATTCGATACTTTACGAACGAGATAGCAGAACGAGTTTTACTTGAAAACTTTGAATGAAATATATCGTGTATTATCTTTTGATTTGTCAGAAATATTTGATTGTTTTTCGTTAAAATAAGTTGCGAATATTGTCGCAAATATTTGCGAAATTCACCAGGCCAGAGAGAGAGAGCTTACCTTTTCGCGACGTGTGTTTCTGCCTTCTCTTTATCAGAGGTCTTAACATCCTGTTGTTCCTTTTTGGCGGTCTGATTTTGTTTAGAGGCAGGATTTGCTTTAGAAGATTTATCGTTGCGATGCTGATTTTGGTTTCCATTGCTACGCTGGTTGGCGGACTGGGACGCACGAGATTGTTGTGCGGATGGGCCACGTCGCCCGGCGACGCCGTCACGGGCTCGATTGCCCATCTATTCATGTAGGTCAAAATTTACGACCAATTCTTCATGAAATAATTTTTTGATACTTGTTCCACGTTGAATAGTAGTTGCTTTTGTTTGTTTCTTTGTTAAATATATTTTTTTACAATATTGTTTATGTATTACTGTGAGTTGTCATTACGGATCGAAGAAGATCCTGCCAATCACAGTTAAAAAATATCATCATTGGGCAACGGATAAGAATAATAAACATTCCAACTTTTTTCCTTTTTTCCTCGTAATAAATACTTTGAGTCCTGAATCCGTCGATTCGAGCGTAAGCGAGCGATTTATTGTTGTTGCGAGGGTAAGAAAGTAGGGGAAAGAAGGAAACGTGGTTCAGCCAACCATTGAAAGGGGATTATTGCAGAAACGACGTGAATTAACGTCGATTTAGATATTGAAAAATCAATGCTTCGTATTTCATTGTATTTAAAAGTTTTCGTTTCATTTTGTTTTCTTTTTTTTTCTCATTTTCTTTTTTATATCGCTCCCGTTATCGTGACTAAGAAACACGTGCAGAGACGCGAATGCGTCACGACATTAATGCACTTGTACGGCCTAATGAACGAAACAACATTCGTTCACACTGAGTGAGAACGAATTTTCGTACAGACGAGAACAATGGCACGAAGACTAAAAGTTTCGACATGAAAGAATCCTGTTCCAAAACTCATAGAAATTTTGGACCGTTTCTTGTATTCGTCATTTCTCTACTAAGCATCAATGAATCAATTTTGTTTTATAAATACGTGCTCTGGTATGGAAAACAAAAAGAATATCTCGATGCCTGTTCGAAAAAAATCGTTCGGCTGTCGAAAAGAAAAGCGTACCTTGTTGTAGGGCTGCGGACGTTGATTTTTCATGGGATGTCTCATCGGCCTGTCGTTGAATCGTCCCGGTCCACTGAAATTCTGTTGTCCGCCAAAATTAGGCCCCGGGCCGTTGAGAGTGTTGCCCAAACTCAGCAACGACGGTACCTTTTTGGAAGACAACTTTTGTTGACATTATCAAAACGGTGAAATAGCTAGAAAAAGTTTGGCGCTACATCGAAAATTCACTAGTTACCTGCGGCTGAACTTCTTGCTGAGTTCGCAAAAGGTTGCTCAGAAGATTGCTCGCTATAACGAGCTGAGCTTGCGGAGAACTCAGAGAGAGATTGTTATTCGGCGTCGGGAGCAATCCTCGACCAGGCATTATTCCACTTTCCCAAGGATTGACTCCGCCTCCACCGGATCCACCGGAAGAACCACCCAAATTACCCATCAAACCTCCTCCGATGTTGTGTCCTGACGGATTTCCACCTCCGCTATTCCGATTAAAATTTCTACCTCCAAACGAATTTCTCTTGGCTCCACGGTTGAACGACATTTTTGCTACAAAATTTATAAATTATCATATATTATTATTCAATTAAAATTAACCCTAGAACCCCACAATCTATTTTTTCCAACGTAAACCTCACACTGGGGTAAATAATTACCCCAATCTTCTCTTCGCTATTAAATTTTCCTCGTATGCGATAATAAGGTTTAATTATATACCATTCTCTTCATTTTTTGATCACAAAGAGAACGGTGCTTGATAATGTCGCATTTGGTAAATATTTAATGGTGAAAACTATACAACCAAAGGAATGGTTTAAAAAAATTGATTCGGGAAGGAAATTTGACATTTTCATGGGGTAACTAATTATCCCATTGTGGGGTTCTAGGGTTAATAGTCATTAATTAGGAAGTTTTAACGTCCAAATATCTTTGTTTTGAATTGCTAGTTCAACAGAATTAATAAATGTTACTGTAAGTGCTACTAACCAGAAAAGATGCAAAACTGATGGTGCAAATTTGCATCAGTTCGCAGCCGAAGGGTTAATGGACGTTAATTATTAACGAACAATTATGGTTTGAATATTCTTGTTAATTGTGACTAATTTTTGTTGACGTATTATTGCTCAAAAATATTGTTAATTCATATAAATCAACAACAAATCGTTATTATTCCACTGAGAAAAGAAACTCGTTTTAACAAGATTTTCGTCGTAGTGAGCAATATTTATTTGAGCCAGCAAATTAAGTGGTTTAATCAACCAAATTTTTGTTGAGTTAACGAATTTCATTTTGTTCCCCACACTTTGTTGATTCAACAAAAATTTTATTGAATCAACAAATTACTTTTCTCAGTGTACAATATTATAATTATTTATGAAATAAACATTAACAATTTACAAAAAAAAAGATTATTGTTATAATATATTGTTCATATAATTAATTAATTTGTACACAAATGGGCAAAGCCCAATTACAAGCAATTAATCAACTAAAATTGTTATCAATTAGCAGCAACTAATTATAAAAAATTATAGTTTAAACGTTCTTGTTAAAATATTGCTGATGTAATGAAAGGAAGACCGCGACTCTAAAATGTTGTCTAGTCAAAAAACATCATTGCTTCAAAAATTTCGTTCAATTATTTATAAAAAAAATTCATTAAAGGATATACGGAATTAATGGACTAAAAAATCATTAATAAAAAGTTAACTACTTAAATGTTGTTGAGATATTTTCAACGATTGATTATTTTATCATAATTCGCTATAACTTTTGATCTTATTTTACGCCTTTTCAACGACAACTCGAACGATAAATTTACCGAAATTTTAAACACGCAATTAAAATATAATCAGCAATATTCACTTTGTTCGAAATAATGGCTAAAAATATGTTTAAAGGGTATATCTGTGGGACGAAAATTCACCGAGGTTGGAGTAGAACACGAAGTATTAAAAGTGAGAAATTGAGTGGATTTATCGTCAATTATCACTTTTCCGGTAAATAACGAGCGCGAGTCAAAAATAGCGACGCTCACATTACATCTGAAATGGCGTGTGACGCTCTTTCACGTCGACATGGTGTGCCGGTTCGTGTATCACATAAAAAAAAAAATCTTTATACTTGAGTACGTGTGAGAGTACGTCGTAATCAATGAAATACTTTGACGAAGAAAATTGCAAGTATGAGATTTATCTCACCGAAATAACGCGCAAGGTGTGAAATTGCGATGCGCAATAATTCGCAACAATGAATGAGAAATTTTCAATTATGAGCGTCGCAATGGGCTCGCTTCAATCTGTGTATGGGGTAATGGAGTTTACTACAGCAAAAAACGAGAAAAATGACGTACCTTGAGACGATTTTTCGTTAATTTCTTCCGAATAACGATCCTTTCGTAATAGACCTCGTAGAAAAAAGCACTTGAAATTCACTAATCGGAGTAAAAAATGTATTTAATTATTACTATTTGTCATCAAAGTTTACTCTATTAGTGCAATAAGCCTAAGCGGCACAGTCGAAAAAGCAGAAAGGTCAGAGAAGAACAGAGAGAATGGACAGAACGCCGCCTTTCCGAAGTGCACGAACGACGGTCGATAATAGTTCTTCAAGCGACCATTTGAAGGCAGCACTAACTAGAACTTTAAAAAAAATGTGGATTTTTGTAAGCAGCGAAATAAGGTGTTGAAAGGATAGAAAAGAGGGGTAGAAGCTGTTTACAATATGTTTTTTCATTACATATTACAAATGTAACAAAATATTTTTTTTTAACAACAAAAGAGCTGAAAAAGCGTCTAATTTCAATTTTCACTTTGCGCCAAGCATTACAGTGCTGCCAATTCCGGAGTATTGATTTTTTTTTGCATTACAAAAAACAATATCGCAACGAAATCGGAATATTGGAGGAAATTTAGAAAAATGACAGCTTTGTCAGCTTTGATTTGATTTTTTTTATTATTATATTGGTTAATAAGGATGATTTGTAGTTAAATAAAAACGTTTACGATACTCCGAAAATCGAGTGTTTCGTGGTTTTTCCACATGGCGCTTTTCCCTAGTGCCCCAATTGGGAAGCTATCCGATCTTTTTTCTCTACTTTTTATCAATCTGCTCGGCCAACAATGTAATTTAATCCCCGCTCCCTCTCGATCTTGCTCGTCATTTATAAACGCAACCAATCATGATTTGTATAACGTGTGTGTTAACGCGCAATTTGGCATATGGGATGGCTCGTCTTCATCTTCTGATAACAATTTTCGACCCAAATAATCCACCTCTATAAAATATCTACGTTCTTCTCGTACCACGAAATAATAACATTGAAAAGTCAAAGTTTTATCCCCACGTGGCATGCAACAATAAAAACATGAAGACTATTCGTACTATATGCAAAGTGAACTTTCAGTTTGTGGACTTTATTTGCGTTATGTTTGTGCTGAAAATTTCGTGAACTCTCAATGCATACGTGCACAATGCACAGAGCATTTTTCGTCCTTACGTTCACCTGTTACATTGGATTTTCGGCGCTCGATCACCATAATTGCGATGTAAGTCCGATATTTTTTGTTTTTTATTCGATTCAAATGTAATTTATATCAATTCACATATTCGAAAATATTTCGAAAAATCTTCACATTGAAAAAAAAACGGTTTTTATAAAAAATCCGTTACCAAAAAACTGTCTTCCTTGACAAATCGTAAAAAAACAATGCAATAAAAATCAATCGTTGAAGAGAATTTTCACGCAAACAAATTCCACTCCGAAATTCGGCTTTAAAATTCATTCATAATTTTCCATTAAAATTATAAGTTCTATTTGCAAATCGTTGTAAAAATATTTTTCGCTTTAAATAATTTTTTGAACCACAGTTACATTCCAAAATTTGACTGCTAAAATTTATGAATAATATTCGAAAAAAAAATACGATAAATTTACAAAAATTTCCAATCGGTAACATTACCAAAAATTTGTTATAAATAATTGTTATTAAATGAATTTAATTTGAAAATCTGATCGTTTAGAGTTTATTCATAATTTTTGTATAACTCTCATAATTTATGTATATAAAATTGCGATAATGCTACATTTTTTTTCATGCGACCTTGAAATAGAACATTATGATCTTGAAGTTTGTTATTATTTTTTTAAATGACAGCACGTGTATAATTACGGATGTTATCCTAATTATAACGCCATCGCTGGAGTAGAGAACAAAACTGTAAATGTTCATGATTTTTGTTCGGTCGAAAATCTCAAAGATGCCATAGAATATACATTAAAACTGCCTGAGCATAGAGCAAGGTCATCAGGTCAGTACATAAACTCTGAAACAATTTTAACCCTAGAACCCCACAATCTAATTTTTCCAACGTAAACCCCACACTGAGGTAAATAATTACCCCAATCTTAGCTTTAACCTAAAATGTTCCTTGTATGCGATAATAAGGTTTAATTATATACCATTCTCTTCGTTTTTTGATAACAAAGAGAATGGTGCATGATTAGGTCGCATATTGTAAATATTTAATGGTGAAAACTCTATAAAACCGCAGGAATGGGTTAAAAAAATTGGTTTGGGAAGGAAATTTGACATTTTCGTGGGGTAACTAATTACACCGTTATGAGATTCCAGAGTTAACTATTAAAAAATAATTATTTTTAAGTTTTTTGACAGTTATATCGAAAGATAAATATCTTTTGAATTTATCATTGAATTATTTTGAAAAACAATTATTTTTTGACCCAATTTCCAAAGATGACATTTATTAATAATTGATATTTTTTCAATTATTGTTTCACAATTGTTTTCGTTGTTTTAAAAATGTTTGGAAAATTTTGCCACAGGTTTGCTGGAAGTGAAATTTAGTCTACCAAGCGCAAAGTGCAATTACGAAGTTGCCTTGCTCGTCAATTCTTCGATAACGAATGACAAGGATTGTAAAAACCATGAATTTCACAGGAGCAACGCTTACGAGCAGGAAGTACATTCGGAGGAAAAGACTATTTGTGTTTCGTCACTTACCAATGAAACTGATACACATAATTGCAAGGTAAACAATTTTTCACGTCATCTGTCTTTCAAAATTTTTATGCAAAAATAACAAAATTCTACAAACGGAGGATCTGTAATGAAAAGAAAGAAAACCATTTTTCTAAAATATTCAAAAAGATCGAAATTAAAATACCACATCTACCTAGAGGCCTGAAAAAAATGGCCAGATTCCGAATTTTTTTTCTGGTAAACGTTTGGTGAAAAAGAAACGCATTTTTTTAAACACAAAGGTACATATATTGAGAGTCTTTAAAACAAAATCACAAAAAAATACAGAAAAACAAGAACAACATCACCGCCGACAGATGATGACATTTTTTTCGCGACCTTTGGCGGTGGACACTCTCCAGCTTAAACGGTCCATTTGAAATCTAAAAACCAAACGGGTTATTCAAGTTAACAATAAATACGAGCCGTCGACGATCGTGAATTTTTGAAATAATTTTTTTTAACAAAGTGGCAACGAATTGGAACTCGAGCATACAAAATCTATGAAAAAAGTCGTACATTTTTACGTAACTATTAAAAAATGAAGATCGATTTAAGAAAAGTGAGATCGTCAACGACCTTCAAATGTTTCTCATTGTATCTCCTGTAAATTTGGAAACAATCCATCAAGTGTTTCTCGAGATATCATATCCACTGGCTTTGAAAACAGTGTTTCGAGAAAAACGCGTTTAAGGGGCACCACTAGTGTGACACTTTCAAAAAAATCGTTTTTTTTTTGCATTTTTCGATAGTCTATACCGTCAAGAATAACATACTAAAATTTCAAATGCGGATCTCAAATAGTTTTTGAACTACAGCCTTCTAAAGAGCAGCTGCTCTAACAATGACATCAATATTTTTATCTTTCAACGCGTTTTTCTCAAAACGACATTTTTTAAATTTGCTATAGTTCTAACTCGAATACAAATTATCCGATCTACTTGAATCTTGTTTTATTGTATTTAGTATTTGTTTCTTCATACAGTGACCCTCCAGTTTTTCGATGGGATAAAAAATGTCAATTTGCCATGCAAAAAACCATCAGATTTTTAAGCGTAATTTGGAACTTTTTTCAAAACTCCGCCATTTTGTTGGATTTTTATTTTTTTTTCGCAATCCCACATCATTGTACAGGCAATACCTTCTAGTTTAATGGACTTTTTTTATTTTTTGATTTTAAGCAGTCTGAAGGCCGCAATCACTGCAGCAGTGGGAGAACTTTTTTTTTTTTTTTTGAAGACTCGGGAGACGGCGCATAAGTCGCTGAAATTGAATATTTTCATACAGAAAAATTACTGTATATACATAATTTATACACAAATATATCCTCGAAATTTTAAAACATTCGATGCAATACTTTTCTTTCAATAAATTCCCGAAAATCACCTTTTTTTGGGCAGTCACACTAGTGGTGCTCGTTAAAATGTCGTTTTTCTGTATTTTAAGCCTCTTGTTATATGTATCTTTGTATTAAAAAAAATGCGTTTCTTTTTCACCAACCATTTCCCAGAAAAAAATTCGGAATTTGGCCACTTTTTTCGGGCCTTTAGGTAAATGTAGCCCCTTAAAAGAAAATAAATAAGAATTAATTAGTGAGACAAAATTTTGAAGATTTTCGTTCCTCAGAAGCCATCTTCGAATTTTTCGAAAAGTTCTTTGTATTTGAAGGAATTTTAATGCAAATTGTTTATAAAGAATTCTCTTGAAGTAAATAAAGTTAATTATTCAATCGAAACGATGAATTATTTCACAGGAAGACCAATTTTCGATGTGGTATCGTCACGTGTTTACAGGATGTTACGCGCTGCGTTTCACCATCGACGGTTACAAATACTCGATTCTGGGTAGACAGTTTATCGTGACGAATTATAATCGTACGGAAGTGACAGAGCCAAAATTTCGATGTCATTACGATGACCCGATAGACGCAGATCCAAGGTATTTGACGTTATTCTATTTTTTTCAAGCAACAATTCGAATGACATAAACTTTAATCATTTTCGTAATCACACAAACACATAAACATGATCGCTTTCTAACAAAAAATGCATCGCTAACTAAATCCATTTCGCTCAATTAACGAGAATGATCAATTTCTATTTATTTTGACAATTCATTTGTTAAATTTCTGTATCTCGTTTAATTCTTCGGTGCAGACCTAAGTCGCTTGGATTTCAATTCGATGGACACTCTTGTAAGTACACGCGCGTGCGTGCATGAGTGTTTTACAAACCTTTTAATTTTTGTTTCTTTCACCCGCATGCTTTTTTCATCCTCAAAGAAAATTAAAAAATGTAGAATATTATTCTGTGGGCTGAAAACTTCGCTTTGTCGGTGCTTGTAGCATTTTTTGAATAATTTTGCAGCCTCAAAACGTTACATATCTTCATATATTTTCTAAAAATCAATTTTTTTTCCAATATTTGTTATCATTTATTTCGAAAAGACCTCGCTTTATTTACAAATTTTAAAGATTGATTAAGTGAATTTTCTACGTTTTTCTCCCAATTCTAATTCTCATTCTAGATAATTAAAAATATAAATTTAAAAAAATAGTGAAAGCTTTTTGCAGAACACGAAAAAAATCGATTTATCCAATAATTTTACTCGAGAAAGTAGAAAAGATAATAACCAGTAATGAAAATATTGATTTGTTGAAAATTCTAAAGAAATGTAAACTCTAAAAAAGACTGCTTACTGTTGCCCGATTCATTCCATATTCGAAAATAAAAATCACGCTCGAATTGCTTCGATTTGGGCTAATATTTCATGTATTAACGATTAAAATTAAAAAAGAAAAAAGATTTGAAAGACGTGAGAATGACGAACATTGTGCTTACAGTAAGCAGGAACTGGTGACTTTCGCATTGAGCATTTTAGTAGATGCTGGCACAGCAGGCATGATTCTAACACTGACCTCAATGTCGTATCAGGAAGATACCAAAGAGAATGCTTGTGTTCGGTACAGCGAAGATCCTCTCAATACGTGGCAAATTAGCACGGTAATGCATTACCGCAATTTTTGTTGTTATTTTTTATTGTAGCAGTATATAGACATTTAACCCTAGAGCTCTACAATTTATTTTTGCGAACGTAAATGACCCCAATCTTCTTTTTAGCATAAAATGTTCGTCATATGCGATATAAAGGTTTAATTATACACCATTCTCTTCGTTTTTTGATAACGAAGAGAATGATGTATGACAAAGTTGCATTCGGTGAACATTTGATGGTAAAAATTCTATAAAAGCAAAAGTTTTGAAAAAAAAAAACAAAAAATAAAGTTTTTACTAATAAAATTGGGCTCGTTTTCGATCCCGTTCAAGGGTTTAACATTGAGTACAAACAGCATGTAATATTTTGTTGATTAAACGATTTTTGTGACGAGGGGAGCGTCGATATTGAAATTTAACGTGCTGTGAGTTAATATTTTTTTTTCCATTGTTACTCCAGGAGGAATCAGCGGTTCCAAGGGTTGCTGGAAAACATTGTAGGCTGACAACGGTAAATTTAGATTTCAGTCCTGAACATAAATTTACATTTTGCAATTGGCAATAATGATTCTATTTTGCTGAGAAATTTTTGCAGATCGAGTTGGACAACGAAACGTCAACGCGAGACATCGAGTGCAAGTTTGATCTCCGAACTCCTCGGAATTCGAGTTATTGTTTAGAAATTGAAATCGAGGATGATCGGTGCAGCAGACAAACGCTGTGGAATCCGCCGCCCGATGGACGAGGTGGAAAACCGGCGTGCACGTGGCTCCAAACATGCACACGAATTCCAAAGGACACGTCGATTGTCGAGTACAACGGTTTGTTACGCGGCAGCAATGGAACTGATCCGGGGAACGACGAAAGTATCTTACTCGTTTCAGTCGCCGTTACCGTTATCATTATAATGTTCGTTTTGACCATGACGATACTCTACGTTTGTCACACAAATTTGAAAAATCCTACCAAACTTATTTACGCCAATGCAAATCTTAAAGAAATGAAAATCGAGCCTGACAATTGCGATATCGAAAGCGTCGAAACGACCGACGATGAAGTAATGCAAAAATCGATTGTTACGAGCGAGGAAGAAGATAAAAACGAACCAATTGTATTGCTCTACGCACGAGGCACCAACTCATTTATGAATCTCATGGAGGATTTACGAAGAATTCTGGAAACCCATTGCGGCTGTCGAGTAAATATTTTTTCTGTTTTTTTAACGTTTATGAATTAATCGTTTTTTTCTGTTTTCAACAAATTCCAAAAAAAGCTGAAATTGTGTAATTTCATTATTATTATTTATAATTGTAAGGAAATTTTCCATTATTCAATATTATTTAATAATTAATATTAATTATTGAATGAAAACGTAATGAAAAATAGTTTTTATTCGAAAAATTGATTGTCTTATGGCACGCCGTTTTGCTATTAATTATTAGAAATTTTCGACCTCAAATGAAAATAAAATATCTCATTAAAACTGAAACTAATAATCTTCGAAACCATTTTAATTTATTCCAGAGCAAAAATAATGAATTAATTTTATGTCTAGACATAAAATTAATTCGAAATGCACAAGGTAGGATACAGAAAACGTTGAATTAATTTTTTGTCTAGACATTTTATTGCATTTTTATTATGTTATAAGAAAAAATTTATGCATTTTTATTCAGCTCAACAGTCATAAAAATTGTAAGACTGAAATTTAATGAGTCGCAAAATAATTCAGTAAATTAATATTGTGGTACGACATCACACGAATTGACGATTCAAGAATTTATTAAGGCCGAATAAAAATTCGGTGAATCAAAATTATACTTCAACAGAATGAATCTTCAAAGTCAAATTGAAATACCACAGTTATAATAATTCTATGAATTAAACTAAATTTTAAATCGTATGAAGTTTTCATTATGTGTAGACAAAATATTTATTGACAATTTTCATTATGTACATAATTAAAATGTTTAAATTACGATTAAGTACATATAATTAATTAAGTACATATAGTTAATTAAGTACATAATTTTAATTCCGTAAAATTTTATTCGGAAATTAAAAATTATGTACAAAATTTTAATTCATTCAAGTTTAAATTCGAGTCTCAAAATTGTGTACATAATTTCAATTCTCGAATTAAATTTTGGAGCTTAATTAATTTTTTTTTTTTTTTAATTTAAAATTTTAATTTATTCAAATATTATTTCCTGAACAAGAATTTGAATGAATTAATATTTGCAAATTCAATTTCATTTATTTTTGAATTCTGGAATTAAAATTTGGATGAATTAAAATTTGAACGAATTAAAATTATATACATAGTTTTAAGTACTTCAAATTTTAATTCGAGAATTAAAATTATGTACATAATTTTAATTTCGTACCAATAGACTCCGTACGTACTCTAATAAATTTAGAGTAATTAAAATTATGTACATCATTTTAATTATTCCAAATTTTAATTCGAGAATTAAAATTATGTACATAATTTTAATTACGCCAAATTTTAATTCTTGAATTAAAATTATATACATAATTTTATTTGACCAAAATTTTAATTCTTGAATTAAAATTATGTACATAATTTTAATTGACCAAAATTTTAATTCTTGAATTAAAATTATGTACATAATTTTAATTGACCAAAATTTTAATTTTTGAATTAAAATTATGTACATAATCTTAATTATGCAGTTGGCCCCAATCAGCAATTGGGGCGGCGTTCGCTATACGCAGGACGCTACCAAAGCTTTACAGCAAAATAGCATAGGTGCTGCTCTCTATAGCCTACGCACGATCTCTATTCCTTAGGAGAGTTCACGAATTCTTGAATTAAAATTATGTACATAATTTTAATTCAAGAATTAAAATTTGGGGTAATTAAAATTACATACATAATTTTAATTCAAGAATTAAAATTTGGGGCAATTAAAATTATGTATATAACTTTAATTTTTGAATTAAAATTTAGGGTAATTAAAATTATGTACATAATTTTTATTTTTATTTAATTTTAAAATTATGTACATAATTTTAATTCTCGAATTAAAATTTTGGTTAATTAAAATTATGTACATAATTTTAATTCTCGAATTGAAATTTGGGGTAATTAAAATTATGTACATAATTTTAATTCTCGAATTAAAATTTGGGGCAATTAAAATTTTAATTCGAACGAATTTTAAAATAAAATTTCGTACATCATTTGTGTTTAGGAATTAAAATTATGTACATAATTTTAATTCTCAAAAATTATTTCACCTCAGCGTAAAATTTAATCCGGAATTAAAATTATGTCCAGACGTAATATTAAATGGTATATATAATTCGGTGGTAATTGAATATAAATTCGATGAATTAATATTATGTCTAGACATAATATTAAATCCTTTAAGGAATTTTCATTTAGTATATTTTTTATTTGACTTCATTTTTATGAAGCTAGTAAATAGCAAAACGGCGTGCCATATTGTTTGATTATTTTTTATGAAAATTGTAGTTTGCTTTTGTTTTTTATGCAATCATTTTGAATAAACAGGTTCGCGATTGGTACGACGCAAACGAATGGGACGAAGTCGCAAGAATTGGTCCGTCGGCTTGGGTTGCCGATTTATTAAGAGAAAAGCATCGTGCTTTATGGATCGATACGCCGAGAGCACGAAAAATTCTGAATGCGCAATGGAGGAATAATTATCTCGGAAACTCGAGACTTTTAGCGAGTGATGAAATAGACGAAACTATAAGTGATTTTCGGGACACAGCTCTACCGACTGTTCTCGATACCGCCAAGAGAAACGTCACTTCGTTCGAGTACAACAAACATTTTGTTGTGCGGTAAGAAATTCAAAGATTTTCGATTATTTTTTCTGTAAAATAGGAATGAAAATTATTTTTATTTATAAAAATAATTCGAAAAGTGAAAAATAAGGAAATTGCCGTTAGTAAATTTGTTTCTTTTGACGAAATACAAATGAAATAATATTTTTAAAAACCGTTTTTTACAGATAATTTTATAGAAATAGTTGGAAATATGAAAAATAAGAAAATTTTCGTACCGACAGCGATAGGTGGGCGGTCGGTGTGTGGCTCTGGCGATCTCCAAAGTTAAGCAGCCTTGGGCGAGGTCAATATTTCGTTGGGTGATCGTTTAGCCATGCACCAGCTCGCGCATCAATCGCTGAGGGACGCAGTTTTTTTAAGTTTCCGATGGTGCTAATCGATTGAAACTCAATAAAAATATAGCCGCCTGTATCGACCGGGTTTTCCACAGTTTCCCTTGGCCCTCGTGCAAATGCGATACAGTAGTGCATTAGGAAAGAGTGGCTGTGGGTAACACTCTTGGGGGGTCTCTCAGGAACATAAAAATTAGGAAATTGTAAATTGGAACTTAGTGAAGTGGGGAAAAAGTGGGGTTAAAGTGATTGAATGGGTTCGTAAAAACTCGCAAGGGTATACGCAGGAACAATAAAAATAAACAAATTTAAAAAAAAAAAGAAAATTTCGGTTGGTGAAAGTTTTTTGGTAAAATACAAATAAAATAATATAAAAAATCGTGTTTTACAAATAATTTTATACAAATAGTTTGAAATATGAAAAATAAGAAAATTTCCGTTGATGAATTGGTTTTTTTTTCGATAAAATACGAATAAAATAATATAAAAAATCGTGTTTTACAAATAATTTTATAGAAATAGTTTGAAATATGAAAAATAAGAAAATTTCCGTTGATGAAGTTATTTTTTTTCTCGATAAAATACAAATAAAATAATATAAAAAATCGTGTTTTACAAATAATTTTATAGAAATAGTTTGAAATATAAAAAATAAGAAAATGTCCGTTGGTGAATTTGTTTTTTTTTTTCAGTAAAATACAAATAAAATAATATAAAAAATCGTGTTTTGCAGATAATTTTATTGAAATGGTTTGAAATATGAAAAATAAGAAAATTTCCGTTGATGAATGTTTTTTTTTTTTTTTTTTCGATAAAATACAAGATAATATAAAAAATCGTGTTTTACAGATAATTTTATAGAAATAGTTTGAAATGTGAAAAATTGAAAATTTCCGTTGGTGATTTTTTTTTTTTCGATAAAATACAAAATAATATAAAAAATCGTGTTTTGCAGATTATTTTATTGAAATGGTTTGAAATATGAAAAATAAGAAAATTTCCGTTGATGAATTGGTTCTTTTTTTCGATAAAATACAAATAAAATAATATAAAAAATCGTGTTTTACAAATAATTTTATAGAAATAGTTTGAAATATGAAAAATAAGAAAATTTCCGTTGGTGATTTTTTTTTTTTTTCGATAAAATACAAAATAATATAAAAAATCGTGTTTTACAGATAATTTTATTGAAATGGTTTAAAATATAAAAAATAAGAAAATTTTCGTTGGTGAATTTGTTTTTTCGATCAAATACAAATGAAATAATATGAAATATCGTGTTTTACAGATTGGAGAGCTTTGATAGAAATAGCGACAGACAGCAGGATCCTTTTGAGAATTTATCGCCTCACACACGTTACCTCATATCGCATAATCTTAACGAGCTGTGCTCTCATCTGTAAGTCTTCAATTATCATAGAATTTGAAAAAAAAAAATGAATAACATTATTAATTAAGTTATTATAATTGTTACTGTTTTTTTTAAATTATTTATTTGCACAAAGAATAAATCTTTAAATATAATTTTTCAGAACCTTCTCATCGACGACGGGACCTCAGGAACGGTTATTAAACGCCGAACAGTCAAGATTGCGAGCACTTATCGAAGAAATGAAAAAAAATTCGGGGATTCTTGAAACTTTACATTAGCCATTTTCAAGTTTAGTAAATCCAATTTTCATTTTCTCATGATCGATTTAAATCAGTCAGAAATAATTGATAGCGATTTTTTTTCCCCGTAATACTTCGGTTTTGTACCAAAGAGCAAAATCATTGAGTCTCAAAGTCTAACGCTACTAGCCATTCTTCGTCTTAAGACCAACAAATCAAATTTTTTATGATTTATTTATTTCGTCAGTGAACATTTCTAGCGATTCTCTTTGTTCTCGCGAATTTTTGACGTTACACTGCAACGAATTTACTTCTGCCTGCTTTTATCTCGTTCAATCGATCTCCCTGTGTTTTGTTATTATTGTTGTCGCACATTCCGTGCCTCGGTGCACTTGAATTTATTAATCGATTGTTCATCAATAACCCCGGAGGTTGCGACTCCATCGATGATTCCCTGCACGGTCCTGGTGACGTGCGAAATTTTCCTAGAAACGAATATAAGTGGAAAATTCATGAAAATACTTTTTTTGAGGACAAGTCACACAAATGCTAATTCAAAATCGAAGTTTCGAAAAATTTTAAAGATCCCTGAATATTTTCCCAGCATTTACGGCTGCTCACACTAGTCAAATGAGTGCTAAAATTTTCAAAATACATTTATGCAAAGTTCAATGCACTAATTAAATTAATTGAAGGTTGATGAGTATTACAGCATGTCTTATTAACCTAAAAAAAATGTAATAACGATGGATTTGTGGAATCATTAGCTGATAACTGCAAAATTCCATGAAATCATATATTCATCGAGATTTTTCAAAGAATAATCCGCATTTTTCAACCGATTTTATTGAACCAAGTCTTATTTTGTTCCTCAAGAGTCCCTCTATGAATTCACCACGTCGGTTTTTTTTCTAATCTTGTTAATATGAAAATTACATTAATTGGTTTATGAACATTTTTTTTAGCCAATTAAACAATTGGCTGCAACAGTAAAACGATGAAACTCAGAAAAAAATCCACCCGTTGAATTCGTAGAGGATCTCTTGAGAAACAAAATAAGACGTGGTGTATTAAAATTGATTGAAAAATGCGGATTATTTTTTTGAAAAATCTCGATGAAAATATGACATTGTGGAATTTTGCATTCATCGGATGAAGGTTTTGCAAATCTATTGTTATCAATATTTTTTTAGGTTAATAAGACATGCTTTAATACAAATCAACCGTCAATTAATTTAATTAGTGCATTAAAATTTGCATAAACGTATTTTGAAAATTTAGCACTCATTTGATTAGTCTGCATCAGTTATTTTATCTTAAAGAATATTATTTTTGGCTGTGAATGTTTAAATTACCTGTAAAAATACTCGCAAATCCTGGCTTGATCATTATTTTCTTTGCTTTGTTCCATTTAAAGTCAACTTCATCGCTCATCACGTTCGTTCCGACATTACAAACTTTATACTCATTTTTTCCTGCAGATTTTCAGAATAATTACAATTAGATTAAAATAGAAAAATGTTCTTTCTAATATAATTCTTAATTGTTAATAATAATGGAGTTCGAATTGCCTGAATCTTTTTCGGAGAGCTTCTTTTCTCGCCTCTGAAATTTCTGAGCAATCGAATAAATGCCGTGCTTGTGACGTAGAATTATATTGCCATCGCCAAAATGTTTCAATCTGAAATTAAAATGACATCAAATTTATTTTCTCAATCAAAATATCGAAAGACTTTTCACTCTTTTACATTATTTTTATTTTTGGCACTTTCATCGAAGGTTATTTTGATCCACTTCAACCCAAAAGCTCCTGAAACATTGCTCATTTTTTATAAAATCTTCAAGTTTGAGAAAAAAAATCCAAATATTTTTAATTTTTAGTGTTAAATTTACTTCGTAATGCCTTCGTTCCTAGAATTTGATTTTGTGACAATTATTTTATTACATTTTTCTCAAATTTAATACCATGATCAAACGTTTTTTGATATTTTTCATGACGATGCTCAGAAAACAATAATTTCCAAAATTCATCTTCGATTCAGCAAAAACTCAGAAAAACGGTGTATCAATAATTCAGGCGAGAATTATTCAAAATAAAATGGGCTTGTAAAATATACGTTTGACCAACGACCCTGGACCCCTAAAATCTATTTTTCCGAACGAAACTCTTACAACGGGGTCGAGAACGACCCCAATATTCTCTCTAGCATAAAATGTTCTTCGTTTGCCATAATAAGGTTTAATTATATACCATTCTCTTCGTTTTTCGATAACGAAGAGAATGGCCTACGATAAAGTCTCATTCGGTGAATATTTACTAATGAAAACTCTAAAACGAAAAAAAGTTTTGAGAAACATGCAAAAAATAAGTTTTTTATAAAATTGTCATTTTCGATCCCGTGAGTCGAGGATTGAAAATATTATTTTTTGGGTATAAAAATCTTAAGTGTTCACGATTTCGTTTATAGACTGTAAATAGTTTTAGGGAAAAAATTGTTATTCCGAGAGTGAAACCCATTTTTTCTGAATTAATGTAAAGAATTAATAAAAAAAAAAAGTGGCTTTGAGAATGAAAAGCGAACCTGTATTGTTGTCCAGTTCTCCAAAGTTCATTTTCCATGCCTTCGAGCCAAGCTTGTTGATGTCCGATGACCGATCCCGGTCGACAAATTCGAAGCCAAGCGATCGCCTCTCTCGCGGACATTCGATAATGTTTAACCATGTAAGCAGCGATGAGAGAGCCGGTTCTGCCGAGGCCTGCTTTGCAATGAACAGCGATCGGGCCAGTCGTAGTTTCGGCCAAATGTAAAAATTGATTGAGTATATTTCTCGGTGGTGTACTTCCGTCAGGCATAAACATATCGTAATGAGCGATTCCCACTCTCGTAAATCTCGATGACTCGTAAGATTTCCGATTCAATCTTACGACCGCGATTACGTCGTTTTTTATGAAATAATCGACGTAACGCTCCGGCGGATGATACGCTGTACCGATTTCTGTACTCGGGCCCGTGAACGCCAGAAATTTTTGCGGTATCATCCAATTTATGTCACCGTATCTCATTCTCTCGTATTTCTCATATTCGGCCAAATCGAAATCGTCGAAATTGAAGAAACCGAAAGCTGCCGCTTTGTGTATTGCGGTGAGACAATCTGAAAAATTTTCATTTTTTTTATAGTCTTAAAATTTTTGATATACAATTATAAGCCATTTAATTGTGTAATTGTCAAAAGGTATCAATTAATCGGGCGATCAATCATTTTTTTCAAAAAATAAAAACTATTTATCCAGACATTTTTAGTACTTAGTTATGCAAGAAATTTTTATTTTATTTTATAATTATGATTCCGAAAATATTTATCGAGATAAATATTTTGGAACAGGGTACATTTTTTTTAGAATTTTTCGTATGAAATTAGAATTAAATGTGATTTCGTGAATTTAATTTGATCGGTATTTTTACTACATCTGCAAATATTTAAAAATACGTTGAAAAATTATGTAAAAAAAGGCAGATTACCGTTTGATACATCGAAATACGATTTAAATGCATATTGCTATTAAGGGGTTATATCTAGTTGTTTGGATTGAAAAAGTGGTTTTTTTTTTTTTTTTCATTTTCTCAAAGTACATCATTTTAAGAACGTTTTCCCAAAATATTATAAGAATCTGAGCACTAGAACGAATATATTTACGGGCGCTACCTGAGAGTGCGAGTCTCCGAGCGCAGGGATCGACGACTTTAAACCTGATTATTTCGAAATCATGTTTTTTAAAAAGTATTGTTGCGGTGAGCACGATTTCTTGAAAGTAATTTAACCGATCGATTTGAATCTTTCACGAGCTTGTTTCTAATTATAATGGCATGTTCGTGAACGAAGGAATTTTCATTAGGACCAAAATTTATATTTTTTTGGGTCGAAAAAACATAATTTTTGGAACCTCAAAGATCGAACTTATTGCAAAAATCAATGATATTTTTTTAAAAATCCAAATTTCGCTAAACCCTTCGTTCACGAAGAGCGTATAGTATTATACTAACAAAATCTTATTGGTTTTTTTTAATTTCAAATGAGTCGTTCCAGAGATATGCTCACCGCGAGTGATGTTCAAAAAAAAAGTGCTTTAGGACAACGGCCATATTTCCCCAGTAGTGAAATTTTTTTCATAAAAAAATTTATATAAGTACCTCAGAATATGTAGTAATTGATACTGTATAGTGTATTTTAATAAAATAATGTTAACATGACTAAAAAAAAATTATGAAAATCCCTTAATTTTGACAAAAGTGACCAGAAATTAAGTCCCAAATGGGAGTTTTTTCCTCTCGCTCGGTGTGAACCGGACGTGACGTCATGAGTCTCAAATAGGGACTTTTTTAGAGGTGAAAATTCAAAGAAAAAGTCCCAATTTGGGACTTTTTCGAGCGAGGCAACCGGAATAAGCGATTCGCGATGTGTACACCTATTGGTATTCTGTACATGACCGTCCTTTCAGACGGTCACAAAGCGTTGTGTCTCCGGCAATATATGCCCACCCGACGGATGACGCGTGCTCGCGAACACGCTTGACTCTACGCCACACTGTGGCCGAAGCGTGAAACAAAGAAAAAGTCCCAAATTCGGGCTCGGAGTCCCAGTTTGGGACTCATGACGTCACGTCCGGTTCACACCGAGCGAGGGGAAAGAAGTCCCATTTGGGATTTTTGTCCACTTAAGCCCCAAGTCCTAAATGGCACTTTATTTGACTTTTTTGGGACTCGCTGATCCATTAGGTTAGATATAACCCGTTAAGGCTAGGAGTCATACCGACTGAGCCGCCGTGAGTGCGAAAGAGGTAGCTGCAAATTTCGAAGCGAAAAATTTTCCACACAGTTCGTCCGATCGGAATAAAAAAGTATTGAGCCTTTTTTGCTATTTTTCTGCGTGGGCTGATACTTTTTTTATTCCGATCAGACGAACGGCGTGGAAAAATTTCACTATCGAAAATTCAAGACGGGCGGGGTGACTGATCCATACTCCTAATAAATAAATCGAATGAGAACTGAACCTTGCAACCGAATGTTGTACATGGAAACCCCCATGGATGCATCTTGAAACGGTTTGAGTGGTTGTTTGATAGTCTCGATGAGATTGGCATAAACGTCTCTAGGATTTCTCTTGAGATAAATAACAGCGTAGGAGGTAAAGAGATAAGCAGCGTTCGCTTTTTTCTGTTGATTCTGTCCTGATGTACAATGAACTATTTGTTTGTGCTTGTTGCCTGGATTTCGCAGTTTTTTGTTCACCTTGCAGCAATATCTGCATTTTTTAATGCCAATTGAAAATAAAAACTGGAGATTTACCAATTGTTGATAAGAATTCGCAACTAAAATAGGGAGAAATTCTTCAAGGGATTACACACCTCCGAAATTTTCAAAAAATCATTGCAAAAAAGGATCGTATATATTTTCTCAAAAATTGAAAAAAGAAATGATCGATTTTTAATTTCGAAAAAAGGGGCGAACAATTAAATTAATTCAATGAGTGTCTAAAAAAAGAATTGATTCAAAATTTTCAAAAAAATAATTGCAAAAAATTATCGTTTATTATCGTCTGCATTTTTTTCGAGAATTGAAAAAAATTGATTAATTTTAGAATTATTTTGAATTTTAGAAAAATAGTATTTTAAAAAATTCTTAAGGTATGCAATTCTTTGAGGAACAATGAAAGGAATTGGAAAATTGTAAAAAAAGAAAATTGATACTTGTATAGACATGCGAGATTGAGGGGCCCAAAGTCGTTGTAGAAATTATTATAAACGAGTTCGTTATCGACGTTGAAGAGATGAATATCGGGAGTATTTTTGGGTTCGCGTCTGTCGTTGTTCAGGGTAGCGAAATAAAATTTATTTTTAATGCATTCGACGACACAGTTGATGTCCGGATGATTGTGAACGAGGCTTGTTCCTTGAGAGAAATATCGCGCAAATCTGAACATTTCTTACACGATCGTAGCGTTTAGAAAGAATTGAGAGAACGTTAATCACCTGCTGCTTCCATTTTGTGAAATTCAATTTTTCCCAAAAACTTGTCAGTTTTAAATTTCGGCTCAAATATTACGATCGATTTCTTAAATATCCAAATTCCGTCTCTAAGTGCAAGATAAAAATCACCAAAAAAAATCTACGAGTCCAAGATCAATTGCAATATTTAATTTTTCCACAACTTCAGTACGACGAGACTTCACTATTTCCATATTTCACCAACAATTCCTCAACTCACCGAGCTTTTTTTTCTGTCAAACTCAGCTGACTCTACTCGATGATTTAGAAAACCTAAATGGCGACTCCATGTTTCCTTCGCGCCAACGTCAGACAGAACTCGAATCGATCACTTGTTATTTTTTCTCTCCATCTCTGAAAACCGTCAATTCTTTATTTTGTCTCCGATACTGTGTGAGAAAGAGAAGGATCGAAGTACGAAAAAAACTGCAAAACTTGTTGATTTTTACATGGTCTATCTTATTATTATTATTATTATTCACGAAGTAAAAGTCAAACGAGAATACACCGCAGTTGTTTAAAGTGTTACAATGATTATAATTTTTCTTCGTCTTACTCCATAGCGCTGTATTATTTTCGCCGATAGCTTTGTAAATAATCGAGGAGAGTGGGGGGGGGGGGGGCTTGGGCGCGAGAAAAAAATGGTGGTTCGTTTCGAGAGCCGGATTCACTCAGTTTTTTAGTCTTTCAATAAATAATTCGTTATTTTTTCTCACTTTTTCATTAAGTTTACACAATATATATCATCGTAGAAGACAACGCTACAGCACAGCGTAATGTGATATGTTGCACGAACCATTGGTGTACACACAAATATGCAGAACCGCGGGTGAACGAGACAAAGACGAAGTTCGTTACATTTTCATGGTTAGTACAATTTTCTATCACGTTCATCGCTAGTTGGTCATTCTCCTAAATCCTGGTCAGTAGCACAAAAGTCTCGATGAGCACTCGTGCATATTTTTTAATATAAAACAATAAATAAATCATAAGCCGAGGAAAATAGTACAAGTGTGTATATATATGATATATAGAAAGAGAGAGAGGGAGAGAGAGAGACAAAACGAATGATCAATTTTCAATATGTTTTTTGTCTCGGTACACGATCACTCATTTTTTTAAATCGAAGCTCGATATATATACGTAAATATACATATCGGTGCTGAATAAAGTCGAGCAAATATTTGGTATAATTGCATTTTTCATTTAAATATCATTTCATCGGGACTATAGCGAAATTACAATAATTATAGTAATCGAGTTACGGATTATTTCGTAATATGTACAATACGACACGAGTTTGTTGTTGAACAATAAAATATATATATATATATAGATCGATTAAATACTATAGACTCTTCGTTATTTCTTTTTTTTTCTTCCGTATTATTGCTCCACGTATTTTTATGATTAAATCGTCGGCGAGTAGCGTTTATATATATATATGTATATATGTGTGTGTGTGTCTAGTAATTATTATCATTTGAGAAGAACGAAAAAAGGATGAAAGAAGAAGAAAAACTTAATGACTAAACGCACCTTTTGTATAATTGCAAAAGTAGAAGAAAATAAAAGCACTCGATGAGAAAAAGAAAAAAATAACGTGGAGAGTCAATAAATATAGTACCAAAACACGTGTATGGCTGTGGCTATTAATTCGTTTTTTATCTTCTCTTATTTTTGTATTTTTTTGTTTTTTTTTGAAATCGTTGCTTTTAAAACGTTTCTCTTTGGATTCAAGTACAACCTAATTAATAAGCGCATCACGCGATATTAGATTAATTCGTCTATATAACTAACTCCGTCCGATGACGCTGCGTAGAAACTAATATATATATATATATTTATATTCATATTTTCATCTATGCAATTTTCTACCGTTCGACGAACCGAGGAGGATGAAAAACGCCTCGAAAAATCGAGTCGGACTTAGTTTCTTTCGTTTTTTTTTCTCTCATTAAACCGAGAGCTTGATACTCCCGTTTTCTAACAGCCGGAGTAAAAAAAATCGTATCGAAAATGTTGCGACTGAGAATGGGAGGAAATCGTGACTATTGAAAAGTCAACAATTTTTCGTGTGTTCATCTGTGTATATATTTTTAGTCCACGCGATCAAACATTAGTCGAAAAATTGTACAGTTGGGTTTTTCGATACGATTTTTTTTTGGCCATCGAAAAGAAATATTAAGCTGTTTTTCGGCGTCAAACTCTCTTCACTCCCTAAAGTGTCATTCAGAAAATTAGTGATTTTTTAATCTTTGTCTTTTTTGTCTTCTCGACACACTAAATGCATTGATTTATCACACATTCGAATGTACGTTGTTTCCTGTTTTTTTTTTTCACCTAAACTTTCAACGTGCCTATGACACTATTGCTCCTCGCTGTTTTTTTCTTTTTTTCCACACGTTTTTTTCTCTCTTTTATAGTACGTTACGTTATCTTAAATAATATATACCGTTCTTATTATTTATCACTATTCGAAATATTTACATATACACACTATTGCATACAAACTTTTGCTTCTACCGTTTCACTTGAAAAAATGACACACGCACGCGCACACAACGGAACGTACGAAGATAAATGAAATATAGGCACAATCGACAAAGAGAAAAAAAAACCAAATATAAATCATCGATGTTTCGATGATTTCGATTCACACGTGCTCGCGAATTGGTGAAGGTCAATTTTTCAAATTCTTTTCTCCCTTTCCTGAATTTCTTCAATTTCCAAAGATCTTGTTCGAAAGTTCATTTTTCATATTCTTTCGAATAGTACGTCAAGTTATTGAGTTTATTTTTATTCCCCAGAAGATGAATTTTCAATTCTTACTGTGGAGAAAAAACAAGCGTTTTATCTAGTGGAACGAAATGACAAGAAAATAAAGCAATTTGTTCTGTAAATAAACAATCGATTTTGGTTCTTCAATTTTTTAATAAAATTCTTTTTTCTTGGGTTAAATTGTAGGCAGAAAATAAAGAATTTTGATGCTTGGTAAAAATGCTATGAAAAAAGAATCTCTCAGTACGATATTTCGAACGCGGAAATGAAGTTTAAAAAAAACATCGAAGAATCTTTACTCCGTAATTCGCTGGCATCGAGAGGGGGCAATTCCATAAATATACATTTCTCTCTCCCTCTCTCTCTCTCTCTCTTTCTTTTTCTTTCTATGCAAATATTGAACCGTGGGAAATGAGCCTGGTCGCGTGAGTCGATAATTCGTGTTGATACGACATTATTTTTCAATGAAACACCGCGAGCCGAGGTTATAATAGAATCTGTAAGGCACGATCGTGAACGAAATTCGGAAGTCGAATGATAACAGCAGTTTTTAGCGAAACATTCGACATCATACGAGATAAACGTGTAATTATTTTGCATAATCATTTTCTTCAATTTTTGTACATCGCTCTCGAGGGGCATGAAATCTTTTTTCTCTCAATATCTCTCTCTCTCTTTCTCTCTCTCTCTCTCTCTCTCGGGGAAAAATTCAATCGTGATGTCTATTGACACCGAGTAATTTGGCGGCGTCATCGGCTGATGCTTGCAGAACTTTGTCGATAATGCTCTTATCGCGAATGCCAAGAAGATTCGAAATGAGATCATTTTCCGTGTCGGCAGGACATTCGCTCGGGTTGAAGGCTTGTTGAGCATTGGCCATTTTGCCAGTCAGAGTCGTCAGTTTTTCGTAAGGATTGAACCTCATCAAACCACTTGGTGCGGCGTCGCCGGTCGCGACCGTTGCCACAGTTGGCAACGACATTCTTTCCTGTATCCTGGAGTCACAGCTCGTTGTATTAATGCTCTGCTGCTGTTGTTGTTGCTGAGTACGCGGAGTTATCGTCGGGGGTTGCGACGGAGCGGATTCCTCGTCGCCGCTTGTACCGACGTACATCATCGAATCAACCGATTCGTGCTTCTTACGATGTCGCAGCATACTGTGCTTCAGAGTAAAACGGCGACAGCATATGTCGCACGAAAATGGCCGCTCACCTGTGTGCGTTCTCATGTGACGACGCAAATCCTCCGCTGACCAAAAACGACGCATGCAGAAAGCGCAGACAACCTGCAACAATTTTTGGCAAATGTTTTATTTAGTTAATATTAATAATTATTTACGACCTTTCATTAATGAGTGATTAACACTAGATTACTACCATTGGATCATTTTGATCTAGGACTGAATTGGCATTTTTAATTAAATCAATTGTTTTTTTAATAGACGCCAATTTTTTTAGTAAAAAACTTTTCCAATTTTTCGAAACTTTTTTTGTTTTGTAGAGTTTTCATCATTAAATATTAACCGAATGGGACTTTATCAGTGACCATTCTCTTCGTTATCGAAAAACGAAGAGAATGGTGTACAATTAAACCTCAGTATCGCATACTAGGAACATTTTATGCCAAAGAGAAGATTGGGGTCGTTTTTGACTCCGTTGT
The DNA here is from genome assembly GCA_963989365.1 of Rhimphoctona megacephalus. Lineage (NCBI taxonomy): Eukaryota > Metazoa > Arthropoda > Insecta > Hymenoptera > Ichneumonidae > Rhimphoctona > Rhimphoctona megacephalus. The sequence continues at coordinate 23,721,365 of OZ022418.1, read as the reverse complement.
GGGTTTACGTTCGGAAAAATAGATTTTAGATTACTGTTCGTTTAATCAGGAGTTATTGTCAGTGGAAAATATACCGAGAAATACCAATTGCTTCGAGATTTATGAGCACGAAAAGCAGTCTGGGTAAAAAAGACCCAGTAGTAACGACCGAGGTTAAAAAAATGGTAGAAATTCTGGGAAGTCGCGTCGACATGAGCTCTCAATCAAATGATCCAAAGTAGTTCAATAAAATCGTATAAAAACGAGGAATTTTATAGTTCCAAGGTCAACTCACCTTTCTATTGCTGTAGTCAGGAAACCTGCCGCGTTTTTCTTCCCCATCGCTGGTGTGTTGTTGAGTCGTTGAATTTGGCGGTGGCGGTAATTGTTGTTGTTCCTCCGGAGTTTCGATATCCATGTCGAGGGCGCCTTTAGCGACGAGAACTTCGTAGGATCGTGTGTGATTGATCCTAATGTGTTCGAGGCAATCTTGACGTTCGGAGAATCCGCTGTCACAGAGATGACATTTGAAGGGAGCATCAGTGGGTCCGGGCGACGACCTTGGCGACAATCTTCGTGATTTAGCGGTTTCGCTAGCTGTCGAATTGTTCTCATGAGTCTTTTGGATCTGATGATCCGAAGGGATCGAAGAATGTTCCGGAACTTCCAAGCAATTGTTCTCCGGATTCTCTTCGTTGGAGTTTTCGGGTGATTCGTTCGTAGCTTCCCGCGGTTGTTGTTGGTTTTCGGGGGCTTCCGGTTCCGCGATAGGTTCGTCGTGATTCCCGGTTGACCCCGGATTTTCCAAATTTTCCATCCGTTCGATGTGGTTCATGTTTTCGGAGTTGGTGGACGATTGGCTCTCGTAGCCGCTGTTGTCATTCTGTTTGTTGCACGTGGTGATTGGGCTGTTGCGAGGTTCGCTGGTGACGGGGGACTCGGCCCTGGATTTGGGGCCGGTGTTTCTCGAGTGTTTTGAGGATTTGTGCTTTTTTAGATTGCCGAGAGTGGAGAACGTGGAACTGGGACAAAGATTGCATTTGTAGGGTCTTTCCGGAACGTTTCTCATAGCGAAAGCACTGCTAGAGCTGTTGTTATTATTGTTGTTGGTATTGGTGATGTTGTTATTGTTGCTGTTGGTCGTATTGTTGTTCGACGGTTGTTCCAGGGTTTCCGGGGAAGAAGAATTCCTCATGCGTCGTATTTTGTTCGCGGTGTTCTTGTGTTTTCGTAATAAATGACGATCGCAGTTGGATTTGGTGGTAAATAGGAGGGAGCAGTGCATACATTGATAAGGTTTTTGTCCGGTGTGAGTAAGAATGTGTCTCCTTAACGAGGAAGTCCAGGGGAAGGGTCTTTCGCAGTAGGGGCAAATGACTCTGTTCGGTGCCATGGAATAAGCCGATTTCTTCTTCTTCATCTTCTTCTTTTTCTTCTTTTTGCGTTTGGATGATGTTTGGGAATTGTTTGAGTTTGCCGAATTGATGGAATCGGATTTTTCGTCGCTGCCGGAATTGTTGCAATCGCTGGTCGAGGCGACCAGGCCTTCTTCGTCGCTCATGTACTGAGGTTGAAATTGTTGATACTGTTGGGAAGCGTTGTCCAACAATTCGGAAACACTGGCGAGGTCCTCGTTCTTCTCGATCGTCGGACAATCGCGCGAGGTCGATTGCTCCACTTTCGCCACTAATTCCAAAGCGTCGAACTGGTTGGATGCGCGAGTTTCGTCCTTCCGTTCGGTCTCTCGATCCTCCTTGTCTTTCGGCTCGGTTTTAATCTCCACTTTGTGACAATCCTCAGCTTCCATCGGCTCCGAGTGTTCTTCTTGTCGCCGTTCTTCCTCCTCCTTCAAAGCCATTCGTTTCCCAACTTCAGAAGCTTTTCGCTGCAGCTGTGACCGCGAATTTTCCTTGTACAAATCGCTCATTCCCTCCAGTTTTCCTCGGAGGAGACTCGTCGTGTGAGGCTGCGCTTCGCTGTCTACGGACTCTCGGTTCTCGTGAGCACCACCCTCGTCGATTATCAACTCTTCCTCGGTATCGTTCTCCTCCGTTTTGCTGCCTTTTAGCTGCTGAGCAAGAATCGCGTATTTGACTTGATCCGAAATCGAATGTTTCTCGTAATTCAATCCTCCGGAACTTCCTATTTTCGGCAAAATGTTGCAAGCTTGTTGGGACAGAGGATGATTGATCGAATGATTGCTGGAGCTCGATAAGAGATTCGGAGGATTCGCGGGCGGTCGTCCTCGGGTAGAATGTCCGCCTCGTGGTCTTTGGCTCCAATGTTGAGGATGCTGTTGCTTAATGTGTCTTTCCATGTTGCTTCGAAGGGTGAATCTCGCGGAGCAATGTTCGCAGGTGAAGGGTCGTTCGGTGCGGTATCTTCGTTGTTTTTGCTTTGGCATAAGGACTCCGTTTTTAATGACCATTTTAACGGAATTCGAGGACTGAGGATTCGCTTCCATTTTTGGTTCTCTCATCGCCGTGCTCGTTACCATTTTCGGTGATAATTTAGCGGCGCTGATTTTGCCGTAATCGTTTTGTAGCTCGGCACGCGAGATCGTGACGTCGCGGCCGGGCGGATAAGCGCCGGCGAACGCGGTATTTCCGATCGGTGGTTCGACGAGGTTGCCGCCGCTGGTCAGCTGCAATCCCCGCACCAATTCCTTTTGCAGTCGGTCCTTGATCGCGAAATCTTGACCGAACATGTGGGGATTAAAGAGATAAGGAGGCAAAATACCTGCGCCGACACCTGCGGCGGTAAAACCACCGAAATTACGATAAATCATGTGGGCGTTGGCGTAGAGAGCTTCGAGGGACGTCGCCGGGTTTCCGGCTTGTCCAGCTTTGAGCAAAGCTTGAGTCAGTAAAAATTGATTCGTCGCGTCGTAAAATTCCTTCTGATTCCGGCCAAATTCAGCCTCGTTGTTTGGCATCGTTGTGGTAACCGGTGAAGCTGGCGAATGCGCTGGATTGCCGTTCGATTTTTTGCTCAAATCAAGAACATCCATCGAAAGATCAAGAGGCGCGTCTTCGCCGGTTGCAAAACCGGAATTATCTCCGGTTTGCTCGCCGTTGAGGCTTCCTACCGTGATCAAAGCGGCGACGGACCTTGCGCTGCTTTTTTTCAAGTCGATTGGACTAGCTTGAACTACTCTTTGGTGCACTGCTGTCGTTTTGGTATCGCTGACTAGAGAAACCGTTCCGTCATCCTCCGAAGATCTCGAATTAACGTTGTAGCCGAGTTTTACGCTGTTTTCCGATTTGGCGGCGTATTCGTTCTCGTTTTCCTCGTAATCGTACTCGTCGTAATCGTCCTCGTCCTCGTCAGCCTCTTCGTCGATAGTTCTGCGGCTGGTATCCTGCGAAAAGCCTCGAGTTCTAGCGAAAATTTCATTTTTCTCGTAGTGCAAAGACTGCGCGAGGGAAATTGGGCTCGCGTCTTCGGACACGAGGGGGTTGTTTTGTTTATTGCCGAACTGCAAACCCAGATAAAAGTCTTTGCGACGCTGAGAGTTTTCGTCTTTCGCGTCCATGACGGAGGGCGGATAAACGAGAGACTTGCGAGCATCTTCGCGACGGGATTCCGTACGATCGAGCGATCCTGAGTCGTTGGTGCTGTCCTCGCTCGGATGATAAATAATAACGCTTTTTATTTCTTCCCGGGAGACTTTCCCGTGGCGATTTCTCACGTGCCTTTCGCAATTGGCTTTCGTAGTGAACGCGAAATTGCACAGAGAACATTCGAAGGGACGATCGCCGTTGTGGGACCGGAGGTGCCGCACGAGCGTGCCCTTGTCGTTGCTCGTGTAAGGACACATGTTACAAGGATATGGCATTCCTGGTCCGACTCCCATGTGCGAACGATTGTGCCCTTTGAGTGCTCGCAAATTCGGAAAAACAGCGTCGCACAGACGACAAGGAAACTCGCCTTTGAGCTTCATACGACGAAATTCGGCGGCGAACGCGTCCTGCGCTTCCTCTTCCTGATGATAATCCGACGAAGACGGTGTTCCGGAAGATCCGGAGGACCCGGCGATGCTGGGGTTCGGTTTGATCTGGTGATGATGCTCCGGAGTGCTCGCATCGGATCGTGGAAAGTTTTGCAATATCGGACCGGAAGTAACCGAGATAATGCTTTGAATATCGGCCAAATCTTTGCCCTCTTTCGCCTCGTTCAAAGCAGCTCTGTTCTGGAGATCCAAACCAGCAAAAAAATCGTCTCTCCTCGAGGATCGATCGTCCAAACAACAAACGGACGTTTGGTTCGTAGTGCCGCAGTCCATTTCGTGAGCGTCCAATGCCGAGCGACAGGGAAACGCTCGGAGACATTTGTCGCATTGAAATCTCGCGATTTCGCCGGACGCCGGTCGGTGCAACGATTGTTCGCAAACGGCGCGTGCTATCGCTGGAAATTTACCGGAGGAGAAGTCGACGAAAGTCAAATCGTTGAAGCCCACCACGGAATTCCGTAAATTTCTGCCGTTGTTGCCCAGCGGAGAATTCTCGTTGTCTATGTGTTTCATGTATTTGTGGAGGTTCAAAACTCGGTGATTTTTGAACGAGAGATTGCAAGGATCGCATTTCGCCGGGAATTCCGGATGGTGACGTTCCAAATGCGCTTCCAAAAGGGCGCTCGTTGGAAAATCGAGTCTTCCGCAAACTGGACAGTTGTGAATTATCGTGCGGGACTCGGTTTTGACGTCGCCGTTTTGGATCTCGGTCCGAGAATTACCGAGCATTATTTTGTGCTTTCTCGAGGGATTTTCCGCGTCCTCGATCATCTCCGAACGTTTTCTCTTCGCGACGTATCTCGTGGGCGATTCCAACTGATTCAACAAATCCGGCGAACCTCTTTTACCGATTTCGTTGTTGTTGTACTCCTGCTCAACTACATGACGATGGCGACGCTTCGTTCCTGACTTCTCCGAATCGCTGCTGCCCTCCGAATCCGTGTATCCGTTCGTCTCTCGCGGCGAAGAACCGTGCGCTGTTCTCAAATGTCTGTTCATGTTCCCGTTCGTCGTGAACGCCATGTCGCAATATTTACACTTGAACGGACGCTCTCCCGAATGCACCAGCACGTGCCGATCCAACGAACTCGCCGAACTCAGTACCTTGTGACAAACCCCGCAAGAATAATCGTCCTCCCCACTGTAATCTGTACTTCGCGGTGAATTATGGCCTCGCAAATGATTCGTCAAGTCTCGAGATGTTGTAACCACTGTCGGACACGCTGGACAAGCGTACGTTACTGCCTCCTGTTGATCCGACGTCTATTTTGGAAAAAATAACGAAATATTTTTTCATCTTTTTTCTTCAATTTACAAATTGCTTTTGGAAATAATTATTAAATATTCGCTTTTTTCAACATTTTACATTTTCATTATAGAAAGTATTATTAAAAATTCATTTTTTCGAAAATTCTACGATTTTGAAAACAAAAAAATGTTTGAATGTTCATTCTTTTGAAATTCTATTCCTTGGTTTTCGAAAGAACTAATGAAAATTGAATTTTTTCCAATTCTACGTTTTGATTTTAGAAAGAATTATTAAATATTCACGTCTTTTTAAATTCTTTACATTGTTTTTCGAAATAATTATTAAATATTGACTTTTTCGAAAATTCTACAATTTGATTCTGAAATGAATGATTAAATATTCACTTTTTTACAATTTTACATTTTGATTTTCGAGAGAATTATTAATAATTGATTTTTTTTTTCAATTATTCATTTTGGTTTTGGAAAGAATTGTTAAAAATTCATTTTTTCTCAATTGTTTTCTTTTTTTTTAATGTTCTTTCGAATACCCTCTTGAGATTTTATGATTTCATCGCGACAAAAAATTTTGGAGTAATTTTTACCTGTGCAATTTTTAGATTTTTCTTCAGAAAAATTTGTGCGGTTATGAAAATTGACTAATTATTGTATTAAAATTTCTTACTATAAACAGGAGATTAACTTTATTTTCATTGAAATAAAAATAAACTAAGAATGTTGGGTCGTCGTTCGTTCCTGCAATCTTTGCAATAATTTTTTCAAAGACAATAGAACCAACGGACATTAAATAATAATAAATATATAAAAAGTGACAAAATTCATAATAATAATTAGTTTATATCATGGTTAACGTATATAATAAATAACTTGATTATTAATAAACAATTTAGCAAAAATTGAAGAAAACAAAAATTAACGAAATTAGAACATCGAAGATTTACAAAAAATGCTTTTAAAAAAATGAATAAAAATCCACAAAATCCCAATTTTATTTTCGTCATTAAAAAAAAAATCTAGAAACAATAATAAAAAAAAGTATTGATTTTATCTACCAATGGCGATGACGCTGCATCTGTGGGTGTATCGTTGCTGTGACGATGATTAATTTTGTTCTCAGATTGTTCGGTTACCGTCGCCCCTGCTGCTGTTGTCGTTGTAGTCTTCACTGAAATCAGACGAATCACGAAGCCGCTATTATTGTTCAGTTTCTTTTTTTCCTCTCCTCTGATTCTCTCGAATTTTTGTTTTTCTCGAGTTTCTTGGTGATCTGTGATCTCAATATTTCTAATGGTTCACACATATACACATGAAAACACATAAATATAAACGTATATCGTACAGTCTCGAAACGCTAGGCTTCCTAACGGCGGAGATAATGATTAAATAGTACGTATACGAACCGTAACCACTGACCATATCCACTTGTCGAGATTCCGAATATACAAAACCACAGGATCTTTTTTTTTTCGTTCCGCGGTGTCCCGCTTTTATAAATACTAATACGACACTATTTCATCTCGAAACAGAAGGGGAAAAATATACGGAGAGGATGTCCCGTGGTCTCGAACTTTCTGGAACATTTCTTGCTCATGTATTACTTTATCCTTCGTTCCTAAACGTGCCAGGAGAAAAAAGCCAGTAATTACATTTTTTTTGTTCGAAATTTTGAATATTTTACTAGAATTTCCATGAAAATTTACAGTTTTCAACATTAGTAACACCTTCCAGACGCGTAAACATCAATTTTTCATGAAACTTTAAACAAAAACTGCAAGTCCCTGTGGTGGAAAATACTAATAATGTAAATGATATTGCGTGTCGATCAAACGAATTTTTACAGTGTTGAACAGTAAAAGCTACACGCTACATTCACCCCGTTTTTATAGTGTGAAACCGTAAAAAGTACACGAAATAATAAACTGAACTTATCCTCATCAGAATTGCCTAAACATAACAATACAATTTTTTAAAACAAATAATTAAAAAAAAAAAAATGTTGATTATAAATGCATTTTCAATCATATTTTCTTACACCCATCACTTCCCACATAAATTTCTCCCGAAAAATTCTCCTACCTACACTGGGATTCGATCTGACCTACCTACTTATCTACGATCTAACGCGCACGGACCCTACACTGAAAAAAAAATTAAAGTATTGCCAACTACGCGATGAGGCTGGACGAATTTCGTGGCGCCAATAGTCATATTACGTTTAGTAATACGATCCATTGAAAGTCACGTCGTTGAGACAACTACACCACAATTTTGCAGCTAAATTTCAATTTATTTGAGTTGAGTGTATTTCATGTTATACAACCGCAATAAATGGTTACATTGAGAAAATAATAAAACTTGAGATACAGAATCGATTGAATTTGAAATAATCACACGGAGGTTGGGTTGTATACGGTTTGTCCGTGACTCGATAAAATAATAGCATCGAATAAACTTCTCTGCGAGAATTGAATTCAATGACACCATAGATCAACGGAATATAATTTGTGATTAAGCTAATTACCTAGTAGTAATTTGGATAAAATCTTTTGTTACTATTCAAACAAATAAACCTTTTGCTATAGCTACTAAAATTTCGTTGCGCAGACAATAAGTTTTGTTTAACATGAATTATATATATTGTAACCGGACAGCTTTATTTCCTGACTGGATTTCTGGTGTGGCAGAAATCCGCTAGAGGGCTACGGGCGGAGCGCTCTCGCGTAAGCGTCGCACCGTCCGTGTGCCCATAAAGCTCTGACATTGAATCGTTAAATATCGATCACTTCGACTGACCGTCGTCGAGAAAATCCGAACCCTTGTTTTACGAGGTAAAAAGGTCTAAGGCCTTTTATCGTACAATTAAAGTACGCCGGATATAGAAAGTTTTTGCCACTTAATTATGTTAGGATAGGCGTTCTTACTAGAGTAAAAAATCGATCAATCGTATTTATTATATTATTGAAAGTCGTAAAATACAAATTCAAAAATATCAAATCAAAAATATTCCAAAAAATGTATATAAATTTTTTTTTTTAATATTTCTTAGTCATTTCAAAATCATAATTGTTCGATACAATCACTATACGTTTTAATTACACAATGCAATTCATTCAATCCAAACATGATTGATACAATTGACTGAAATACTTTTCCGCATTTCCCGAGCAATGCGATGATACTATTTCAAATATTAATTGGATTTTATTCAAAAAATGTTTTGGTTCTATTGAATATTTAAAGTTTTACTTCAAATTGCGGGCATAGTTGGCTCAACAAAATACCTTTAACTACGCGCGAAGGTTGCGTCAACTACGGCATTGGTTTCGCCATATCCAACCTCAGCGCATAGTTGAGCCAACTACGCCTCAGTTCTCAACACTATGCCTTTTTTTCAGTGTACCTATTACACCACTATCTACTTGGCAATTATTGGTAACAAAAAGTGATACGTACATATCCAATCCGGAATATAATCGATACCGTCAATGAATAATATATGAGACGAGTTTTTTGAAAGCAAGAAAAATTTTAAATATAAAAAATATCGAATTTTCATATATCACAAAGTATCACGTCCGTAATGCTTCCGTGTAGTTGAAAATTCGCCTTCCCCCCCCCCCCCCCCCCCCACATTGTTTGAGCTATAATAAGCAAATACAGCAATAGTCTTCAGTAAGTGTTTCACCTTGAATTTTTCTGGCTCACGTGTTTGGAGAAATTACAGTGTACACTGTAAAAATTGAAAGTAACGTAAAATGCAGTACGTTTTCGAATTTTTACTGGGCATACTGCAATTTCTAGTTTATGTCGACGGTAGTTTTATCAATAGGAAATACACAATTTTTATATTTTCTAATTCCAATTTTCCATGAATGCCGTTTAAGGGGCCACATCCGAGTAGATGGCGTAAAAAATAGGTGAACTTTGGGAATTATTATCTCAAAAACTATTTGTCCAATTTCATCCAAGTTCATTTTATTCTAAAGTATAAATATTGAGGTATATTGACTAAAATCTTTATAAATATATATTGACCGAGAGCGCTGTTATTGTGGCCGGCATAAAACATGTCACGGTCCGCGGTCCCCATGATTGCATGCAGTCGATTGATTTGAAAAAAAAAATTTCGAAAAGATTTTTAAAATGTATAAAGCCCTTCATATCGTAGGATTTTTTGAAAAAATAAAAAATTTTCGCAAAATGACGCCTGATTGAAAATTGGAAACTGAGGTTGAAAAATGAATTTCAATCAGGCGTCATTTTGCGAAATATGTTTTTTCAAAAAATCCTACGATGCGAAGGGCTCTATATATTACATTTTAAGAATCTTTTCGAAATTTTTGTTTCAGATCAATCGACTGCATGCAATCATGGGGACCCGAGACCGTGACATGTTTTATCCCGGCCACAATATCAGCGCTCCCAGTTAACCCTAGAACCTCACAATATATTTTCTCCCAACGTAAACCCCACATTGGGGTAAATAATTACCCCAATTTTCTCTTTAGCACAAAATGGTCCTCGTATGCGAGAATAAGGTTTAATTGTATATCATTCTCTTCGTTTTTTGATAACAAAGAGAACGGTGTATGATAAATTCGCATTCGGTAAATATTTAATGGTGAAAACTCTATAAAACGGAAGGAATGGTTTAACAAAATTGGTTCGGAAAGGAAATTTGACATTTTCGTGGGGTAACTAATTACCCCGTTGTGGGGTTCTAGGGTCAATATATTTTTATAAATTTTTTGTTCAATATCCCTCAATATTTATACTTTCGAATGAAACAAACTCGGATGAAATCGGACAAATAGTTTTTGAGATAATAATTCCCAAAATTCACCTATTTTTTCCGCCGTCTACACGAATATGGTCCTTTAACATTTTTCTACAATTTTCAATATCAGTAAACAGTATTGGTTTACAGTTTATTTTCCTATATGTACTGAATATTTTACGGGGGGCACTGGAAATTTCACATTTCATACACAGTGGGATTTCTCGTTTTTATTTGTAATTTGTGCTGTCATTTTTTTGCTGTGAACATTGAGTTTTTCACAGTGCAGATCAGTATTAATAACTGATCGGACAGTAAAAAACGGATTAAATCGATTATTTTGTAATGGAATGAACTGCAAAACGAGTAATTAACAGTTTTCAACTGTACATTTTGTTTTAGTTTCAGTCATTTTAACCCTAGCTACACACTATAACTTTTAGTACCTTACTTACACACTATCGGTCTATTGGACCGACGACTTTTATTGCTCTGTAACATCGTAACAAATGCGTCTATTGAGGTTTAATTGTAGTGAAATCGAAACGCCAGACTCCGACCAGTCCGGAGAAGCAATCAGTAAAGCCAAAAAGTCGTTTGATAAAAAGTTATAACGTTTATGAAAAGGCGTCTGGTGAAAAAAAGGTGAGAAAATGTAGAGTGTTGCTATCGGTCCATTGGACCCCGTAGTGTGTAGCTAGGATTGTATATCGACCATTAATTTTTACAGATAATTTTTTTTCTGTGTAAAATTACAATTTTTCCCTTGTAAATAAAATCCCGAAAATTTTTATTAGATCGAAACGGTTTATTGCTACTGAAATATTGAAGAAAGAAATTAGTTTTTTTTTCTCATTAAATTCTATCATTAATTATTTTGGGAAATAAATTTTTTTTTTTAATTCTTGATTTTTGAAAGACAAATATTGTAAATAAACTTTGAATATAAATAAAGTAAATTAAAAGATAAAAAATATATACGATGAGTGAATTTGCCATTAAAGTTGATTTTCAGCAATTATTGATTAATTTGGATACAAAATTCTTACAAATTCATGTCACATCGTCGATATAAATATATTTGTGTACAGCGTAACGGAAAACAAAAAAAAACTTTGCAGCAGCCAAAAGGAGAATATATCTGACGTGTACCGGAAGTTGTGAACCTCTATACGCGAGACGACGCTATAGAGGGCCTTTATGTCCCAACAACTCGTAGAGAGTTGTGCGTTGAAGACCGCGGAGATCGCCGTCGGGACAATAACATTTATCGGTGACCTCGTGTTTTAACCGCAGTTCTGGTTTTTCTACTCGTCGAGTTCCTCATCCGATCACACACGCACACACACACGCACACACACACGCGCGCGCGCGCGCGCGCGCGCATACACACACACACACACACACACACACACACACACACACACACACACACACACACACACACACACACACACACACACACACACACACACACACACACACACACACACACACACACACACTTATATTTTCGTTTTATTTTCTATTCTCAATTTTGTCGAATTTCGCTGGCAGAAATAAAAATAAAAAATTTATATTTAAAATTTGTATCATTAACAAATAGAAATTCAATTAAGATTTAATTTTTTGGATAAAAAATACATTAATTTCCATTAAAATTCATAAAAATTTGGTTTAATTATTGAAATAAAAATATTATTCGAGATATATTGGTCGAAAAAACGAACGAAAGTAAAATGTTCATCTATCCGATTGATTTGACATCCTAATTTTCTGAACGTGTACGAGACTCGCAAAAAGAAAAAAAAAACTAAGCAAAGATGATGCGCAAAAAATAGGAGTCGGAAATAAATCGATCAAATCGATCGGAGATGTTATTCTTATCGCATCATAATACGACTCATCCGATCGTCGCGGTCTCTCGCGTTCATCATAAGTCGAGAGCGTCAGATTCCATGAGATAAAATTTGCCCTCGTTTCAACCTTGAATGATGCAATCTCTTTTTTATCGACAGTCTTACATCGTCTCAATGTTATTTTTGACGGAAAGCTTCGTTCCTTTTATCTTAGATTTCCGGTTTGAAAATTAAGATTATCAAAAAATAGTGTTAAAAAGTTGTAACGTTGAAAAAATCGTTTTAAAATTCCCGGAGTAATTATTTTTTCCTCTTTTTTATTAATTTCCCGATTTAATTGAATAAAAAATGATATTAAAAGAGTCGACCCCAAAATGACCTCAAAATAAGATTGTGTATTTTTTTTTTTATCTTTTCCGATCGTCGAATGATTTCGAAAAATTAAGATCCAAAAACGATTACGAAAAATCGTTAAAAAAACGAAACAAGAACAGACTATCGATGTTGAGAAAAAAAAACGAAGAAAAAAAGCTTGCTCGAATTACATGTGTACATAACACCACGAGCCAAGTGCAGTAGAAAAGCCGAGGCACGAGCTGAGAGATCACTACGAGTGTTATAACGATCGTTCTTATATACATATATATTTACATTGTACAAATATATATATGAAGAAGTTCGACAAACACGAACCTCTTCATTATAATGCTCGGTATTGAATAATTTACGATCGCGGGGACACTCAGCACGGAGAGAAAGAAATTTCACTCCGGTATCGATTTTTCTGCTCCTATTAACTTATTTCTCTCGAAACCATAACACACACGCATATATCGATATCCGGTGGATGTAATTTTTTTACACACAACGATTTAGCGCAATTGATACGATGAAAAACGATTTCGATCTCGAGTTATTAGTTTGCGATGAACCAAAGGTCATTTTGAGGTCAGCAATCGTTTTTTGTTGTATTTTATAGGAAAAAAAAGATTACTGATTACGTTTTTGAGTCTTTGGTAAAAAAAATGTATCCTGATGATAAATAATTCATGAAAATTTCAACAATTAATAGAACAGTGTAACAAAAGGTCACATTAAGGGCAGAAATCGTGTTTTTTGTTGATTTTTTGAAAACATCTAACGATTTATCGTGTTTTTCAGTCTTCGGAATGTACGAGAAATAAAAATTTATCCCAAGGATCAATTTTTCATCGGAATTATCATTTCGCGTGAAATTTTCCAGGGAACCGGAAGAAAAAAGGGAAAATTAATTGTACAATGTGATTAAAGGTCACTTTGAGGTCAAAAGTCGTGTTTTTTGTTGATTTTTTGAAAAAATCTGACGATTTATCGTGTTTTTGAGCCTTCGGAATGTGCGAGAAATAAAAATGTATCCCGAGGATAAATAACTCATCGGAGGGCTCATTTCGCGTGGAATTTTCCAGGGAACCGGAAGAAAAAAGCAAAAATTAATTGTACAGTGTGATTAAAGGTCACTTTGAAGTCAGAATTCGTGTTTTTTGTTGATTTTTTAAAAAAATCTGACGATTTATCGTGTTTTTGAGCCTTCGGAATGTGCGAGAATAAAAATGTATCCCAAGGATCAATTTTTCATCGGAGTTATCATTTCGCGTGATATTCTCGAGGGAACCGAATTAAAAAAAACGTAGATCGCGATGCTGGTACATGCGCAGATAGAAAGAGGGGAGAAGAGGTCGCGCGGGAGTTTCCCGTGAGAAAATAACGCGAATATATATATGCACAATGGGTATTTGTACATCTATAGCGTTGGATGCTGCGCTCTGAGTGAGCTGGGTTCGGAGTGGGGGTAAAAAAGTGAGCGGGGGCGTTGCCCCGGTCGGTGATTGGCGGAGCGTCATCTCTCGAGCTTTTATCTCGCTCTGCGCAGTTCCCCTTCTCTCCTCGGTCTCAGTGGAGCGCGCTTCGAGCTCCCTCGCCAATCAGCTTCCGGCAATCATGACTTTTTCATCTCCCTCGCTCTCTCTCTCTCTCTCTCTCTCTCTCTCTGTCATTTATCTTTTTGTCTCTTTTTTCTCTCTTTCTCGAATCGTTGGAGAAACGACCTCGCAGCTTCACTCAAACTCTTTCCCTCCCCCTTTATCGTTCCACCTACAAATTTCTCGCTTCAGACTCTATCTCGATTTCTCTCCTCGAGGTCTCGACTCTTCTTGGGTCCTTGGTTCGCCCTCGCCTTCTCCGCTCTTCTCGCTCCGTTACACCCACGACTCGACGTTTCCTTTTTGTTTTCTTTCTCTTTTTCTCTCTCTCTCTCTCTTTCTACGTTCGTACGCTTGGGCACGAGGGAGAGAAAGAAAAATGGCGGTTATATGTATCGTGCGCAAGCTGTTGGATACATTAAACTCCACAGCACTGCCTCTGCCATCCTCTTTTATCCTTACGACTCGTATATATACGTAAATCTAACAACCGCCCAAGCAAATGTGTTTCGAGAGCTGTAACCCTGACAACCTTGGACTCACCCACCCGTAACCATCATCCACCCTCGTGCGCCCCTCGTAAAAATGTACATACGCGTTTGTATACACACAAATATATATCTATATCTTTGTTTATTACATATAAGGTGTCTTTGGTAAAAAGAGAGAAAAACACGCTCGCCGTTTGAGATGGCACGCACTCGCGGGTGCGTAACGCACGCATCGCGTGATTCACAACCAACAAAGTCTTCTCCATCCTCCCTCTCTCCTTTTTTTTTGAACATTTCGCGTAATAACCTCGGTCACAATTCCCGAGGTCTCGGAACAGGCATTTTTTTCCACCTTTTTGTTTATTATTTTTTGGTCGACACCCTTTCGAATTACGGTAGAGGAGCCAACGAAACTACCCTCGAAAGGGGATCTCTAAATATTGAGTCTAAATGGTGCCTCACGAGTCGCAATTAAAATGAATCATTCTGATGCCTTTTTCGTTCTGTTTTACTTCTTGTACTCGCCGCTAGATGCGCAGGAACTCGAAAACTGTTTCTACAGAGTTTAAACAAAGAAAATACGATCTTTACGAAAAAAAAACGTGAGTTTTCTTCGACAGAGAAAAAAAATAGGACTAAATTGCAGCGAATTATTGAGAATTGATACAAAATCTAGATTTTCGAGCAATATTCGATAAATAACCGTATTTGGAGCGTTATTTTCGTCCGAATTGAAGTTCCTAACGTCTTCCACGAAGCGTAGCAACGAAACTGTGCTTAACCACAAAAAATTGAGCTCCGCAACGATTTGATTTCGCACATTTTATTCTTACCCTGAAATTTTTTCAACGGCTTCAATAGAAAAATAGATAAACGAAAAATTTTCATCTCATTACGATCATAAGAACGTTTTTCCGCACCTTTTAGTAACGAATGCAAGAATCGTTGGGAATCGCACGAATTTGGCTGGGTTTCGGCATTATTTAATGCGTTACCTCGTTCGATTAAAAGTGTTCGAAGAGCTTGGTGTGTACCGTTTCTTTTGAAGGTAGTCGCGTCACATTGACGGTTAACTATAGAGCCTAATAGATAAAAGAAGCGCGTGAGGAAAATGTATAAAAAAGGGGGGAAAAACGAATGGGGAGAAAAAAAAGAGAGAAGAATAAAAAATAAACGGAAACGACTTCGATGTACGTGGCCCAACCGAGTTTCTCCGCATACGTATTACGATTTGTACTATAGATAGCTCGCAACCTCCCTCTTTAGGGGGACATGAAAAAGCAGCTTGTAAGAGCTCCTTTTCGCAAATATACCTACGAATGAATACGAATAAATAAATATATATGTAAGTACGTGCCAAAGCTTTTTATCACGGCTATAGTGGCCTATAGAAACTTGATCTATAATACGTGTCTCTTTACTTCTCTTTCTCTTTCTCTTCGACCCTTTTCAACCCGTCCCTCTCTCCTGTCCCTCGATCGCGACGAATTACGTGGAAGGTTATCGAATTACGTATATAAATATACTGGACATTATCAAAAGTTGGACATTTAACAAACACGTGTTTATAATTGATCGCGTTTTTCTTCTTGTCCCCGATAGACGATAATAATAAAGTGATTTTTGTTATTGAATTCGTTTTTTTTTATTGTTAGTTTTCTTGTTATCTTTCTTCGAAGTTGATCGTTTTTAAATGTTAGAAATTTTGAATCGAGGTCCGAAAATTTAATGATAATTGAAGTATTGTTGTTATTTAATTTGTTTAGTTTTTATTGATTTGGGAAGAGGTGCGTTTTATTGGGAAAGATGAGAAAATTTATGACTTCCGGGCGCATTTTTATACCTCCACCGGAAGTACAACCGTCCAGATTTATCGCAGAGCACAAGAATCAAATATGGCGGAGGAAGAGGAAAAAAAGATTCAGGAAACGAAATTCTCTCGACGAAGATACAACGCCACGCCCTGATTCTCCGGTTTTGCTAGGGGTCGAGACAAAACACCCTCTCCATCTCTCGTCTCTCGTCTCTCTCTCTCTCCCGCTCTTTCTCTCGTCGAAACGTCTCCACGAACCCACGGCGCCGGAGCAAAAAGCCACCCCCTATTTCGGTCCCACTAGCGTCGAGACGATATGGCGCCGGAGAGTCTGTTCACATCTCTGAACGACAGGCGCCATTATTTCGTCCTAACTGATTTTTTCGTTCTCTTTCCGCAATGTAGTGTATAAAAATTCTCAAAATGTCAAAATATTTCAGGAAAAATAACGTTTTTATTGTTTTTTTTTACAATGTATTGGGAAAAGCAGATGTTGAAGAAAAATTACGAGAAAAGTAGCCATTTTTAATGCAATCGATGTTTTTTTCGTCGAAAAATGATGAATTTTGTTAATTTTTTAATAAATAATTTTTCTCCATTTTTTTTTCATTAATTTTTATTTATTAACGCAATAAGTGATTAATTATTTTTGAAGACTGTGAGAAAAGGTCCATATTTCAATGCAGTGACTTGTTTTTTTTTTATTCTTATTTCTTCCGTTTTAAATGACCAAATAGTGCGCGAGAAAGATTACAATGTCTAAAGAAACACGTCACGCTCTCTGGCATTTTTATATTATCTTTCGCTAACATCTCCGGGAAGATACGGATGCTCGATGTTGCTCTCGAGTTTTTATTTTTTCTTATCGTTGGCTTCGCAGCTTCTTCCGATCTTGTTTTGAAATTTCAAACGAAAAAAATGTAGTTAAGAGTCTCAATAAAAGTTTGAATTTATTCTGTACGCAATATTCCAAGGTTTTATTACATTTTGTTTTCTAATTCCGAGATTTTAATCTGCAAAATGTACTCGTCCTGAATTCATATTTTCTCATGATCTACCGTGCGTTTTTTTGCCCCGAAAAGAACGTGGTTAATCGTCAGTATTATATAAGCGATATTCTTTGCTTTGTCGTCTTTGTGTGGCCCAAGGTCGAGAGCTCGAGAGACGAAGATTCAAAGCGTTATGTGCACAAGGAATCCGAGAGAGAAAGGGAGAGAAGAGATAGCAGGGAAAGAAGCCCCTCTGGTAAGCTCGAGAGGAGAGAGATCGATTAGTCGTATTATACATTTATATACATACAGATATATCACGTCAAAACACGATGAAAAAGAAATATCTATACTGCTACGTAAATAAGAGCGTACAACTAAGAGAATCGTTTCTGGACGTTTATCGCTCACGTATTTGAGAGAAAAACATCAAACACGAGAAACGTCCTCTTTTTAACCTCGGACCTCTCACTATGCAAACTAAAATGGTGAAAAAACTGATTTATTCTCGACTTTCGAAGTAATCTCGACGTTGACAATTGGGTCAGTGTAATTTCTGAATAGGATTTTATCCTTCTGAATCATTGATTCGCTTATCAAATCGCGCATCCATCTTCCCGAGAGATTAATCAAAAATCGCCATCTCGTGGTAGCGTTATCGATACTCGAATCCCTCCCTCCCGTACCGGCCCTCCTGATCATAGTAGAAAAACAAAAAAAAGCGGAAATTGTTTTTAGCGTACCTTTCGTCGAGTAATCCATGCCGGTGCGACCTCTTCGAGTAATCGTTACAACTCTCGGGTCATTCCAGCAGCCTCTGTTTGGGCCCGAGATTCTCGTTAACAAACAAAAAAAAACAATAGTTCACGAAATTTCGTTTCGTTTTCCAAAAACGTGTAGCCGTTTGCGGCGTTTTGTGTAAAAAAAAAAATTGCACCACGTCGCGAATCTTCGAGATGAGAAGAAAATAAATCAAACGGAAACCTGATTGGTGCGATCGTCGCGTTTTTTATTTATTGTGGGTGGACAGGTGTCGCTCCTGTCACAATTTTTCGCACACACATACGCGCACACTCGGGACAAAATTTCACCGGAAAACCGTGAGGAAATCGGCGGTTTGATCCTCGCGACGATTATTCAGTCGGCTCGATGTACGTTCGCGCGTCAAATTATTCATCTCGTTCGGAATCTCCGCAGAGACCGCAAAACGAAGAAAAATAAAAATTAGAGTCCACTTGCTCTCGTCACGAAACTGTCACTTTTTTGTTTATTCGTCGCTCAAATACTCAAAGGCACTTTGACACATGGACACACTGACAGTACACACGCGCGCGCGCTTTTTTTTTCCAAACGATTTTGGTACCGTCACGCGAAATGTCACAATTTCGCCGGTGTTTTCGGACGATTCGTAGAATAAACAATAAGTTACGAGAAAAAAAAGCAGAACGTTTGAGATTTCGAGAAAAAACGGGTCTTTACGGACGTTTATCTTGTGGATCACGTATCTCGATAGGTTTTAATAAAGGCGTACTTTAAATCCATATATACAACGTATATCTAATACAAATCTAATATATATGTATACATATATATTCTATTAGTCCTACACTGTTATTTACACACACACACACATAGCACATATATACAATCCTTTTCAAAAGTCTACACGTTGACAGCCCCAATTCGTAATCTCTCGAGAAAAAACTCTCTTATTTTATTCTCGGACTCGAAAATAACGAAAAACAGACAAAATAATAAAGACCGAGTCAAAAGTCGTGTCGAGATGACGAACGAATGTGCTCAACGGCACGGATGACCGCGGAGAAGTGACTCTGTTGGGCTTCTGAAAATTTCTCTCAACCTGGTCGTGGCTCGCGCGCACACATCGACACACGGAGAGCGCGCGCGGGCGGAGGGAGGGGGGGACATGGCCCGGCGCAGTAAGGTGAGCAAGAGGGGGGGAGGGCGCAAAGCGTATGTGTGAGAATGAGAGAGAGCGAGTGAGAAAGGTAGAGCGAGAGGGCGAGGTGTGCCTGTGGCCCTCATCTTTCCCCACCAGTTCGTTTCATCCTCTCCCACCTTCGTCTCCCTTCTCCTTTCCCAAGCTTATCCCCACCGCTCGTTCGATTCGTAATGCTTCACGTGCTGCTGTCTGGTCTGCTCTCCTCAGCGTTCTTTATATTTTATTTTCTCTCGTTTTATTCCTTTCCTTTTTATTTCTCTCGTTTTATATCTCGATCCCTTTCTCTCTTTCTCTCTATTCTTTTCTCTCCCCCTTTTGTTTCTTTCTTTTTTTTTCATTCTTCTCTTCCCGTTTCTTTTTCTCTCTTCCTTTCTCCGGGATTTTTTTTTGACGATGCTGCTGGCTACAGCGCCGCATTGTCGGGGAAGAAAACTCCTCACTCCCACCGCTCTCCCTCTCCCACCATCTCTCCCTCGCACCTCTTTACGTGACGCTCGAGGAAGACCAGCGAGGATTTTACCAGTACGCCGACTCGTTTCCACTCCTTCCGCGCTCCCGCCCTTCTCATCTCTTCATCCTGTTATCGTCTTCCTTCTTGCTCTTCTCTTTGACGCTCCCGCTCCTCTCTTCTTCTCTCTTTATCTTCCCTCTCTCTCTCTCTCTCTCTCTCCTTCGCTCTTCTTCTCCCAATTCAATATCTATGAACCGCAGTTCTTCGTCCTCAGTTCAGATTTGCACAAAAAAATCCCCTCGTCGCCCTTCGCTCTGCCGAAAAACACTCCTCCGATTCAGATCCTCAAGTCAATCCATCCCACATCGACCTCAAACTATATTTTCGTACACCCAGAAAAACTTTCTATTTAGAACTACTAGGACCGTTTATTCAAATTTTTTTCATCTGAATTAACAAAATTTCTATTCGCTTTCACTATAAAACTTTATTTAACCCTAGCTACACACTATAACTTTTAGGGCCGGTTGTTCCACCTACAGATAAATTTTACCTGACGGTTGTAGCATTGGGTAGCAGACCTTTAACTATCGGATAAAATTTACCTAGAGGTGGAACAACCGGCCCTTAGTGCCTTACTTACACACTATCGGTCTATTGGACCGACGGCTTTTATTGCTCTATAACATCGTAACAAATGCGTCTATTGAGGTTTAATTGTAGTGAAATCGAAACGCCAGACTCCGACCAATCCGGAGAACCAATCAGTAAACCCAAAAAGTCGTTTGATAAAAAGTTATAACGTTTATGAAAAGGCGTCTGGTGAAAAAAAGGTGAGAAAATGTAGAGTGTTGCTATCGGTCCATTGGACCCCGTAGTGTGTAGCTAGGGTTAAATCAAATAGATAATGCTATATGGGATCGTTTATTCGAGTACCCACGTATAAAGTTTCTCACTCCGGCCACGACATGGCGCAGAGCGTCGAGGCACTTCTCACATACGAATAGCGCTCTGGATGTGCATAAATTGCGGGACTCAAAGTAATTTTATTATTCTGACTGTCTGTATCTAAGAAGACGAACGTGAATTTTTGTATCCACCCAGGGGGCAGGGATGCCGGATTGTTTGAAAAACATCAATTTATTGAATCGTATCGATTTGTAAGTCATTTAATCGATTTCATAATAAATCGACAGCGATACGTAGTGGGCGGGGTCGGTATGTGGCTCCAGCGATCTCCGAAGTTAAGCAACCTCGGGCGAGGCCAATACTTGGTTGGGTGACCGCTTAGCCATGCATGCTATTTGAGTCCATTTATTTAAATACCCACATTAACCCTAGAACCCCATAACAGGGTAATTAGTTAGCCCACGAAAATTTCAAATTTCCTTTCCGAACCAATTTTTTAAAATCATTCCTTTCGTTTTATAGAGCTTTCACTATTAAATATTTACAAAATGCGACTTTATCATACACTGTTCTCTTCGTTATCAAAAAACGAAGAGAATGGTATATAATTAAACCTTATTATCGCAAACGAGGAACATTTTATGCTGAAAAGAATATTGAGGTAATTATTTACCCCTGTGTGGGGTTTACGTTGGAAAAAATAGATTGCCGGGTTCTAGCGTTAAATCTGCTCACTCCGACCACCACGTGGCGCAGGACGCCGAGACATTTCTCACATACGAATTGCGCTCTGGATATGCATATATTGCGGAAACGAAGGCAATCATATCATTCTGATTAACTATTTCTCAGAGCTCGATAGTGAATTTTTGTAATTACTAAAACTCATGGATATTATTACATAATATTATTATTGAATATTATATAAATAATATTATAAATATTATTATATTTCAATTTCATATGCGTTTTTATCTTGAATTAGAATAAAATAGTTTTTTTTATTTCAAAAGACTTTTTATCAATTAGAAACATAAAAAATATTTTAATTAAATACATTTTTCGTTAATCAGAAATATAAAAATATTGTGTTCGAAAAAAAATAATTTCTTAAAGTTAAATAGACTTCTATTAGGCCGTTAGACAAGGAAACAAATTTATTTGATTTAACTAGATCATAGTTGAATCAACTAGATGTTTTTTCTGGGTATATTGAAAAAAAGGCAAATTTAGTGGTTTAAGCCCTTTTGTTTTGCTTTCCATTATCTTCCTTCTCGTTTTTCTCGATTACTTCTCGAATTTTGACAGCCTCTGCTATTTCATCCACTATTTTTGTTATTTTCTACGGATTATTCGTTTTCTGGTTCATTTTTTTCGCCTCGATCCTTCACCCACAAAAAACATCTAGTTGTTTCAACTAGAATCTAGTTAAATCAAATCATTTTTTTTCCTTGTCTCACGGCCAAATAGAGATCTATTTAACTTTAAGAAATTATTATTTTTAATCACACTATTTTTATATCCATGATTAATGAAAAATTTAATATATTTTTTTAAATCGAACACATATTTTTATCTTAAAAATTAAACGAAATTTTGAAGTTGAAATAAAAATAATATTTTATTATTATTTAGACCATATTCAATTACAATATTATTTAATAATATTTTCATGGGTCTGCGACCTTGGGAAGATACAAAAATTCGCGTACGACTCCTTGGATTCTTGGATATTGTCAGTCAGAATAATAAAACTGCTTTGGTTCCCACAATTTATGCACGTCCAGAGCCCAATTCGTATGTGAGGAATGCTTCGACGCTTTGCGCCATGCGGTGGCCGAAGCAAGAAGCTTTAATGCGGGTACTCGAATAAACGACCCAAATAGCATTATCTATTTGATTTAAATACAGTTTTCTAGCTGAAGCGAATAGAAATTTTGTTAATTCAAATTTAAAAAATTCGAATAAACGATCCTAGTAGATCTAAATAGAACTTTTTTCAATCCATTTTTTTCGCCTCGATCCTTCTTTCCCTTTGTTTAGGGTTTAAAATATTTTTTACGTTCATCGACAACATGAATTTGATCGAGACGAAGTATAAATTGTGGTCAATACAGAGTTTGTACGTAAGTTTCTATTTGCCTATGAGAATCGAATTCTCCCTCTCAAGCATGCATCGATCGCCTATTTCTCGCTCCAACGAATATTTTGTTGCACAAAGTTTTCCTGTGCATGCATTTACACACGCGTGTATATATGTACCGTTGACAAGCGATTGCTGATTAAATATGGAGGAGAAATGATCCAGAAATGGAAGAAAAAAGCACAGTATTCATCGGAGTTTACCTTTTCTCGTTTGTTTCCCCTCGCGATTGATTCGATTGAGCAATTTTATGCATGCACTTAATACGTGAAAAATAAATGAACGAGTTTGGATTGTTGGGAATCATGGAATTACTTTGTTTCCCATAAAAATAGGGGATCGCAAATTAGTTTTGTGTGATTGAAGAATAAATAACAGGGAATCATTGACAGGGGGTCGATCAGTCTTAATACAATTATTTAGATCGACGTTTTCGTAATTTTTAAAGCTTTTAAACTTCTCTGTTCTTATATCAAAAGAATTTGAAAGCTTTTGCACTGTTCGTGTCGAATAATCAACGCTCACACTTTTCATTCGCTCCTATTCACGGTTATGTGAATGTAACATCGTTATAGTTTATTCTCTCCGGTTGGAGAACTCGCCAGAGCTCATGTAACGCCAAGATAATTATTGATTAATGAGATAAGCCAGACGGAAGAGCGTGATTTGTTATGTCCGAACTTTTATTTCCCTCTTTCTCGTTATTTTCTCCCTCTGATTTTACTCGTGGCGTACCTATGAAATCTTGAGACTCTCCGGAGCTTCCTTGAAATTAAAATATCAGGATTGAACAATAACGATTCATAACCCGCGTATCTCTCAAACTTTTCGTTCAAACTGCCTCGAGAATAATAGATTTTTTTTTTTTCCACGAATCGAAGTGCCAGCTACGTGACAAATGTTTCATTTCTTCACCATCTTCAAATAAATCTAGTACAAATAGTCGCCAATCTCAGAGTCTGCACTGCGATTGTTTTTCCACGAAAGGATGAGTGTGGTCGTAAAATGTGTACCGGACCATCAGCAGCGATTATCCCTTTCGACAAATTTTATTGCCTTTCTCACCGTTCTCTTTTTTCTCTATTCTACGTGCTCTCTTTCTCTCTTGGCGCTTTCCCGGAGTTGGAATTCGCTGTAAAATGTACGCCCGAGTTTCTTACAACCCTCGAGTTCACGACTTCGCTCTCGCGATGTTTCTTCGCAGGGAGGAGGAGGTTAAACAGCTGTGAATTTTCTGGCAGGCCCTTAAAAACGTTCCCGTTATGTTCAGAGTTGATAAAAATCAAAGATTTTATTCTGGAATGCGAAAATTTCGCGAGAGTAGGAGAAATATGAAAAGATCTAGAGGAGCATGAATTTCCGTTACAAGTTTATCCTGCTAGCGATGTCCGGCGTGACTTCGCAAAATAAGGGATGAAAATAAAGATGGGAGGCGATTTATCATCGAGACGGAGGTTCTCTACCTGATAAAAATCTTTCTGACCATGCATCTGCACCCAAAATCTTAATGCGTAAAAAATAAGTGCTCTGAAAGTCATCCCGTGGTGGAGCCGCACAGTCCGAGGGCGAAAAAAGGGTCAATCTCAAAAGTCGTATTATTCGAGCACGAATACAACGAGAAAAAATACGATGGACCGTACCTGAGATCTAATAGAAATTTACCTGCTTCACCCTTTCGACGAGAGATAAATGGACCCCGGCGAGAGCGAGAAAGAGAAAGGGCAGAAATAGAAAAGGTGTCTTTAGCCTTTAAGAGCCCTGATCTTTTTTCTCCTCGAGATCGTCCGTGCAAAACGCTCGAGAAACAACCCCTTCGCACATTATTCCACGCGAAAAAGTTAATTCAATACCCAAGAAGGTGGGGGGGGCTTGTTTGGTGTCATTAAACGAAAGAAGAAAGGACCAAAAATAAAAAAGGAGAATGGGAATGATAAAATTTGACTCTTGCCAACGGTCATTCGGCGCAGGGGTGCAAAATTGACCTGCGGACTCGTTCCACATCTGTTCGAAAAGTTAACTCCTCATATTCTATTAAAAAAATGATTAATCCAATTATTTCTTAGCAATCTGATGCTCCGCAAGATCGACGATAACTATTTTCCATTGCTATACACAATAGTGAAAAGAAATTTGGCAAAAATCATTTTTCAAAAACTCTAAGGCGCTATAGCTCAAAAAATATTCAAGCTAGAGAAAAAAGTTTTAAACAAAAATTGTAGAGCATTTTATTTTCTACAAAAATGATCATAACTATTTTTACCCTAGAATCAACCGTTTGTTCGATATTTCGAAAAAACTCATTTCCTAGATGACAGTTCAAGTTCCCTTTTCCCTCAGCCGTTAGTATTTAAAAGACTCGCTTGAGAAATTATGAAAAAAAATGACGGAGGCAGGAGTTCAAAGAGCAAATCTTGTCTTAGATAAATTTTTCACTGGAGAACTTCCTGACTCCGGGACAATTAAGGCGAAAGTTTTTGTGAGTAAAAACCCATCGAGAGATGGCTCGTTTTGACTAAGAAACGAGAAGGGACTAAACGGAGGAAAAGAATCAGGCGAGAGAAGCGTTTTGTAGGGTTGTTTCTCTTCCTTTTCTCTTTTTTTTTTGAGCAAGACTCTCGTTTATGACCTGCTTTTTCCTCAATTCATTCGCCCACTCGGTGTACCCTCAGTCACCACGAAAGTGACCCCATTGCGGATTAGCAAAATACTTTTGTGGCCAAATTTCGCCATTATACGTATATTTACACATCCATTGACCGGGCTGACTCGTTCTTCATTGGAAAACCATCCTGTTAATCCCTCTTTTATTACACCAACGACATCTCTCCGTCCCGTTTCTACGAGCCAACAAAACAATTGTTTTACGACACGCCGGGGTGAGAGCAGGATTCTCAATTTGTCAGAAATACGTTTCAACAAACGTTCGCTAAAGATGGCAGAGAAAAATTAAGTCCATATACACATAAACGTTCACATATATAGATAAAATATTGATGCTTCCAAAGAATGTCGTATTTAGGGTACGTAAAAGTTCAACGATTTATTCACTTCTATATTTTTCATACTTACATCCATTTAAAAACAGTTCGAAAACAAATCTTCAGCTGCTAATACTCTCGATTTTTTTTTATCCAACTAATCGAATTTTATTGCCCTCCAAATACTTTTATACAGTTCTCTTTTGCTTCGGTAATTCTTTCCCTTTAAAACTTTGACTCTTATGACGTCGATTTTAAATATTTATTTTAAACTTTGACTCTTATGACGTACGATTTTAAATATTTTTGTTTATTTTTTTTTTTTCAATGAATTTCCTGTTTCCAAATTTCTTCTTACAATTTCCTCCCGTCGTTTGGCAATAAACGTTCATTAAAATGTACGCAGATTCGAACGGGGAGAGGAGGCGAGAAAATAGTTGATCTATAACGGAAGTCAATGCTATCGCGCGATCTCGATCGTCCGAGATCGAGTCAACAGCAGTAATTTAGATCAATGTCTCGTCCATCATTGACTCCTTATCGCTCAGTTCTCTCGGAGGATCATTTTTATATATTTCTCTTTTCGATTTTGCACGTTCCTGACCTATGAGAGAGACGTGATACGTATATAGTCTTCTCATCACTATTATATTTGTGTATATGTATATTTTTCTACATATGTACAAAAGTATATAAATATATCGTGGTAGCACATGATAGAAAATATCGATAAGGAGTGAGCTCGGATAAGAGAATTTCTGCTTATCCTTTAACAAGCTAACTCATCCATTTCGCTGCTGAACTATCTCTAAAGCACGGCGTCATCTCCAATAAAGCAAAAAACGTTCATAAAAATGCCTCATCGTTCGACGATGATTCATTATTTTCGATAAATCACTAAATTTCGTAATTGTTTGATTTATCGAGTGATTGGGCGCAATTACAATCATGGGAAATTTTCCAATTTCGATTAAAATCTTGAGCGATTTTGTCTCCCACTTTTGACGATCTCAGTCTATTCATAAAAGCTTTTAAAACATCATTTTTTCTTCCTCTGATTGTCCTCTCAAATGACGAAATAACGAGCCAGAGCTGCCGATCGATGTTACTCTAATTTGAAGATATACTTCGAAGAAAATGCTATTAAGGCACGTCGCCGATGCCACCTTGTCCCCAAATATTTTAATGACTCCCTACGCCGAGACGAACGCAGTCAACAGTCGCAATTCGATAATTATCTTCGTAAATTACCTCCTCAGATTTTCGGTTCCTTAATCTATTTTTCTCGAATAGAGCTCTTCTCACTTTTCTCATTCTTCGTCGCCAATTTTCTTCGTTCGATTGTTTTTCACTTCGTAATGTTATTTTTTGTTAATCACGTAGGCTTTTTTTTTGAGTTTTTTTTTGTGGTAGAAGACGAGACTCGATGAAGAAATGTGATATTTGATTATTTTTTCACGAATTTTATAAAAATAAAGAAATTATAGTAAAACGCAAGAGAAATGGAGAAAATTAGATGTTTTTTATTCTGCTTTCGTGCACGATAAGCTATCGTGCGTGGTTGGGACACGAGAAAATTCGGCATTTAGGCCGTACGAATTTATCTGTCGTTGTGAACGATAATTATCGTCATAACAATCGGCTATGCGAAAAACCCATTATCGTACAGGACTCGTTTTGTCCCGGAGGCATTAGGTAACAATTGTCTCGCGATGGTCATTCCGAGCGATAAGGGTCGTAGGTATGTTTAATTTTACAAACGAATATTATCGATTGTTCAATGGCGATTAATAACGGATCAATAAATACCTGAATAAATAAATGAATAAACGTGAAATTTAACGATTAATTTGATAGTAAATAATTCGTAAACATCGATTGTTTTCAGACATTTATCACTACGAGCATTAGGAAAATCGTAAGTACGTCAAGACTTATTGAATTTTTACATTCGATATATCCAAGATTTCGTAATAAAAAATTGATCACTGTATTCCGTGAATATTCCTGAATATAAAAGTTCTTGTGTTTTTGGACGTTACCATTAAAAATCGACTGAAAAATAAAAAACGTATTCGCTGTAAAATGATTGAGATTTTCACAGGAATGACGCGGGAAAGAGCGCGAGAGCGCTAACGGGAGAAACCAGTTTAGGAGGCCGAAATTTTGGTGTTTTTCGTGAATTTTTTTAACAGGGAAGGAATAATCAGAATTTGTTTAAACTTGGAGGATATTTTATTCATGTTTTGAAATACACTTTGTAATTTTTTCAAGTCATTTCCGCCGGAAATAATGGAGCTGCTGTCCATGGACGATCGCCATCCGAGTTTTTTGCTGGTGGGCATTCCTGAAGTCACAATTTTTATCTGCAATCATTACAATTTTTTTTTTTCGTTAACAACATATTTCGTAAGAATATGAACCTAATTGTGATAAAAAAAGTTGAAAATTACATGTTTTTGAGGTGTTTGAACACAATATCATTTTTTTATACCATGTTTTTTCACCTTTTTTGCATTAAAAAAAATATTTTTAACAATAATATCATTCCAGAGTTAGGTTCATATAGATTGTAATTGAATAAAGAATATTCACACAAATTTTAAGAACGATTGGTCAATAACTTGTTGAGCTAGAATGCCCACCAGTTGAAAAAAAGTCGTCCATGGATAGCAGCTTCTAACTCCACTATTTCCGGCGGAAATGACTTGAAAAAATTACAAAGTGTACTTCAAAACATGAATAAAATATTCTCCAAGTTTAAACAAATTCTGATTATTCCTTCCCTGTTAAAAAAAATTCACGAAAAACACCAAAATTTCGGCCTCCTAAACTGATTTCTCCCGTTAACAACTTTGTATTCGCCGTCTGCTAGCAAATGCCTTCAGACGTGACAGTTTACCAATCTGATTGTATTTTTTTTTCCTGTTCTCGAATGTTTTTATCATATTGGATAAATATCGATAGATTTAACGGTGATCGGTAAACTGTCAAAATCTCTGCCGTTGTGTAAATTCATGGGCTACGTGCGTATGGACGGGCCTAAACATTTTTCGACTGAAACGCTCGCGGTGGCGAAATAAGGAAACGGCTGTAGTCCTGTCTCGTATGTTTAAACTCAGTTCCTAAATATCAGTCGTAAACATCACATGTAATCACGGTAAAAATTTTTATTATTGACATCAATGAAGTTCACCAATTGTTGTTACCAATTTTATTATACAAGTATTTTGTTTACGGAAAACTTCTGGCATACAGGCGAGCGATCCGAATCGCAGCGCAACTAGTACATGCCATAACCAAAAAGTGCATCAAATCGGAGCGTTCTGTAAATGAACAAAACTTGACGTATGAGGAAAATGAAAGGTTAGTCTGTCACATCATCTTATTATTTAAATTTGCAACAATCTAGATTAAGTAACGCCTGATTAAAATTGACATTAAAAAATAATGGGAACTTACCTTGCATGTATAAAAAGGATTCAATCATTTATCGATAATTCACTGGGCAATTAAATAATATATTAATTACATCGTGAGGCACCGTACAAAGAAACCGGCAGCCGTTTTCAAACATGACCATATGTTTGAAAACAAACAAAACTGACAGTTTTGGCAGACGACAGTAACGGTCATGACACGTTTTACAATCAATTATTCAATTATTCAATTATTAAACATTTTTTGAACAATAAAATCGTATAAAAATGTCCATATTCCGCTATTTATATTTCAAAAATAATAAAATCATAATTTTAAAGTTACTTTAGCATTTGCAGCTTTGGTCTAGAATTACATCAAATAAAATTGGTTTAAAAGATTCACAACAAATTTTATGACCGCTCGTCAGATTTATTATCGATTAAAACAAAAATAATCAATGAAGCAAAAAATATTAAAGTCTCTTGTTTTATAATTTATTTATTGATGTTAAAAAACGTATGGAAAAGATTCTTTTTTTTTCTAAACGATGATATTTTTTTTCATCTCAGACAGTACGAGACTACCGAAGTGATGCTGCAGTGTCAATACTCGCACGAAGTATTATTGACAATAATATCTCATTATCTCACGTCGACTAATACACTTGGACGTTGACAAGTTGGTAAAAGTCGAGACGCCCGTGAGGCGTAACTGATAAAATACGACGAGAGCGATTAGATCGGGTTCTTGTTTGCTTCGAATTATTTCCCTCTCTCTTTTTCTCTCATTTTTTTCCGCGAGACTGATCCTCGCCCATGTTTGAACAAGTGATGATGTCAGCGATCCGTAACCGATGGTCCATATCCAATATTGTTTTTCGGTCTAAAAACATCTCGAATTTGATAAAATTCTTGCTGTACACAAGGGCGAAAAGCATCCTTTTGCTTGGGGGCCTAAATCTACAAATAAATGGAAGTATATTTTTTAGATTTTTTGAAAAATCTTCCATCGATTCTTCGATTTTGAAATAGTGTCAGAAATGTTTATAATTCGTTCTGAAATTCAGTCTATTGTACAAATTTTCCGATATTCGTGCCATATGCCTGCGTGAGAGAAAAAGAGGGAGCGAGAGAGAGAGAGAGAGGGAGCAAGAGGAGGAAAAAAAAATAAGTTCGTAGCCCAGGAGAGAAATAATGGGTTGTATGGCTCTTTCCGTCCTATAAGATACTAAAATACCGTGTGTACCTCGATACTCGTCGTCGTGTGCTGCTAATACTATACCTCTTATTCTCCCCCTCTCCTCTTTCGTCTGTTTCATACGAGCATTCGTCGTAGTCAT